>WEZZ01013433.1:290337-301423 GCA_013400585.1 Chloropsis cyanopogon
CCTGTTTTAAGGGAAGAAATTAATAGGATAAAAATGCAAATTACTTCCTCTGCACAGGAAAAAAAAAAAAGCCTTGTGCTGCTTTCTTAACCAATTGTGTGTTGTTTTAAGCTATTCACCAGGAACCAATATCACATATAGAGCACCAGCAAACCCAAACGATGCTAATGCAACCTGCAATTCCAAATAACACAAAGAGACTTTATATCCCCAAATTATTCTCCATTTCGTTTAGGGAAGGCCTGCTTGGGGATTAGGGTAGTTGTTTGTTTATTTGAATTCATTACAGAACTGGGAGTTTGTTATATTCTGTACTCACTGTAAGGTAATCAAAATATAGATGGAAATTGGAAGATTTTTATTGGTGCCATTTACAAAGGCTTTACACTGTGAGAGAACTGGAGCGCCTTGAAAAACTTGACGTGGAAGTTGCAGACCTCTTGTGCTTTTAGAAATCTCATTCCCAAATTATCTTGGTTATCTGATTTAACAGAAGCCTCACTTTTTTACAGCTTTCCATCCACATCTCTTTCTTGTACAATATAATCAGATCTAATTTATTGGAAATCCACTGGCTGCAAACCAGAACCGACCCCCAGCTTGATTTGTTTTCCACAACACAAAATTCAACCAAAGGAATGTAATTGAGAAGGAACTTCCCCGTTGCCATTTCCATTTGCTCCCAGTGCCCCCATCATTTTATTTATTCCAGTAGTAAAAATAAATCTTTAATTGGAAGGAAAGTGATAACTGAAGTTTAATTAAGCTAAGCCAATAAAGTGAAGGGAAATTACCAGACTAATGTCACGCACTGAAAAGAGGCCATGCAGGGCTGCAATTTGGGCTGCTCTGGAGTGGCCTGTGGAGAGCTCACTCAGAAGGCAAGGCGTGCTCTGGTCTTCACCTCCAGTCCCCACCTGGGACAAGGTGATGTTCCAGCCACCTTCTTCCTTCCACCATTTCCTGGCAATGCTGGGTTAAAGCTTGGACTCAATGATTTTAGAAGTATTTTCCAACTTCAATAATTCCATTATTTTTTCTGATTCATCCAACCTTCCCAGGGGATGCTTGGGGACATCCCACCAGGGAAGTCTCCAACTGGGTCACATCCACCATGGCTGTGAGCTTACCCTTCTTCCCCAACCATTCCCAGTGCCATCAGCAACATAAAACCCACCTACCCATCTGCTTCATGCACTGACAGGTATTTTGGGTTTTCTGTTGCAAACCCCGTTTTTCCCCCAGGGTTCTGGGAGTTTTACAAAGTGGGAGGAAGGGTCCCTGCCCCAGGATGGCCCTTGCAGGTAGAGGGAGGGCAGGGAGGATGCATTTTCACTGCCCAAACTTCCAGACACGACATCTGCCAGGAAGATCCCGGGAACAAACACTGAGCTTCCTGCCAGCACGTCTGCCAGGGTTCAGCCTTATTTCATATTTATAAATATGCTTTGGTAACAAACAATAGCTGCTCCTGCTTTCCCAGCCGGAGCTGTGAACGCTGGTGTACTGGCAGCTTGTCCTTTTTTCACACTACCAGATTTATAAATTGCAAAGCCAGAAGGTCTGACTGTGATCTGGTAGTTCCAGCAACCTGAATTAGAAAAATTTTTTTTTTTTGAGCAAAACAACACCTCTTAAAAAAAATTTCAAAAATAAAGAACTCCCTATGCTTCCTAGTACAGTCTTGTGTCAGTTCATCACTCTCAACATTAAAAAACATGTACCCTAATTACTCTTCTGAATTTATTTCCAGCCACTGACCTTGTTATATCTTTGTCTGATAGATGAAAGTACCCATTATTAAAGTTCACTTCATCATGTGGGTGTGTATAGGCCATGGTCAAGTCATCCTTAACCTTTTCTTTGATAAGCTAAATAAACCCAACCCTGGGATCCTTTCCTATGAGGTGTATGTTCATTAATCATTAGCCTGGTTTTCCCTCAGAAACCTCTCCTCCTGAAGCACAGCCTTTGAGGACAGCAGCCTCTGTCACCCCTAAACAGCCAGGTGTGCCCAGGAGTGAAGTGGAATAATGAGATCTATCAACCCACACTGTCTGTATCCCACCACTCCCTTTTCCAGCTGCTCCATCTCCACAGGGCAGCTCCTCTTCCACCTTGATGGTTAAGGTGTCCTTCAGTTCCAATGCCTCTCATCCTCACACATTGGTAGCTTGGTCATCCATGATTTTATGCTTTCTTCCAGGTTCTGGATTCACACCAGACACTGGAGAATGCCAAGAACCCTCCCAAATGGTGGGAAGTGCTGATCCCAGAAAATCTGGGGCTTGGTATGTGCCTTATTTCATAACCATGAGCTGACTCCAGTCAGATCAACTACCAACCACACCAATCACCAGCCATGGGATTCCCCCTATCAGCATTTCGTTAATTGAATACTCAGGTTTCCAAGCCAGCATTTTATCTGGAATTAATATTAGTAGCTTGTTTCCCATACTTTTACTTATATTGCTGTTGTTTCCCGTTGCCCTGATCTGTTATGGACATTTTGTTTGTTCACATATCAAAAGTTTGTTCACTCTCCTGTACTAATTGACTTTTTTCTGCATTATAAAACAAGAATATTTATTCAACAGTCTCATCTTTACTGCACTGTTTACTGTTGTTCTACTATTGCTATCTGGAAAACAACTTGGACTGCAATTCCCTTTACTCCTAATACTTTTCAAGCTGCTTTTTCTCTTATCTCTAAGCAGGTGTTTCTCTTCTTATTCTTTGATCTACTTAAATTTCAACAGTTGGAAGCTTTCAGAAAATTCCATTTTAAAAATACCTATTTATCTAAATTTTCCCCCCCCTCCAAGACAAACCATATTTTGGCCTTGTCTGCTTTGTCGTTTTCCCTTGACCAGATCGGAGAGGCTCACATCGAGTGAAACATCCCTAATTCAGAAACACCATTTGTATTTTCCTGCCTAAATTCCTGTAACTGGACAGTTCATCAGGCAGAAGATATTAGAAAAACTGGCAGCCATAATCGTGTGGGTGGAGGTGAGGACATCTGCTCTTTATATCACGAGCATTGCCAACATGCTATAGACACATCCAGGTTTCTGTTCCAAAACCCCCTCAAGAATATACTGCGCGGAGTTCCAGCTCGCTGGAACCTCCTGCTTGGTTTGGGAAAAATTTGGCAAGTCCTTTTTCCTTCTGTAGCCTGTTCGTAATTTCCCTGGTCTTTACTACATGGGTAAAGTGTGCCCAGATTTCGTGTGCCATTCCAACATATGTTCTGTGATTACATACAGGATGTATAATCACTCTTCTTTACTGCATGAGTTCAGCTGGCAGCGCTCGCCGCCGTCCGGCGCCGCGAGAGAGTCTTGGGGCGACGCGTGTTTGGGCTTGGTGCTACCAGAGCAGGAGCAGATGAACAGCACCGTTCCTTCCCCTGAATCTTTAATGCCTGCTTGTACTCACGTCCTGCTCGCTCGTCCTGGGCACAGCCGAGCTGACAGCCTTGAACATTGCCCAATGTGCTGTGACTGCCACGAGCTGCTGCTTCGTGGCCACCTCGCCTTGAGCTCTTCCCGGGAACGGCCCTGTGGGGCTGACAGACAGTGGACTTAGAGAAAATTCAGAAACGAGCCCAAAGGTTTTTCCCGAATAAAAACTTTTCCTCTGAAGAGAACGGCCTTGAGGGCATTTTGTGTTCTCAGATGGGGCAGACAGAGATTTTGTAAGTGGTTCCCATATCTCAAAACAACAGGTGCTGTTGTTCATTGCAAGTTTACCATTTCTTCGTGTGTGTTTTCAAAACATGCTCTCTCCATCTGAAACCAATGGTTGTGGAGAGATGTTATGCCATTTAACCAATCAAGCGGTTGTTGGCGGAACTCTCTAGAAAAGGAACCGCTGTTTTAATAAACTTCCCTTTTTGCCTTCTGATGAACAATCATGGAGTCTCGCGCCTTCATTTCATGTGCAACAGCGACACGGCCTGAGAGAAGGAGCACGAGACACTGCAAGATCCATTGGAGGGTGGCAGCACCAGCCTCAGCTTAATTCTCACTGTGTCATCCCAGGCTGGGTTCCTTTAGGAGGAATTTCTTCATGGAAAGGGTGGTCTGTCACCCTGTTCTTTTGCAGTTTTCAAAGCCTTCTGATGTTTTCCTTTTTGTAGTGGAGTTTCTCACGCACTTTCAAGTAAATAAAGATTGTTTTCATTCTTTTCTGGAGGACGAGGGAAAAGATGGACTTTTGGATTGACCAGTGTGGTTGGAGAGGTGGAACTCCACTTGTCCAATACCTGATCACCTTTCATATTTCTATAAATTTGAGTGAGACCATAAACCTTTCCCTTCATTCCTGCTTCAACTTTGAAGTGTGTGCGTGTGTGTTACAGCCATAGTGGTCAGGCATTGGAAGGGGCTGCCCAGGGAGGTTTGGAGTCCCCATCCCTGGAGGTGTCCAGGGAAGCCCTGGATGTGGCACTCAACACTCTGAGCTGGTGACCGGGTGGGGATCAACAAAGATCAGACTTGACGACCTTGGAGGTCTTTTCCAACCAAATTGATTCTCTGATTCATTTATCCACCAGGCACATGGTTTTCCGTGCCCTCAATCATGGGACACTCAAGTTTGTTTGGAGGTCCAGCACATGACATTTCTCACTGCTGTTTCTCTTAGACTGCAGGACCTCCATGAGCAGGAAATCATAAACTGAGTGATGGGCCAGTGGTGGTAGGAACATGAAGCTATCCAGAAAAAAATGCTTGGAAGATGTGGAAAACCTGGCTGTTTCACTGGAGAAAAGTTAGTAGAAATATCCTATATTATATCATGTATAAAGATTTATTTTGTAATGTATCACTGTTATTAGGCATTTAAACAGGCTGCCCAGGGCAGTGCTGAGAGATTTAAAAGCCACGTGGATGTGGCCTTGGCAGTGCTGGGGAATGGTTGGACTCAATGGTCTTAGAGGTGTTTCCCATCTTGAATGATTCTATAATTTTAAGGAAGGAAAATCTAAGTAGTGAGTGAAATCAAATCTTCATATCCCTAAAACTGGAGATATAGTTCTGGTGGATCCATCTGCTGAAACCCAACAGTACTTAAAAACCCCAGAATCAGATTTTTATAAAAACAAAAACACCTATAAGGAGGAACAGACAAACTAATGGGAATTTTTGACCCGCAGGGAATCTGATTCCTGATGTGGCAATCTGGTTGTCTCAAATACCCCACAAGGCCCTGATCATTCAGTCCTTACAGAGCTTTGAAAACTTGGCCCTTCGATGACAAATCCAGAAGAAATTAATCTCAGAGAGCACTTTATCTTTTCAGTGTCCCATCACAAATTCTTGCACAATATCCCAGAGTTAACACAAATGGGTAACTGTTCAGTTATCTTTAAAGGCCTGTGGGATTTGATAAGCAATTTCACGGAAATAATCTAAATACGCATAATAAAAAAAAAAAAGGAAGTGATGTTCTGTTAATGTATCACTTTTATTGTGACAAGTTTTTCTTCAAATGAAAAATAAAAGTGTAAAACTTAGAATTGCAGTACTGTTAAGCACCTCCTGGGATCATTATAATAGACTGTACAATTATTACCTGAGCTGAAGTGCTTTTTTTTAAAAAAAAAGAAAAAAACAAAACAGCAATGAATGTAATTTCATTGCTCTACCCGATATGCAAAATCTTCCTGGCATCTATTTCCAATCTGAAATCAATTTTACATTTATTCATAATTCTGTGTGGAACCTTACTGAAAATCTTAATATAATTTCTATAGTATTTTTAAGATTTGCACTACAGTAAAGCTCGATAAAACTTTTAAATGGTTCACATCCATCATGTCACTGAAATGTTTTTTTAAAATACTTCGCTGAGGATTAGGAAGGTTGAGGAAGAATAACAAACCTATTTCTCTCTGCAAGCACCTGCAGTTATTTTTTCAGAATCAGTCCTGTTTTCACAGCTCTGTGCCTCAGCTTTTCACAGGATGTCATGAACTTGGATGAACAGAGAGTCAGGTGCCCACATTTTGTCTCTCCACACTCCAGTTCTGCTGATTTCAATACAGGAACTCCAAATTTATATAAGATTAAGAATTACTACAGCCAGCCATGGTGATACAAACAGATCTTTGTGCCCACACAGCCTCTGTTCACCTCAGTATATTGGGCTGCATGGGTGGGGTCAAGGCCATGTGATTTGGAGACGATGGAATCTATGAAGAGCCAGCAATGTTGAAATCTCTGTTATACTTGAGAGCAGTGAAAAATTCCAGTGAGAAAGCCTTACTCTTGGGAATGCCAAGTTTAATTTTCAGCAGAAAAAATGTTCCCACCACTTTTGTAACACCGAGTCCCTCTTCTTTTGTCAAGAGGCACCAAAACCAAGCTGAGCAGTTTTTCAAGTAAACACACGAATCTCCTGCCTAATTTAACCATTATATGTTGAAATGTACATTTTTCAAAGCAGTTGTTTTGCAAATATCACTCGTATCAACGTTTGGGTGACATTTTTATTTTATTACATTTGTATGTAGGGATCCTACTGCCTTGAGAAAATGGGCCCTTCTAAACTGTACATTGAAGGAAGCAGCCAAATTTGCTCTGATGGCTTTTTAGCTCTGCACTCCACACGAAAGATTATCTGGCAGGCAGTGACGGCAGTGCATTAATATATAAAATAATTAGGAAGAGCACTTAATGAAATTATGTGCGTGTTTATACATCCTAAGCCTCATGGCCACATTATCTCCTCTCTCATCAAACCACAGCACTGTTACTTTGAAAAGTATCAGTAGTGACTTCTGGGCCTGACGAAAGAGTCCCAAATTCATCCAAAAAAAGAAGTGAGGACATGAAAAGCCATTCAGACCTGCCTGGCTCTGCAGGGGTAGATGCTCCTGCTGCATGGCAGGGATTGCATAATCCTCCCCTGAGAGCACCTGAGAGTGACTCTGAAAGTTTCATTAGGCTTTTATTAGATTGTGATACCCATTTTGAGTAACCAGCTTGTCCAGTTGCTCACAAATTATGAAAATTTGAAATACTGCACTGGAAGCCATGGGCTGAGGTTGAGTCAAAGGCTGGTAACTCCCAGGTAGTGGGGAGGATGAGGTTCCCCAGTCTGAAGGCAACATTCAGCACTGGGTTTGTTTCACCATCAAACTGAGGAGACGAACAACGTGACATGATGTATTTTACAAGGTGCTTAACAAGAACATGATTGGGGAAAAATTGTAATCCATGAAATCAATGCTATAACCTAATATTGTTTGTTCTTAGTGCCTGCTGGAGCACAGCGAGATCAATGTCAGGACAGCACTCTTCACTCCAAGTATCAATGACCTGGAAGAAGTCACGTAAAAGGATGGGACCTGCCAATGGCTTAGCTTGGGAGGAGGCTGGTGAGCAGAAAATGCAAGCAGGAGTGGTGCAAGTCAAAACAACTTGAGCTGGCCCAGAAATGGGTACGTGGAGGGGTTAAATGCAAAGAATACTGAGGCAATTCTTTGGGTAAAAAAGATAAACCAGGCAAAAACTACTCATAATTCTACACTCACTTTGGTTTGTGTCATATGAAGGGAAGTTAATAAGCAGAGCAGAAGGATAATTAGAGATCCTTTAAATATAGACAAAGGAAAAAAGAAGCAAACAGGCTGGAAGAGGTCCTGGAAAGGGGCACTGGTGGGGGCTGGCAGAATCAAGTCAGTCAACAGCACAAGTGAAAAATCTCTTTGTATCTTCAAGTGTTTGTTCACTACATTTCTGATAGGGAGCTTGTTCAGAGGCCAACAACTGCACCCGGCCTAAGCTGTTCAGCCTTGTAGAGCTGTGCCCTGGCACATGACCTCATATTCAGCTCTCTCAAACCAGTATTTCGAGTGTTTTCAGGTTACCAATTCAGACTGCTGCACACATTTCCATGCGTGCCTCTACTCCAGCGCCGCGTGGCTGTGATGTGAACGAGGTACGAGGCTAAGTATCTGCATTAATACCTGTTCTTTACTCCTCTGAATTAATGGCGACAATTAGAGGAGGTACAATTAGCAGCGTGCAAGAAGCTGCCAGCAGAGCAGGGGATGCCCCAACCTCTGCTCAGACAGATGGGCAGTGGGGAGGGGCAGCTGGTCAGCTGAGACCTTTCCTCTTCCCAGGAAATCAGCCCCATGTCCCGAGGATTGAAGGTGCAATGCATCATCCCCAGCCCTGGAGAGGGGCCCCAGGTGACATCCGTGGCCAGCAGGTGCAGCACCTGGTGCTCCATCTCCTTCCCAGCCTTCTCTCCCAAACCTCCCCAGTTCCCACCCTGTGCCCCCACCCCGCTGCAGGAACAGCTGACACAGACATCAGGGGCGTGTGTTCCTCTTTTGGAGTCCCACTTTTAGGATTAACACCAGGCATGAGTGGAAATCCTTGTAAGGATTCTGTTCCTTCATCATGCTCGAATTGCTTTCTGTGCTCACGGCTCCTCCGAGTTTGGAACCAGCTTCTTGTCAGGTTTCTTTGACTCAGAGCTAAAATTACAGCCAGTGGCTCTGCCTAAATCTGGCAGATTTAATATTAATATATTGATCAGAGTATTAGAGTTCATCCAGGCTGTGCCCATATTTTCCACTGGAGGACCTAAAAAATAAGGCACTGTATGTCTTCACCACAGCTTAACCATATTTCAGGTTACTTAGTCATGTATTATAAAATAAAAAAAAAAAAAGGCCTTTTCTAGTGCTATTTCCAGCATTAAAAAAATCCAGACCTGGCAGTTTTTACAATTTCAGCCCAAGCCCAAGCTTCAATAAGCTCACACAGCTCTAATGATTGTTAGTGAAAATGTAATGGGCCATTTGAAATACAAATGAACACGAGTAGGTAAAGGGATTTTTTTTTTTTTTTCAGTAGAATCAATTTACACTAGCTATTTAAAAAAATATTAAAATAAATGTAATGCCATTAAATGTAAGCTCAAAACCCATTGAGAGCATTAGTGGCCAAATCTGCCAAAAAAGTAGTCATGCCAAGAGCACGGGGCCAGATTCTGCTCTCAATTACATTGGTGTTAAGCCAGGATAACTCCCCTAATTTCAACAGGCTTGTTCTGGAATAACACTGGGGTTAAGTGGGAGCAGGAAGGAGCTCCATTCCCAGTTAGGAACCCTTGCAGAGCCCCAGTTTACTCCCAGTGACCTGGCTCAGTTCCCACCAGCCTCAGGTATCCTGGACATTTATCCAGCATCCCCTTTTGGCAGGAGAAGGAATGGGTCCAACCTCCAGAACAGCGTTTTTGGAGGGGTCAGAAACAGAGAGTGGGGTTGTTCAGCAGGTGCCGTGTTTTGGAAAAGAAATTAATGGAGCAAACCAGTAGGAAGAGCCAATAGGAATCTGTCACTGTGGAATAATTAACAGCTGAGAGGAGTTCAAAGTTTTGAGGGCAATGAGCTAAGCAACAGGGGAAAAAGGCAAGTTCTTTCAAAATAGTGTTTAATTTCATATTACTTGCAAAGAAAAGGAAGGAAAACCAGCTAAATCATGTGTTTAATATTTATTTTAAAAATTCATCATAATATCCTGAATTCCCTGCAGTAGTCCAGAGCCTTTGTGGGTGACCCCTCCCTCCTTCCACATGACAATTTCTAGAAACTATTAAATATCATATTAATACACTTCTAAGGGAAAAAAGGAAAAATATTTGAGTTGGCATAAAGCTCTGCTGAGAAGATTGGCTCCTGCATCCCAGGTGATCCAGGCAGGCAAATAACCAAACAAGGAAAAGGGGAGCAGCAAAGAGGAAAAAGAGTTTCCCTCATCTGCTCTGACTTTCATCCTTATTGCTGGAGAAACCTGGAAAAAGTATCAGGTTTTTACATGAACTTTGAAAATTCCTCTCAGTGAATCTATTATTTGCTGTTGCTAATAACCTTCTAATTAAAGGTTTTTATTTGGAGTACAAAAAAACCCTTATAACAGCATTTTCTGCTTTTCAGATCTGACTGGTATATTTTTTTATTCCTTTAATTCATTTTCTTTATATCCAGTTTGGGCCTTTTATTTTCACAAATCCAAGCTTCCCTGACCACGGTGCCATCAGGGCTCAGCATCGTTTCAGCCCTTTCCAACCAGCAGCCAAACCCCATCCAACCAGAGTTGTGGATGGTAATTTTGGTAATAAATGATAAAATTTTACATGGTAACTCAGGATATGCCAATAAAAGCAGCCAGGTTAACAGGATATGACAGAATAACAGAAAATATGATAAATCATCTCAAATCATCAGATCTGCAAACAGCTGCAGAGAGGAAAAATACTACAAATATTTTTATTGAGATTTATTTGGGAGAAAAGTTATATAGACACGTATTTATCCTTTCCTTCAGAACATGTAAATAATGCAGAGTATGATTTGTCACATTCCTTGATTTCATGACAGTTGCAACTGGCAACTGAGGAATAATTTCATTTTAATTATAGTTCAGTTGATTTTCTCTTTAATTACTGAAGTTAGATGACTAAGGCACCAAAATATGTAAAACACAACCTTTCCTTACAGTAAATTTTCTTTAATAATAACAGCGGTATTTTTATTGTTTCCAGTCTGCAGAATATAATTTTTCAGCCATGGAAAGCAGCTACTAATTCTTAAATTGTGTATTTTTCATTTCCTTACAAAAGACTGGAAGGAGTTTTATTCTGCATGTTGCTATAGGTACAGAGTTCTATGTAAGAGATTTAGTGTTTCACAGGTTTGACATTGGAGGGAGGTAAAATGTCTAAAGTTGCCTGTCTCAACAAGACAAAAGCCATCAGGGCTGAAAATGCAGCCCTCGGGCTCCTCCTCTGGCCTTTGCTTTGCTGCCAGCCTGGACAAGGGAATGCAGCTTTCCTTGTCTCCTTGGGGCTCTGGATTTGGGAAAAGCCAAAGGAACAATGCCCCGAGAGCCCCTCAGCTGCAAATCACGGGGCATGGATTTTTCTGTGGCTGTTTACGGCTTCAGTAGAACTCAGAATGCTCCAAATTCCCTGGCTTTTCTTTTCTTTGTCTTGGTTTTTGTTTTGGTTTTTGTTTTGTTTTTGGTTTTTTTTGTTTGGGTTTTTTTTTTTTTTTTTTTTT
>WEZZ01013433.1:301493-326493 GCA_013400585.1 Chloropsis cyanopogon
TTTTTTTTTTTTTTTTGGTTTTTGTTTGTTGTTGTTTGGGGTTTTTTTTTTGTTTTGTTTTTTTGGGTGTTTTTTGTGTTTTTTTGGGCTTTGTTTTGTTTTTTGGTTTTCTGGTTTTTTGGTTTTAGTTTTTTTTAACAGACTTTCTAGAAGGAGCTTTACCAGCGAGGAAAGTGGACCTTTTGAAGCTGCAGAGCAACGCCAATTTTGCAACCCAGTCTGTCACCACTGGAATGGGCTTCTTGGTTGGGTCACCAGAAAATAAAATTGCTCCAAAGGCTTTTCTGAGCAGATAAGATCCCGAACGAGGCGCTGGTGCCAAATATCACAGAAAGCCTCGCGCAACAATGCCTTGCAAACATTTAGATGAGGTTATTAAATGCAGGGAGGAGGTTATGTGTGTATAACACAACCAGGAGCACTTGGGAATTTTTGGAACCGTTTTCTGCTCTTTCCCAAGTCAGTTTTTTGACTGACTTCAGCGGGAGTTTTTGCTCGCATAAAAGCTGCCAGATTCAGCTCCGGGTCTAAACATTTGGGTTGCAATGTGCCTGAAAAGCCAGAGGAATTAAGATATTTGCCCTGCTCTCGCTGCACTGAAGCTGACTCCCCAGCACCCTTGTGCTCCTTGGAAAATCCCAGCTATAGTTTATCTGAAATTAATTTGCCCGCACTGTTAAGTCAATTACCCAAAGGAACAGAGACTCGATTAAAAATCTATTTAGTTCAATAGGAAACAGTATACTTGGGATCAATTTTTTTTTTTTTCCCTCCTCCACTGCAAGGAATCTTACTGTATCCCTGTATAAATAATAAAGGTGGTGCACTCTCCTCTCCTGCTCAAGCATGACTGAGCAGATACAGCTTTGTGCAGTGCTCGTGTCAGGAGCACCCAGAGAGAGACAGGAGGAGGAATATCCCAAACACAACCTCCAGCCCAGGGCTGGGAGTGACCCCGTGCAGGGTTCAGGTGTGCCAGGCCACAGGCACTGCGGGCTGCCTGTTTTCCAGGGCATGGTTGTACCTGTCTCACCTAGAGAAATGTTCCTATTGTCAAGCCTACAGCAAAGTGTGTCCAGACAGATTGGTGTTCTGCTCAATGGAGCCCACATGAATCATGTATTAGTTCATTTAAAAGCACTTTGTAGACAAACATGCTCAGTCTATCAGCGGGCTCGGGGATGCAAATACTTCACTCAGTGTATATGAGCCCTGACAGGACATCTGTGATCCATGGGATTGAGAACCAGCTCCTTCCACATTAGGCAGTAACAAGCAGAAAGGCTTCACTGGATTTTGCTCTTTTTCAGCAAAATGAAAATTTAACTTTGCCATCACGTTGGGAACGGAGTAAACACTATCCACTGAAAACTAGCAGCAGGAAGAGGTAAATGATTTACAAGATACTCTTTAATCATTTAGCACATATTTAGTTGAGGGGCTAGAGTAGTCCTGAAGAAGGCAACAGTTCTCCAGGAGCCTTAATCCTAAAATACCTGCTGCCTGGGACTGCTTCAGAGGTGAGGAGGCATTGCAAACATTTAGATTCAATAAATGCTAAAGACATCTTTTGTACACTCTCTGCTCGGCAGATGCTGATTGCTTCCTGTAAATTAAAGCGAGCTGATGAGTGTCTGCAATAGCAAAATATTGGGTGGACTCTCATTAGCAGACACAGTGTGTGGAATTAATTTCACTGAGAGAGTTGTAGGATGATTTATATATAGAAAATGTAGTTTGCAAAAGCAGCCTGGAAGAGATTCAGACATGGATGGACTTTGGCTATAAGTGGTTTCAAATTAATTTAATTTGTGAAGGAGAAGTCTGTAGTACTGTAAATACTGTAAGCACGAGTGCCAAAGCGATATCAGTGTGAGGAATGTTGCTTTCAGCCTCTCCTCCTTGATGCTGGTGATATGAAGATATTCCTTACAGGAATATCTTAATGAGAGTACAAACCCTTCAATTTTATAGTGCTTTAATTTTCTCCTAGCCCTGGGCTTTTCTGACTGCTAAGACAGTGTGTTTACTAACTTTATCTCCTGCTTCTTTTAATTGTGTGGTCAAATCTGAGTGGCTTCTACATTAACTGACACAAGCCTCTCACCCCTCCAGAGTATGGGATGCTCTTTTTTTGATCCTCAGAAAATGCAGGGATTCATTTGTTCACCTGGAGTCCTAATTTTTCCTTAGCAGTAAACCAAGTCCTGGAAATAGTAACTCAGGCAATCAGAGTATTGTTACTGTTCCCAGAAAGGTAATATTTTTGAATAGCTCTGCATATTTAACAAGGAAGATGTGTTTTGAGCAATTTTTAATAAGGTAATATTTTACTTTTCCCATTTCACCCTTGCAGGAAACTGCAGAGATCAGTTCTGGATTGAGATTGCATCCCCAGTCTTGGATCCTTTAACATCCCAGAAGGCACACATGAAAAAGAAAAATCCCCCTACTTACGCTGTGAATAGGTGCTAACAGCTTTAAAGAATTACCTACCAAATATTAGGTGCAATTTAAAACTACATTTAAGGCAGAAAGGGTGGTTTAAAAGTCTACATGGCCAGCTAAAATTCAGAGGGAGAAAATGACTTGAACATATGTTGGATGAATTTCTGTCTGTGTGGGAGATGCAGATAAAATATCCCCCACCTAAAATAAATTGGGCAGGTTCTGTACCTGCTCTGCCGTGTGTTCCACGATTCAAAACCTGGTCAAATGCTTTGAGATCATTTCCATTTGCTATAAAAAGAAACACAACTGTGCTACCGAAGCATTGTGGAAGATTATTTATATTGAAAGACATCCTTAGGCTAAACTATTAAATGAGGATAATGGAGATGAGGCACCGAAGGCACGCGGAGGGCTCGTTAATGAATTAGTTGGGGAAACAGAGTCAGATGCTGGGCCCAGGTAGAGGCTGGGTGTGTAAATGTGCTTTTAGAGGAGCAGCAGGACCGAGCAGGGGTCATGGCATGGGAAGACCTGGAAAAAGCAAATAAAATGATCCACACCTGCTTCCAGGGCTGTCCGAGGCCGCTGCGGTTACACGGTACAATATTTGTTCAGAATATTGTCTGTTAGATCAGTTTAAACACATGCTGGAACTTATTAGATATTTATTAGCTTACATTTAAGCCCCAGTCTATTTTACAAGCCTGATGCCCCCTGTTTTATGTAAAAAGGATATTTCAATAGATATAATTTAAATTGGTTCGTAACTTGATAACTTGCCGTCCTAATGAAACCTGCACTAATGACTGCCTCCGCTAGGCAATTCCTAATTTCAAGAACCTATTTTAAAATATTCATAACGGATCTGGTGCGGTGTTGTTTGAACTGTATTTAATAGACATCTCAACTCTGGGCTTTTCCCTGTGCTCTGTGGAAGTCACTGTCAACAGTGGCTCTTCCAGCACCTTCTGTGCTGGGTGTGGGATGGGAGAGGGGGTGGAAATTTCCTGGTAGTGGGGGCAGAGACCCCACACGTGTCCTTTGCATCCCAAGGGAAGGAGAACCCGGCATCTGAGAAACATCTGAGAAAAAAAATCCCAAATGAAATAACAGCCCAAGCCATAATCAGGAATAGTGCTTTATTATGGATTAGATCACGGTGTCCAACGTCTCTGTTGTCTGAAGCGCAACTCGGACATCTCGTGTTGGTCTGTGCTGGCAGCTAAATGAGTTGTCATTCAGTCAAGTGACAGCTAAATGAGTTAGAGTCACTCTGTGAGCTTCCCTCTGTGTGGAGCTTGGTTTGATGAGGAGGTGGAGTAGGTGAGAAGCAGGTGAAAAACTCGTGGGTTTTTCCTTACAGGATGTATTGCCCAATTGCCTACAAAAACAGGAATTTACCATCCCCTGGATCCACGCAGAGCCTGCACCTCTCCAGAGCAGTGGCAGATCAAACAAGGTTTCCCTCTCCTGATGGATCAGCAGGACCTCCCAGCATGGTCCAACTCCACTTCCCTGGGAAGTTTTTGACCCTGATTAATGAAGAACCTGCCCTGGGATGTTCCACAGGGAGGAAGGACATGCTGGGCAGCACGGGGAGCACAAGCACTGCCCCTAAAGCAGCCCAAACCCCCCCAAAGAGCCACGCTTCCCTGCCACCACGCCCAAAGAGCATCTCTGTCCTTTAAGTGCTGTGCCTCCTCCTCAGGGGGCTCCTAATGCACTTCCCTCCTTCTGCCTCGCTGGCTGTGGGGGAAGGAGGAGCTCGGGGCCTCTGAGCACCCCGCAGCAGAGAGGAAAAGTCAATATACAAACCGTGGTGATTAATATTAAACACGGAGTGTGCAGCTAAAGACACGATTAATGTTAATGACAAAACAACAACACGACACCAAAGGCTGGGGACAGCAGACACGCTTGCAGATGTGGAGGCCTTGGGAACAAACGCCCTCTAAGTTGGTTGCTGCTCAGTGCTTTCACTTTGGTGGTAGCTGAACAAATTTGCCTTGATAAAATGCTTCAGGAAAAAGTTAGATTTAAGCTTGGCTGAGGTGGAACAACTTTAGGCCGAACCCAGTGGAATGTGAAATTATTCTCCAAACGCAAATTAGCTGGCGATGTGATTAGCACTCACAAAACCAATATTAATCATTTGAACCCCAAGTTGATTGCTGGTTGTTATAGGAGGTGTCCTGATCACCCTGAATGTGGGGGGCATCCTTACCCTGCTGTACTGGGACACTGAGCTGCCATCCTGCATCGCCTCCATCACCTCCTGTCAGAACAGGTTCACACATGAGAAGTTGGGAATCACCATTAATGAGAAAATAAACCAACCCAAAACCTCCCTCAGAGACAATTTCCAATGAGAAGTGAGCATCAATGGATTTTAAACAGGCAGGAACCCAGCACACAGTTTGGGCCAAATGTCCTGCCAGGGGCCAGTCAGCAGGAGCCCTCTGCCAAGCCCTGGTCCCTGGATCAACACCTCAGCCGTGATAAAAAGCTGCTCTTTAAATCAAAGGCAGCTCACAAAGAGGGGGAAAAAAAAAAACAAACCCCAAAGACATAAATCTGCTTTTGCTTCCAGCCCAGTGTGATCTTCCAGTGTGTTTCTGCTGATGCTGCTTCTGGGATGGGACAAAGGAAATGGATGACAGGAGATGGCTGTGGCAGGAAGACCACCAGGCTGCCCGTAAGGAAGGAGCAGGCAGCGGCGGAGATGATGTTCTGTCACGGGCTACAAGTTCATCTCCAACTTTTTTTGCTGCAGCAGCTCAGCTAAGCCAGCTCAAGGTTTGAAATGTGCTGAGGGATGAGGTATTTGGTGCCCATGGATGCAGGAAAGGAGCAGGGCTGGATTTGGCAATGTTTTAGGAAAACGGGAAGAATCCCGCCTAATGGAAGGGACCAGAATATCTTTTGTCACTTCAATTTCACCATCAATTTTTTGTTGAAGATCACCTAATAGCAGAGCAGTGATGGAACAGATGTTTTGCTGAGAAATATCCTAGTCATGTGCACACCATGCCCAAAAGCCAAAATTCCTCTCCAGAAAACCAGTGTTGCATCTCTGTTTTAAAAACTGCTCTGCAAGTACTTCCAAATTATCTCACTTCCAAATATTTGTTTTAGCAAAGGATTATTTGACCCCATTCTGCCATCACTCAGGACCTCAAGATACCCATCTCTGAGACATCATTGAGAGATGAAAAAATAAGTTACAGGTGTGTGCTCCTCATATCAATCAAGAAGGACACAGCCAAAAGGGTGACCAAGTCTTTTTTTCCTGTAAGAAAGAGAACAATAAAATTTGTTCACCACTTGATTTTGGGGTTGGGTTGTTTTGTTGTTTTTTTTTTCTTGTACAAGAGAATGAAAATCTGTTTGCAGTTGTAACTTTTACAGTATGTCAAGTATTTTCTTTTTTTTTTTTCCCCTCTTCCATAATTATTTTTACAGAGGGCTGTTCTTTCAATCAGGTCACTGAACTCTGAAAAACAAACCTTCAAGTCTGCTTTTGAAAAATTGGGCCTTCCTTTCCTTTCAATGGAAAGATTCACAACTTTCCTGTACGAGCCAAGACCCAAAAAATAACATAAATCCTTTCAGTGCTGTCTCTCTCTTTGCCTGTGTAACAGATATTTCTGCTAACATTTACTTTCGTAATTTTTCACATTATTCTAGCTCTCAGAGGTTAATATTTACCATTCATTTCGATATTCACAAACTACAGAGGTAGGATTGCAAATATCCACCCTGGGAAAATGAGCAGCTCTGCCAGAAAATATGTTCAAGTTTTTTTGTGGAACTGTGGGAGACAACACACAACTGACAACATTTCACTGGGTTCATCTGTTCGTGTTTTAAACATCTGCACAATCAATTCATGCAGCACAACAACTGGAATTTCCAAAGGATAACCAGATAATTACAGTAAATGGGGTTTGCTCCCTTTGAACAGTGGAGATGCACCCGGAAAAATATTATTAAAAAACAAGGTGAGGTGTTATATAGAAGAGAAATGACTGAAATTTTATCCCAAACACTCATTTTCTGGGAGGCATCTACAAATAGAGCAGACACTGAGCAGCAGCAGCAAAATTCAACAGAGCTGCCTGCACAAGCTGACCCACTGCTGGCAATAATATCAAATCATAAATGAATTAATTTGCTTGCTGACCAAGTAGTTTGCCATATTAAAGTGCAAGTTTGCAAGACATGTATTCTATTATCCCAGACTGCACTCTTGACACTTTGCATTAGGAACATTTAGCATTCAGCCTTTGATATTTTGAACGCTGAGTACAATGAAGTTGTCAGCACAAAGGAGGGTTTTATTCAATTTTGAGATGTAACAAGCGAGGATCTAACAGAACCACCAGTAAGAAGGGTGAAACAATGGAGAGTTGATGATTTGAGGGGAAGGGAAAAGGGAAAAGGGAAAAGGGAAAAGGGGAAAAAAAGGGAAAACGGAAAGGAGAGGAAGGGAAAGGGGAAAGGGGAAAGGGGAAAGNGTGTCTGTTTTATTTCTCCCTTGCAGGAAGCAATATTTGCTCCAAAGGCAGCTCCCAGTGACGGGCAGAGTGATCATTTACTCCAAGGCTGCAGCGAGCTTGTTCTGCTCTTGTCACCATGATCTAACGCTGGCAGTGCGATGTGAGCAAGCAGAGAGCATTGATTAACACTGCCAGGCAGCTGTGTTGGAATCCTCAAGTCAATATTGTGTGCTCTTGGTAAAAAAAAAGAGAAAAAAACCCACCAAAAATAATGGGAAAAAGAAAAAGAAGACAGATTCAGTGTATTTTGATCAGCACAAGGGATGGCTGCGATTCAGTGGCAGCAGCAGGGAGGGAAACCACCCACAGGAAGAGCAAACTTGTTCTGTCACATCTTGGCACACAGCAAAATTCCAGCATCAGTACCAGCTCCCGAAAATCCAGGCTGCATTGGCAGCCCACCCAGGTAAGAGAGCAATGTATGTAAATATTCCTATTTAAATATATATTTACAGACGGCATGAAACTAAATTTAATAAACATTCCAGTAAGGAAGGGACTTGGAGGAATAGCCAGACAATGAAATAAAGTTTTTTTACTACATGGCTGTATTTTTAAGACCTCGCAGAAAATGAACTCCTCGGTGATCACATTCCAAAGAACTTGGGAATGTTTTCCAGTATGCCATGTTGTATCCCTTAACACTGGATGGTGATTATTTTAAATCCCTGCTATAAGACACAAGTATTTGATTAAAACAAACTCCAGTCTAAATCTGGGTGTTCCTTTTTATTAGGGATTCAGGGACAGGAGGGAACAGAGTGGCTACAGCCTGCTGATGTCCCAACAGCATCAACTGTGCTGAAGTTCAGCTGTTCAGGGATTCGTTTGGAGTACTCACCACCGCTGAAAATAGTCATAAATGGTGTTTTGCATTTCTTTATCAGCCTTTATTGTGCTGGAGATGCTCAGATGAGAAGAGAGATTTATCTCCTCTCCTTCATCAGAGCTGCAATTGGAGCCTACACCAGCAACAGTTTTTCCAAGTGCCACCAGCCCCAGGGCTTTATCCAGGTGACAAAATAAACCAGGAAATGAGGGAAAGAACACCAGAGGTCATGGAAATACAGACCTGCAAGGATTCACCCTGGATTGCCGTGCATACTGAAGTGACAAGGTGGCACTGCAGGGAGCAGGTTGATGGCTTCTCCGTGCAGCACTGAGGACAACCAGGCTTCTCCACTCCAATTCATTTTCTTATGGGGAACCAGGGAAATTTTGACTGGAGCTGGCCAAAGCTTAATCTTTTCAGTCTATAAAAAATTTAAACAGTTTGCTCCCATTTCATAAATGCTGATTTTTTTTTTTTTTTTTTTTTTTTTTTTTTTTTTTTTTTTTTTTTTGAAGGGAGAAAATACCCTATCATATTTTTTTCCCTAAAATGAAATGCGAAAGGCTCATCCAGCCTGGAAAGCTTAGGATGCTGCTCAGTGCATCCTAGTTCCTGTGCCAGGAGTGAGGCAGCACCAGGGGCTCCCTGAGCAGGAATCCTGGGAGCTGGGGTGTCACAAGTGAGGGGACATCGCTGCCAGGCTCAGCTCAACCCCTCCTGCACGTGTTGATATAAGGAGATGTGCGTGGTGTGAGAGCTGTGGTGGGGTCCCTAAAAACTGGGATCCCTTGGCATGGTGCCCTGGCAACCCATGAGCTAAGCAAGCTGCCAGCTTTGGTGGAGACTGTTCTTCTTTCCTGGTGTCAACAAGTGCTACTATGAACTCTTTCAGCTACAAGGGGAAAAAAAAAAAGGCAAAAATTTATGGGAAAAAGAAAATTCTCTTTGTAGTATCAATAGAGACCACTAAAATCCACACATGCAATGGCCAAGAACCAAAGCTGGGGGGTGTTCCCCCACATTGCTTTTCACAGGGATCAACCTCATTCAGGGCCAGGATTAGAATGGGCTGAGCCATGCTCCAGCCCTCTCCTTAAAAAGGAATCAATAAAGGAGTGGTGATAATCCTGGAGTTTTAGAATGCATGGGAGGGCCTGATGCTGCACCATGGCCAAAACCAAAGGGAAATCCCACCCAAATCCCCCTGGCTGCAGAAGTGGCTTCTGTGAAATCCACGGGGGTGTCAAAGTGGGACAGGAGTGGATATTCCACGACCCACCTGACACAAAACAGCCAAACAGGAGACCCAGAACAGGAGTTTTTCTTCTGCCATTTAACATACCCCATAACCCTGAGGACATTGTCTTAAACAAAGGCTTGAACTCGGAGTGAATTGTAATTCTCACAGCTTTGAAACCCAGGAGAGTGAAATCCTTGCCAGAAAGATCCTGAAGGGGTAAAGAGAGAGAGAGAAAAAAAAAAAAGAGAGAATAAACTTGATAATTATGAAAAAAATAATATGCACATCCATAGTTTTGCTAAGTTTGGGATTGACAAGAAGAATCAAAGTGGTAGCCTGAAGAGAAAATCTGTGTTTGAGGCAGGAGGTTAACTGACAAAAATTAAACTCAAGGCTGAAGACACAAAGAAGAGCGAAAACCTACAAGAAACTCGCAAGAAAAAAAAGATCAGATTACTTTTTATGACCAAGAGGCAAAACTAAGGAAAATATTTCAGACATGAGAGCTGTTATTTTTGTACCTTTGAAGCAATACATAACTAGCACGAAAGACAACACGAGACAAGACAGGTAACCCAATCCTTTTAGACTTTGTGGCTGCAATCCCCTTCATGTCAGAGGCTTGGTTGTGCTTCCTTTCTTTCCATAAGTGAATAAATTCCAGGAATCACAACCGTGATTATTCCGATTTCTGTTTTCTTCTCAGGCTTCAAAACTCAGAACCAAAGGACCAAAGGCCTTGAGTGCTGCAGGAAAACTTCCTGCAATGACCCTGAATTTTATTTGTGCATGAAGCAAAATTAATATAAATGGTATTGCTCCATCATATTCTTTTTCTTTTATAAGCTCAATTTAGAATATCTTTGATTTCCAAAAAATGAATGGAAAATGTGTCAGTCTAAAGACAAAGGGACCTGGCAATAGTGGGAAAACAGTGACCTGTGGCTAAGGAAAAGTTGTTGTCATAGCACTTCCTCTGCACCAGGATCTACAGCAAAGTCCATGCCTTGAGCAACTGCAAAAACATCATTTAGAGTAATAGGACAAAACGTGGACACAAGTGCAGGAATTGGGATGTGTGGAGTGACCAAGTCTAAATCTTAGACATCAAAACTCCCATTCAGTTGCTTAATCATGAAGAAATCTTGGGGTCTTCAACACTTAAATTGATAGTTTTTGTCATGTCAGACACAGCTTTGCACCCACACGAAGTTCCTACCCCAGACTAGAAATCCCATTCTGTAGCTGTACCTGGCACAGGCAGATGGAAGACAAGAATGGGAGGTTTACACTTCCCAAACACAGCCAAAACATCTGTCCATGGTACACAAAGGCTCAGGTTTAAAAGGGTTTGCACCAACCAGGGAAGGAGAGTTTAATTTCTCTCTATCTTTCCAAGCAATTTTTTTCATCTGTTTGGGATAAAAAGCCTATTCCTTATGCTGGAAATATTCTACTTTTCAAGGAAAGAAAGGGACATCCTTATGATTAGATATACAAGGATGCAGAGATTTAGGAGACTTGGTTGAGGCAAAGGGGTCCCTGACCAAACTCAAGGATTTCTTCATTCATTTTGCTTTAAGTAGCTATTGAAGAAAATAAAGTTACAAAACTTCGGGCTGCAATCATTGTTATCTCAGCAGAGAACACACAACCACCACTCCCTGCTAGTCTTCCCAGAAACCCAGCCCAGAATCCCAGAATCAATTGGAAAAGACCTCTCAGATCACCGAGTCCCACCTATGATTGATCACCACGTTGTCAACTAGGCCAGAATACTGAGTGCCACATCCAGTTGTTCCTTAAACACCTTCCTTCCTCTGTTCTGCCTATTTTGGGAGAAGATTGCATGGAATTGTCGATCTTAAGCAAAGGTCTGAGGCTGTGAGTCCAGAGGGAGGCTCAGGGAGGAATGGGATTAGGTGCCTCCAACATCAGCTTTGATTAGTTTGGGCACTCAGGACCTTTGCTGTCACAGACAACCAGGGCTTTCCAAGATGCTGAACACTCCCCAGGCACTGCCAGGCAGCCCAGGAATCCAAATTAGCACTGGGTGCTCTCCTGGGACGGTGGGAGAGGCGGCTGGGAAGTCCCTTAGTGGAGCTGGGGTTGGGAGTGGCTTTTGAAGGCCACGTCCCCGGTGTCCCCCTTTCCCTGGCGGGGTCAGCCTCACACAGCTGCCGTGGAGCACACGAGCTGCATCTCTTTGGGCTGAGACTAAGCTGGAATTTGGGTTCCAGGCAGGGATGGGGCCGCAGGCAGCAGGACCAGACTCAGCATCATCTGAAGGGAACAACCTGGAAATGCATTTATTGGGGACATCTGGTACTCAGTGTCAACAACTCACTGTGCAGAGCTGTTCCAGTGAGTTACTGCCAGTGTGGCTGCAGCCTCTGTGAAGCGAGTTTATTTTTATATTATAACTAAAATATTTCATAATGCCATGGCCTCACTCTTCCCAACAGCAGATATTCTTTTCCCTGTTTAGAAATGGGAGCAGATGGCAGAAGTTCAGGGTCTCACCCCATTGCATTGCTTCCCATGCCCAAAGGTTTCAGAGCTTCTCAACCTCAGCCTGGAAAATCCATAGGCATTGCCCAAATTTTAAGCAAGAAGAACAAAAGGTCTGTATAATGGCTGGTCCAAAGTCACACTAACAAAATCAGAGCAGAAACCAAATTTCATGATTGCTCTTTTGCTTTAACCTTACATCTATTATTAATTAAATAAACCCAATGTTTGATTAACCTGACATAAAATTCTGGGAGTGATATGAGCTCTCCTCCATATGTGGCGCTGGAAGTACCCCACCAGTTCTAGAATAATTCAGCAGTGGGGATATGAGCAGAGCAGGAAGACCAAACGGCAGTAAAAAAGCAAAAGGAAATTGGCTGCTGCTTTACCAATTTCCTGTTGGGGCTCTTCAGGCTGGATTGCTCAGGACAACCATTACAGGGAGGTTTGGAGCTCTGGAAAGCTTTTATTGACCTCTCTTTAAATACAAAATGGCCCATGAATTAAATGGGAGGGTCACTCTGAGGAAGTTCAACAGACTTGGCAGATTCTTGGGAATAAGCAAAAACAGGGATCAAGAGGACTGATTGAAAATGTGCAGTTATTGTGCAAAGATTCTTTTTCTTGGGAGCAAGCTCCTTGGGGTTTTCTAGGCCAGGATTTACAAGGCTAATGAAGGGTGTTGGTTTTTTTCCCTTCTGTCACAGAAAACTCAGCTAAAGACAAGCCAGAGGGACAAGCAGCTCTCTTGCTGCTGAAAAGATGTTTTCCAAAGCTTTCCATCACCCTTTTCCCCCTCATGGTTGCCCACTGTCTCGCTCAATCCTCCTGGATCCCTCCTCCTCAGATGGGATTTGGAATTTGGTGCCACCAAGTTCTCTCCTCTTGGACACGCAGTTTTCCCCATGCTGCAAGAAGTTTCTCTAATTACACCAAAAGTCGAGCAAAAGTATCTTTGCAAAACCCCTTGGATTCTCTGTCCCTCCTCTTTCTGTTTTATTCTTTTTTTGGTTATCATTAAACAATCAATATTTTATTTCCATTTCCTTTTATAAGGAGTTGAAACAACTTCCAGTGATTACATTTACATGAGTTCCCGTTATTATAGGAAACTCTTCTATCCATCATTGTGCATCCTTGATTTGAAATTAACTTCTTCAATCAGTTATACAAATAGAAGGCATAAAGATTCTTCTACATGTCTAAATATTAGGATTTTTTAAAATTTTTTAATAACTCTCCTTCCCTTTTTTTTTAATCAATGATCACTGTAACTCCAAAGGCTTATTTGCAGGGGACCTGTGGAATTATGGTTTGGATCTTATTCTCCTTGATAAAAATCCTAAATCAAATGAATGGAGCTCCTGCTACTTAAAGCTCCCAGGAAATTAGGACTGTGGACATTAGAGGAAAGTCTGACCATGATTAAAAAGATATCCAAGCTTTGGTCTTGAGATCTGGATGCTTTTAAGAAAAAAAAAATAATAATTGAAGAAGTTATAACTAACTCTGAAATATCTGATCCATTCATTTAATCTCAAAACTCTTTAACAGCAGCAGAAACTCCGAGCCCTGCTGCTGGTGCTGTTGTTTTTAATCACAAACCCCAGTTTAGGATGTGCTGACAAACCCAGCTTGTCGGGAACGTCCTGCCCAAACCCAGCACGCAGCCTCCGAAGAAAAACACAATTATTGCACTGTGCAAAGGCTCATTTATCACATTTTATCCATCCCATGGAAAAGCCTGGGACAGGGACACGGCGTGGCTGAAGTCTGTAAAACCCAGATGTGCAGGAATCGCTGCCGGAGCCCAGGTGGGACTAAAAGCAGGGAGAAAACCAAAGGGGGAAAATGATCAGCGCTTCTTTGAGTGACAATTTCCCAGCACTGATGACCTTGAAGAGTGACCAGTGGAGTCAGAAAACGTGTGTTAGAGGAGAGAGAACTTCTTCAAAGGTAGGGAACTCATCCCCAACTCTCCTGTGTCCTCAGGTATGAAACACAAAGCTTTAGTCAGTTTGTAAAAGGGAGGAAGTCTGGTTTCACACAACCAGAAACTGAGGACATGTGAAAACCCATATTTATTGTAATTTAATATAAACACCTGGAAGTTTGAGAAAATCCTGCCACTGTTTCTGGGGTAAAAGATGTGTATTCAAAATTATTAATGCATTAAGCCAATAATAGATTTAAGAGGGAGCACTCTTGTAATACACATTCGTTTTTGTGCCATACAAAGGAGGGTTTGGGGGGAATAAAACTAACATAATGGAAATGCAGAGATGCCCAAAGCCTCAGAAAAAAACAAGGGAATAAGGGAATATGAAAGCTGGATGCAAAAAGTTGCTTTCTCAATGCCTTCAGGCCTGACTTTATTCGTTTTGTTTTGCCAGTCATGAGTAATTTGGCTACTCGATAGTTATGCAGGATCCTTTTTAAGCCCCTATGTTGACATTATGATTGCTTAAATGTCTAAAAATATGCTGATCTCTAGTGGCATACAAGAAGAAAAAGGAAAAAAAAACACAAAAAAACCCACCCCAAAACAAAACAAAAAGCCAAACCAAAACAGAACAGGAAAATAATTTCAGGGAAATATTCAGAAGCCATCTGTAAATTGCTTCCATTTGTCATGCTTAGGAAGAGAATGCATTCTGCACATCAAATCCTTTAATCCTTGCAAATGTGATCAAATTTGTATCACAGGAATTTTACATACACAGAAAAGCAGATTTTTAAAGTCTTCTTTTGCTGAAATGAAGGACAGAGACGTTACTGGAGGAACAAAACCTGTCACGGTATCTTCTTTCCTTCACAAATTTTCCTAAAAATACACAACTACTTATATATTTTCCCTTATCTTTGTTTTTTCCTCAAGAATAAGTTCAGACTGTGAAAAAATTAAGCCTGGGAGTGAGCTGAGCTGCTTTGAGCCTCTCCCAGCAGCTCCTGCTGGGTCCATGCAGACCAGAGATGTCCCCGTCTCTGTGGGACGTTTTGGGACCTTCTGTGGGCTCTCAGCTCCTGCTGATGGAATTCTCTTTTACTGGGGCTCTCCTCCAATTTCTCATCCCCAAATTTTTGATCTGAAATGCCTTAATTATTACTGCAAAACACTGAGGGAGCAGAAAGAGGAAAGCGAAGCAATGCCAAGTTGTTTGGTTTTTAATTCAACTCCCTCCTCCTCTTTCTCTGTGCTGATTTAGTAGAAAAATTATTTAGGAACATGGAAAATCTCTTCTCATGTGCCCAGCACTAAAATTTAGGCTCTATTTCTTCTCCCCCACACAAATCCTCCTCACTTAGCTCACCCTAAACGACACTGGAAATGGTCACAGCAGAAGCCCCAAGATTAACTCAATTCACCTAAACCTTTATCAGGGATAAAGATATTTTTCATTTATCCCTTCGCTAGACACCCAGTCAATAATTTAGAGAAAGATTCCTCATTTACTCCCTTCACTTAAAAGATACCAATATCATAGTTGGGGGAAAAAAAAAATCCTGTAAAATTCAGAGCAGTCAAGTGCTGACTTTAATGCTGCCTCTTTAGAGGCCGCGGAGCTGAGTCTGGCGCGCGATTCCCCAGCCTGCAAAGCACAGAGGAGAAGAACAGACAGCACTGGGACATCCCCTGGTCCTCCAGGAAAAGATACAGGAATGAAAAGAGCAGACTTTTATTTATGTGTTTATCACAAGTAAGAACAAAATCCTTTTTAGTTAGAGGAATTACATTGGAACGCGATTGCCAACGGTCCGGCGGCTTTTTAGCAGCGTGGTCCACGCTGGATATTTCTGAGGAAAAGGGAAAGAATTTACAAACCCACCCCAACGTTCAGTAAAAAAGTAAAATTCCTGAGACAAGCATGATTTTTAAGAGCGGGGATCAAAATTAGGATTTCACTGAGTGAAATTGTCGCTGATGCTGATTTTCAGCCAAGATTATGTATATGTCTGATACATGCACATGTGTGTTTTCACTTGGTCAGCAGAGAGTTTGAATTTCTTATGGAGACCACCAACTTTGCTGGACAAGTTTCAGTTCTGAAAAAAAAAATTGGAGAGCAGTGATTTAACTCATTCTTGCCACAGCAACATGAATGACACGTTGACAAAGTCCAGGGTCCATCCCCAGACACACATCCAACAACAGGACAACAGCAGACTCAACAGGTGTAGCTGCAGGGAGAGCTTGGGAGAGGTTTTAATTAGTCTAACTACTGTTTTAAAGACACAGTTTTGATAAAGAGATTTGTATCTCTCTGCATAAAATCTTCTGTAATCTTAAAACCACCAGCAGCAAATGGGCAGCACTGGAAATTCAGCCAAGCTGCCAATGAGTGGCTCATCCTCATCAGCCCGGGCTGTCAATTATCACACAAAACATTCCCAGATTTTCTAGAAGGGTTTCCTAGACCCCATCTTCTAATTAAAAGCTTTGGGCGAAGATTCAGAGGAGGCCATGGACATGCTCCAAGGGCTGGAGCTCCTCTGCTCTGGAGCCAGGCTGGGAGAGCTGGGAGTGCTCACCTGGAGAGGGGCAGCTCCAGAGAGAGCTCAGAGCCCTTCCAGGGCCTAAAGGGGCTCCAGGAGAGCTGGAGAGGGACTGGGGACAAGGGATGGAGGGACAGGACACAGGGAATGGCTTCCCCTGCCAGAGGGCAGGGCTGGATGGGATATTGGGAATTGGGAATTGTTCCCTGGCAGGGTGGGCAGGCCCTGGCACAGGTGCCCAGAGCAGCTGGGGCTGCCCCTGGATCCCTGGCAGTGCCCAAGGCCAGGTTAGACACTGGGACTGGGAGCACCTGGGACAGTGGGAGGTGTCCCTGCCGTGGCAGGGGTGGCACTGGGTGGAATTTAAGGTCCCTTTCAACCCAAACCTTCCCAAGATCTGAAAACCATGCAGAAAGTCCCTATTACCAACCCCTGGATTATGCAGCTCCAAGACAAAGGACTAAAAGATCGGTCTGCGCTGGAGGTTTTGCAACATAAATGTGTCAGATTCAGCATTTTGGTTCTAACAAATGAAAAACCTGGGGGTGACTGATCCACCTTCAGTAGGAGCACGATTTTCATTTGGGCTTCCCAGAACCTCCAGTGTAATTCATTAACGGATGTGCCATTAAAAAAGGAGTTGTAGGAGAGTGAAATAAAAGAAGGGCTGATAGATAGTGTTGCATTGATGGGTTCCGCTTGGTTGGTAACATCAAGTGGCAGAATGAGAACAGTTTTTAAGATATGATTAAATATAAATTTTATCAAAGGAGCAGTAAAACATTATGGCTTTAGGCTTTTTAAATTCTGTACACATTCTAGGACTCCAAAAATAAAGCTCCAGCTTCTTAAAATTGAATGTCTGCCTTGTATCATTTTTAAAAAGCCCCCATCTGAGCAATGCAGAATTTTTATCTGCAGGACCAGCCCAGGAGGATTTGGAGAGGCGACAGATTGGCCAGAGGCTGAGCTCACTTGGACACAAATTGTTGACTCCACCTTTACACCTGGAGTCCTTTGGATTTATCTGATGCCTCGGAAATGTGACCCACCCACAACGTGGACTGTGCTGTCACTTGGACTGAAATCAAAGTCCAACCCTCACGTTATTCTGAACAGAAAGAGAAATAAGAAGAGGCTGGCACAGGAACAAGCCTCTCCCATGCTCAGGTGTCATCACCCACGTTGGGTGACAAAGGGTTTTCTTTAGCCCAGGTCTTCAGCTTCTGCCAAGGAAATGACATGCTCTCATCACACTTTCCCTTCTGGAGCTGCACAAATCTCATCTGATGCTTTTCAGCATTGTTGTGTTTAAAACAGCAAAGGGCCATCCTGGATGGATCCCCACACGTGGAGATCCTCCCCAGCTCATGTCTCTCACCCTGGGAGTGTTCCCACATTGATCCACCCAGCGGAACCAAAAGGATCCAACCTGAGGTCAAAGGTTGGGTTCAATCATCTTGGAGCTCTTTTCTGACCTTAATAATTCTACAATTTAGACTCATTAAAAAATATAATCCCACCTCATTTCAGTTTTCTCTCCAAGCCTGGCTGCTCCAGGAGCATTTCCCACTGCCTCTCTCCTCTTTCTTCCTCTTTAAATCAAACCCTCCTCTTCTCCCATTTTTGGGATCTGATTACACTTACCACCATGAGGAGATGTAATTACATCGGGGTTTAAAGAGAATATTTTGTTCTCACCCCACCCTTACTTCTCATTAAACGCACATCAGCAATCACACAGAGAAATAAAATAAACTAGATATTTAATTATTTCCCCTGATTTTTTTAGAAAATGGTTGTGCAGCAGGGCTTCCTTACCATAACAATAGACCTGTGAGAGAAAGATCATCCTAATTTACATCAGTGTGTGTTCTTTAGCTATTAAAAAAATCCTGCATATTAATTAGTTCCCGCTCTAATTGTTACCAAAAAATTAGTCTAAAAAAGAAGAAAGAAAATAAGGTGCAAAGCACCATACTATTTACAAGTACCAAAACTTGAAATAAATATTCAACATGGTCTTTTCAAGTCAATTGCCTGGCCAGTTTTGAATAATAAAGCAGGACAAAGTCATTTACACAGGAAAAGCTAATGATTTCTGTATTTTGCTGCTGGTAAAGAATTGAAGGATAGCTGATTTGAATCTTCCTTCAATCTCCCATCAATAAAACAGAGACAAGGCAGATTCGAAAGCTGATCTGGGAGAGTCATGTTTTTATAATTGCTTTTTACCCTCAGGCGTTTGAAATCCAGAGGGTCACGAGTGCCTGTATTAGTGCTGGAGCAGGCCAAGAGGCCCAGTCAAAACCCTGAGACACAAATTAATTTGTTTGTGGTTCTCATGTCTAATTTGGGGAAAGAGAAAATTCTTTGCCACTTTACAATGTTATGATCTAATTAAAGGGAGATACATGTGAAATATTTATGCAACCTTTAGGAAAAAAAAAGAGAGAGAGAGAAAAATATTTTGGCTCGGTGTCATTTGGGAAATTTTCTGAAATATGGGAATGGAAAAATCTATAAAACAAATATAGAAAAACTGAGGGCAAAGCTTTTGTTTTGGTAAATGATATTTGCAAAATTTCAGAATAGGTTATGTTAAAATTTGTTGTTTTGAACTTGAATCACAAAATGGCAAAGAATCAAACCCCAACTTCTCGCCAGTGCATCCACATTGCAGCCAATATTATGTTGGAAAAAGAGCATTATAACTCTGCCTAGGAAACATTGAAATTATGTTGTATTAAGGAGATATAAGAAAGGAAAGTACTATCAAGGGATAAGCTTCATGGAAAAACAATTCAAGTTGCTCAATATTCTGTGTTGTCCAAGTGACATGCCTTTCCCAAGCAGTGTTCCAGTGCCGTGATTTATGGAGCCAAACCCTGGAGTCACTTCCCTGTGTGTAACAGGCCAGTAGAGCCCTGAGATGTTGTTACAGCAGGTTTTTTGTGTATTAATAAACATTAGGAAGAAATTCCTCCCTGGGAGGGCGGGCAGGCCCTGGCACAGGTGCCCGGAGCAGCTGGGGCTGCCCCTGGATCCCTGGAGTGCCCAAGGCCAGGCTGGACACTGGGGCTGGGAGCACCTGGGACAGTGGGAGGTGTCCCTGCCATGGCAGAGATGGCACTGGATGGGATTTAAGGTCCCTTCCCACCCAGACCATTCTTTTTGGGTGATGCAGTCCCACCATTCCTTAGGAAAACACACAGCACAGATATATTAAAAGTCTCCCTGCCTTTAATTGCTCTTTTTTTTCCACTGAGGCCAGACATCACTACACAAAAGTGTCCTGCTCCCTGAGAGCACTCCTGCTTCATGCTGGAATTCTTAAACAAATTGAAATTCTAATTTTAAAACGGGCTGAGCTTTATAATGAAGCTACAAGCTCCCATACCCTGAGATTTTTTTTTTTTTTTTTTTTTTTTTTGCCTGACAGCACAGGGAAAATTCTGGTCTAAAGAGGAGAAAACTCTGAGCAATGCAAACACATGAATGCTAAAACTCCAGGCAGTTTCTGAAGGAGAATTCTCGTCAGGGTGAAGAGATGCAGCTCTGTTTGCAGGCACTTTCCCCCACACCAGGCAGCTTTCCCTTCACGCTCGGGGTCGTTAAAGTCCATTTGGGTGAAAACCATCACACCACGTCTTGCCTCAGCACTGACCCCATCCACAGGTCCCTTGTGCTGCATAAAGTGTTTGCTTCCCTGGGAAGAACTTAATGAAAATGGACAGTAAATCACTTGATTTCAAGTTTGCATTTGTTTATTTGGCATCTGATTATAACCTGCTCGTTGACCTTGTTTGATAGGTGATGGGACAAGCTCTTAGAGCACTGGCTGGTGGAGACAAGCTCTGAGAACAGCAAAGGCTTTTAAAACTTCGCAAAATAAGTAACAGCCAAGGAAATATATCATTATCCCATCCTGTGACTCCTGTCCTGTAAACATGTGTGTGGCCCTTAATCACACTAATAAAAGTGCTGGAGCCAAAGGGAATACCTGAAGGAGAATGAGTTTGCAGGGCCAGGGCTTATTCCTCTAGCTTTGTCAGAGGAAGCTTGTCAAATAAACTGAAGACTGATAGCTGCTATATTTTCCCTTATTATAATCCAGAAACAACATACTTGTCTGAACAAAATAGAAATAAGTCCTCTTTGAGGCTACTCTGTTTGCCTTGACAGCAAGCTTGGGTTTTAAGCCAAGACTCCAGATTGTTTTTGTGAAAACATTTCCACTTGTCTGAAAGAGTATATGTAATGGATATGTGATAGCAGTAATGCAATGCTGAAGTAATCTCGGGAGGACGTGTGCATCTCCGGGGACCCCGCGCTGCACCGGGTACGACACACCAGGAAAATAAAATTGGTATTCTAACAATATGGAGAATGCCTGCGATTTGTACCTCGCAAAAAATACCAGCCCTCATTTATAATTCAGCTGTAATGCGTGCTTTCCTTGTAGGAAGTGTTTTGCTTTCGGGAGGAAATGGAAGTGACATTTTTGAAGGCTCTTTTCTGGCTTCGTGTGGGATCAGACAGTGCGAGGCCGAGGCACTGCCAGCCAAAAGCAGCTGGTGGGATGGGCAAGACACCACAAAAAAAAAACTCCTTTAAGCTAGAAAATTGTTTCCTACGTGTCCACCCACTCACTTTGTGTTGATTTTGAAATTCAGTGTCATAAATTCTGCTCAGGAGGAATTAAGACAAGCTGAGCAAAAGGGTGGAAGTGCACATTTGGTGGCCCTTGGCAGCTCTGGGGGTGCCAAGGAGAGGCTGTAATAACTCACCCCAGTGCTTTGTGTGAAACTCAGCATCTCTCCAAACCCCAAATTATCCCACAGGATTTAGATCCCTGGATGAGTGGGAGCACTGGCTCCTGGTGGGATCCTCCTGCCTCTGGTGTATACAAAAAGAAGAACTTGTGTGAAGCCAAGAAAACTGATAAAGGAGGATAGATCCTCCCTTCCATCTCACAGGTGAAAAACAGAGTCAGAAGCACTGCATGGAAACTGAAATAAACTTCATTTTATTAATAAATGAGCACCAGAGCAACTCATATCATGAATTTTCCACTCTTGGAGAATATTTTGCTCAAGGTAATTTTGACAAAAGCTGCTGGAGTCCTGGAGATCCAAAGAGGGAGTGTGTGGGGTAGGGACCCACAACTGCCTCTCCCCATGAGCACCAAAACCATTTGAGCTACAGAAATTCCTTTGCAAATATGGTTTAAAAAACCAACCAGATGACAATTTTTAAATTTCACGGGCACTACCAGTTATATTCTACTCGTCGTATTTAATCTTAGCAGCACAACCAGAGACATGTGAGGACAGGTACAAATATCCAGCAGGCCAGTTGGTACTGACAGAATAAAAGGGCTACACCAGCCAGCAAAATAAAAATTGCAGCAAAAACTGAGTTTTACAGGGGAATGACAGAAGGTAACATTGTAATGTATCTCATTCCAGTGCATCCAAACAGTATAACATTATTTTCCAGAGAAGTTAATGGGGTTCCCAAATATGCACAGCTGAGGGCAGAATCTGGCCCTGAAGTTAACTATTGGAGCAATGCAAATTTTAAATTTAAGACATGTATCAAAGGTAAGCCTAAGTGTTCAGTCATTTTACCCAATCCTGGCACAGGAAAAAGAATTCAATTTTAGAATCTGTCTGTAATTCCAAAAGGGGGAGAAAACAGTCTAAAATATATTCCTTGAAGAGAGATGCAAGTTTCTCATTTATATTCGATCTCGGATGAGATTTGGTAAATGCAGACCCTTCCACAAAGTGAATATTATAGTGAGGCCGTAACATTTTAGTAACACGAATTCATAAGGTGACCCTGGAGACCAACAATAAAACAAAATTCCATAATAGACTTAAATAACAAAAAGGGTTCGGTGTTTCTGTTGTCTCCCCAAATATGTTTCACTCTGCACAGTTTTTCTAGGGGAACATTTTGGCCTGTAAAGAATAAAATACATTTTCATTCGGCTGAAATCATGAAGCATTCTTGATAGCTGTACATTAGCTTTTTACAGCTGTCTTGGTTTTTATACTGTCTCTTACAGAGCGGATTTCCCCCTCCCCATACCTATAAAAGGTAGGTAAATTAAACAAATTATGAACTATGCAGTGGTTGAATACTTTGTAAAATTGTAGAACCAGCTTTTCAAAACCTTTAATGCTCCATCTCCCAGAGGTGAAATGCCAGCCTCCATTCGGGTCTCTTTCAGTTGCCCTTGCCACTTCAAAATGTGTCTGGAAACAGCTCTGCAGATGGCCTCGTATGTTTTACAGGAAATATTACTTAAACATTGGAAAGGATCGAATTTCTCCTGTTAGGAATTACAAATCTGGATTTCATTTTCTCTCTTTCCACCCCCCCTCCCCACCTCCCACCCCCAAACCATGGGAAAAAAATGTGATTGTTACATATGACACTAAGGAAGTACTTGGGATTTTTGGTTTTTTTATTTAATATGCCACTTGTATTGGAAAATAAGGAATAAGTCTTGGAAATGTTACTGGGTAAAATAAGTCCTTCTCTTCATATAAAATAGTAGCTAATCGAAAAGATTTCCCAGAAGCATCAAAGCTTTTTATATATGATGATCTGGAAAACATATTGTGTAGGATTTCTATTTTTGCTCTTATTTTTATGAATGTAAAAGAATAATAAACTTTTCTTTCAGCTTCTCTGGGAGAGTTTCTCAACATTTGAGGCATTTCTTACATATTGACCTTGGTTTATGTATTCTGCAAAGATTCATTAAGCTTAGGGGGGTTCTATTGTCAGGAAAATGGTTAGCATTAGTAAAACACACAATTAAAATAGTAGCAGGTGATGTCAGTTTTAGTAGAGTTGACATTAATGACCTGTTCATAAGGGGCAATTTCCACACTAATGTCATGTTCTTTAAATGGAAATAGCCAGGAATACACATTTTCCATGTAAAATAACCCTTTTTGTAATTCATTAAATTCCCTTTCCCCCTATATTTAAGTAGACACCTTTCCAAGAGGGAGTAGAATTCCAAATAAAGACATAGGAAATTAAAATCAGGGTTCCCACAACTAGTCTATTTAATATTCATATTCAGGAAAAGATCCATAAACTCTTTTTCTTCTCTTTTATTAACAAAGGAAGTAAACTCCCCTTGACAGTCTACTTTTCCCAGCCGTGCTCCAGAGGCAGCGAGCGACAACTGCCTTTGTTTCGGGATAGAATTAAATATCCTTCTGCAGGAGCAGGGCAGGGATACACGTGGGAGGAGATTTCTGCTGTGCCCACCTGGGGTAACCCATCCCTTTACCTGGATAGAGATGGGATTCCATAGAATCCTTGAATAGTTTGGGTTGGAAGGGACCTTAAAATCATCCAGTTCCACCTCCCACTATCCCAGGTTGTTCCAACCTATCCTTGGATACTTCCAGGGATGGGGCAGCCACAACCTCTGTGGCCCAAGTGTGACCAGAGAGGTTGTCCCAAGGTCTCTCCACGGATGGTTGGATGCAGGGAAAGTCAGGCAGGAAGGGCAGATGTTCAGCACCCTGAAAGGCCACTCTTCCTTCCCCACCTCCTTCCAACACATCCACATCCTGCTTGGCTATCTCACAGAACCACAGAATCACCCAGGTTGGAAAAGACCTCTGAGGTCATCAGGTTCAACAATTAGTCACTAAACTGTGTCCCCAAGTGCCACATCCACATGCCTTTTGAACACTTCCAGGGATGGTGGCTCCACCACTGCTCTGGCAGCCTGTTCTAATGCTTGACCACCCTTTCAGTGAAGAAATTTGAGTCATTCCACACTAGAGGCTCACCCAGGACCCACCCTAGTACGTCTACTCAAGGAGCTCTCCACCAACATATCTTCTGGTGTTGCTTTTCCATCTTCACTCTTTAGAGACGCAAAGAAGGACAGGGCTGAGCAGCTCTGACCGTGCACTTGTGTCCTCTGACACCAGACACAGCTCAATCCCCCAGCTCCACGCGGCACCGCCAGGCTCGGCAGATACAAAAGCAGTGGCAGATGCCACTCCAGCCACCAAGCTGGCGTCATGGGCCAAACAAATCAAACATTTTGCCAGCGAAACGGGATCAGTTGTCTCCAGCTCCCCATCCCCTTCTTCTCACGCCCCTCTCCTCTGCTGGAAAAATGTTTTCTTTATTCAAGTTCGCGTTATTGTCATGGTAATTACTTCAAGGAAACCAGCGCGACTCTAGGACTGGCTGTCTGTCCGTGGCAGAGATCTGCCAAATAATTTGGCACTGCTCGCTCTAATTGGCAGCTTCTGCTGAAGAGACACCCAAGCCTGAAATGGGGTTGCTGCGGGTCATCCTCTGAGTGCGCTGGAATTTGGCAGCCCGGGTGGAAGCGGCAGCGCGCGGTGGCTCGCTGCCCTGGATCTGGCTCCGGCCGCCAGCCGATGCTCAGGATTTCATGTCACACTGCTTTTTCTTCTCCTTTCCCCTTAAAAAGAAGGAAAAGACACCCCACGAAAACCCCACCGAGTGAATTAAGGATAGAGTTTCACCCTTAACTTTGAATCTCTTTGCTTTTGTGCGCGTCGCAACCTTAACACCGTTTTTTGCACTTAATTGTAAATCTCAGGGCTGCTGATGAAGCAAGAATAAAAATTATAGCGCAATCTGGAGGGGTGGGAAAGGAAAATGGATTTTACAAGTGCACACTTTTAAGAAAAGAAGCCGACCTGAAACATAAATAAAAGTAAGCCCCAGGGACCACACCTCTGGCATTAACTGTCTCGCCACCAAGGGCCATTATGGTACAAATTTAGGGTCAGCTAAAGAGCATTTCTATGGCAGCTGAATATTCAGAGCTGTAAAGCAGCCGTCAATATCAGAGCAGTTCAAACACCGCTGCAAGCCAGTGCCAAG
>WEZZ01013433.1:328993-343993 GCA_013400585.1 Chloropsis cyanopogon
ACATGAATATTCACAGACTAGGTATAAACCTACCCTGCTTAAATGGGATAGCTCTGTGAGAAAGCCAGTGACTCCTAACTCCTGGACTACAGCAAAAAATGTCTGTGAAGTAATAATGTAATAAACACGCCACTGGCAGTACAAAACATGACCTGATGTATTAATTATATTCCAGAACAAAAAATGGCTTGTTTAAAACGACTGCTTCCTGCAGGATATTCTGGTTACAGCCAGATTCCTGCACAAAGCAGGTCCCGCTCCCTCCCATGATGATCGGAGCCCCCACCAGCGCCAGACGCTTTGCTGCAGACGTTTATTAACCCTTTGGTCCTGATACTTTTGAAGCTCTGAACTTGGCACATGGGTTTCTTCAAAGTATAGATCTATATATCAGTTTGGGAGGTGGGGGAATTGCACTCCCCTATCTGCTTTGGCTGCCCCCCAGAGCTCTGCTTGGCTGGGAGGAGGAGCGAGGGGCTGAAGCTGGAAATGTGGTGAGGGGATGGATCAGTGCAGGGAGCAGGGATGGAAGTGGTCCCCTGCCACCACCACACCTCAGCACCTGCCTGAAACCAGGGCAGAATCCAACCCCCTCTGCCTTCTTCCCTCTCCCAGGCTTGGGCTAGACTCCAGCGCTGGAGAGACCTTGCCTTGGAAAGGCCATTGCCTCAATCAGCATTTGAATGACATTCCTAACCTTTTCCTTAAGTTCATTAATCCCTTTGTGTTTTCCAGCTCTAAGACCCTAAGTCAGGATATCATGTAAGCATAAATTTGAAGTTTATGATAGGATTTATGTTTAAATAAGAGCATCTGTTTAAATACCTTGTGAATCAAGGCTCTGGACTGAATTTACGGTCATCTGTGTGGGGAGAGATTGGGGAGGCTTTAAAAAACAGCGGTCAAAATCGATTCCAACCCACAAATCTTGGATCTTTGGAGGAACGCACTTTTGTTAGGAGAGCCCTCTCTAGAAATGTTTGCTGATTGACCCCATGCCCTCAGGTGAGCAAGGCCCTTAGCTGTGGGGAGGGATTGGAACCCTGCAGGAGTTATTTCCATAAATATCTTTACAGCTTTGGACCCGCAGCATCGTGGATAAACTAGTGCTGAGCCATCACCTGAATCTGCATGGGGAGAGGTGGGAGTCCTCCAGGGACAATTGCTCTTAGTGGCTGCCTCTGTAGAGTTCAACAGGGTGTAAAACCCTTCCAGAAAAACTCCTGTCTCAAAATATCTCCAGTCAGGTTCATCTTGGATGAGCCTCAGGACCAGCACAACACATGCTTTTAGTAAAGATACCGCACAAATCTGTCCATGCCCCCTTGTGATTCCTTGGAATCTGATGCTCCTCACGAGCATCAGAAGAGTTTATTCCAAAAAAATCCCCAACTTCTGAACCTGACAGGAGAGAAGGTGCCTTCTAGCAAACTGTCCCTTTGGAAGAACAGGAACATCTCAGGGGTTCCAAGAGGCCGGTCTCTTTTCGAGCCAGGTTGGGATGTGCTGAGCACATCTCCCACACCAGAACCAGTGAACTTCACAGGCTGTTTGTCCCAAATTCTCATCAGCTGTAAAATCTCACGTGCACAGAGCTCAGTTTGGAAACTCCTTAACGAAGCACTAAGCATTTATTGAACTTCAGTTCCTTTAACTGCAGCTGGTAAAAGCTTTCCTTTATCGTCCAGCCCCAGAGGACGGTGGCGAAACCAAAATTTCCATGAATGTAAATTCCAGCTTCAGCTAATTTTGATGACAATGACTTTTCTTCTTTATGAGGTGCATAATGAGCCGGACCACAGGCTCGCCAAAAGCCATGACAAGCTCCAAGCATGCCCCAGTGGCTCCCAGTGCTTTCTGTACCCAAGGTTTAAACGGAGAGTGCCTCCAGCCAGCGCACATGAAGAACCGAGCTTGGCGATAGACAAATGACTCTTTTGTTTTACATTCTTTTTTAATTAGCCTCTTTTTAATGACCTGAGTTAATAAGTGTCAAAAGGTGCAAAACACAGCATGACTTCATTTTTAAAAGAGAGCATTTGCCTTTAATCTCATAAGTAAAGCAAGTGCCCTCTTTAAATATCAGCTTCAAATCCAGTTATCATATTGTAGGGGATAACAGTTTGCTGTGTACGGTGAATTCCCTCTCCTGCTCAGGCAGCTCAGTTGCCTCAAACCCGACTTACAAACCCACCTGGCGATGATCATCCTCTCTGTTTCACTAGCATCTCTCTGAATTTAAATGTTATTTCAACTCCAGCTTGCCAAAGCATTGATTAAAAAAATATTTGAAAGCTTATCTGTTTCCTAAAGTTTCCACATCAAGATTGAGACCTGGAGACAAAATTATTTTAAGACGAGAAAAACCATCAACTGCAACTAAAAAGGAATAAAGGACCCTGCTGAGAACAGTAGGATTCCTTTTTTAATTTGCCATGAATTTAGAAATAAGGTTATTTTACTTTTTATGCCTCTATGTTTTCCCATGGGCAGCTCATCCCAAAGAACTGGACAAAACCCCTCCAGGTGCCACATTCCTCCTGTTTTCCCAGAAACCTCCCTTGTGCCTTTCCTCCTAGGATTTTTCTCTCCTCCAACTTGTCATTTTAAAAAGACTTTCGAACACAAAGCTGAATTAGCAGTTTCCCAGTGAAACTTAGCAAAAGCTGCACATTATTTTTAATTTGTTTGTCTCCAACAATTATTGAACGTAGACAGATGAGGATTTGCTGTGCAGGAAGCTGCCTATCCCTGGTGAGAGGATGTGCCTCTATCAGATGTCATGGCATGAGAAAATCTTTCCCTGCACCCCAAAAAACCCTCCTGTGAAATCCAGGGTGCCAGGGCAGGCTGAGCACCAAGGTGGCAGCTTCCACGGGCATTGCTCCATCCCGGTGCTGTCCCAGGCTTTTCTCCAAAGGAGGCTGCTAATCATCCTACCACACTATATGTTGATTTTTCAATACAGACCTATTTCCACCAGAGATTACTAAGACATCAGAAAAGCCATTTTCAGCTCTAGCCATGGATAGGCAGCAACCCCAAACTGGAAACCTCTGAATTTAGGAGTGGCTCCAAAGTGGTCTTGGAGCTGGGTTTGTGGCTCAGCCTCCAACCCAGAGACAGGATTTAAATCCCCACTTCCCAGGGTGAAAACGCAGGAGAGTAATTCACAGAGTCACTCAACTTCTTTATAATATTGATCTTTTCCTGCAGCTAACAAAGAGAAAATTGTCTAAATGCTACAGTACATCTACACAGGAACATAGAGATCATAAAATAACACGAGTGCTTTACAACCATCCCAGGCTCTCCGCAGAGCTGCCTCAGCTTCTCCTCTCTACCAAGAAATCAGAATTTTGGTAATCTTTATTGCAGACCCATCCCCATGCCATGTGTGTCCCAAACATTTGAAAATAATCAGAAACACACCATGAGAGATGGAGTTTGTGTCTTTCTATTTTTAAGGCAATCTTTTTTTTTTTTTTTTTTTTGCAATGGAGCTGAATATTCCTGACTTTACTGGGCCGGGGTCATTAAGCGAGAAAGTAAACTACAATAATAAAATTATCAACAGAGCTTTTGACAAGCAGTCATGTGCTTGTAAATGAAATTTATTTAGGTGCCACTCAAAACATTGTAATTAAGAGGTACAGAATGTATTACCAGATGGTTCCTGTTTAGTATCTATTTCCTTTAGAGAACAAGGTGATTAGAGAGAGCACTAACTTGTAACTGAGCACCAAACACCCACAGGCCTGATCCAGCGCCTGTTGGAGTCAATTAAAAACTCCACTTGACTTTCATGCCGTGAAAATCAGGTCCACCCACAATTTATTTCCACAAACGCAACATTTTTGGGTTTTTTTTTGTCCCCAAGAAACTTCCTTGCAATTTAGCAAATAATGGACACGTATCAGTGGATGACATTGGCTGCTCAGGACAGTGACATATTTGCCAATCTTAAATACATCTAATTAAGAGCTTTAATCAGATTCGCCTACATTTAAATAATTAAAAGGTGGCAACAAAAAGAACCTTTGAGTTTCAAGCAGTACATAGAAGTGTCGATATCCCCTTGAACATCAGTGATTCAGGGGAAAGAGACCTTTTATATACATGAAATAAACTCCATCAGCCAAAGAGAGACTTTGTTGCTCTGTTCTTTTCTACCCTTTTGCACATAATCTCCATTAATCATTATTTCACTGTGTAATGTCACAAGTGTCTTGATTTTTGGCGCACAGGACTGGGATTTCCAAAATGAAGAAAATGGTTAAAAGTACACTGGGAAAACATAAATTATTTTTAAGCAGAAAATATTTTCCAACGGAAAATCTTCTCAGCAAAACAATTTATTTTAATGCAGTTACCTGGAGGGGTTCAGTCAGCCCTTGCAACTCTGAGCAATCCCACTGAAGCCTCTTGCACTTTTCATGGGAAAAAAATGGAAAATTCAGTTCAAAAACAATCTCAGCCTTGCAAGGTGGTTATGAAACCCATCAGCTTCACTCTCTTCATGGAATCATGGAATCACTGGATGTTTGGGTTGGAAGGGACCTTGAAGACCATCCAGTTCCAATCCCCTGCCATGGGGTTAGATTTGGAAGCAGTTTTGAATTACTTAAATCAATGTATTATTTTTAAAAACAGCTGAAAGAAAAAGCTCCATTTTTAGCACCAGTGTGCAAAGGTGGGATACTGAAGACTAATTTTTGGCCCTCTTAAAAACTCAGACTCAAAAATACAACAAACTCTGTCTTATGATAATCCATCACCAAGTGGGTCCATTTCCTGTTGGATTTTCCCACCTGACATGGACTATCAGTGAGGCTGGTCTCCAGCTCAGCTCCCAGTTTCTTCACGAGGATCAGAAGAGCAGCAGCAGTGCTATTTCCAAAAAAACCCTAACACTGCTGAACTTTCAATTTGGATGAAAATATTGTAGTTGTTAGGTGCAGGCACAAGTAATGAAAAAAGTACATAACTGTATTTGCATATATAAGGACAGAGAGGTAAACCAGGGTCTTAATTATGTCAACCTATGAACCAGGTCATGCAAACCACATTTTTTAATTCTATGCATTCACTTAAACTTAGATAAAACCCAGCAGTTTCAGGGAGAATCTGTCCTGTGCAGTGTTTTGAGTCCCAGCAAGTTCCAATTAGTTGTCCTCATTCCATCAAACTAAATTTAGTCCAGGCATATCAGTTGTGAGTGGTAAACTTTCTTCTTTTTCATCAAATGAACCACATCACGTAATAACTTCTTTTTTCTTTCAGAGAAATAGAACTGTCCTAGGAATTTAGATTTTCCAAAGGCAGTTTTGATGCAGAGTACATTCCCTATTTATTTGTCAGGATAATACCAGGAGTCCTGGTCTGTACCAGACATGGAAACGGCAGAATTTTACGATACAGCACAGGGCGAGGCAGAAACCACCCAGAACCAAATATTTTATGGATTCAGGGATAATTTTTAAGTTTTACCAGTCCACTATCACACCACCACGCATTTATAATTAACTCAAGGATTGCTTCTCCCCACATCAAGCACCCAGAGCGTTTAAAAACCAGCTCTTTCCTTAAGCCGCGCAAACTCGAATTCCAGCCCCAACGATCCTCTCTGTATTCCGAGCACTTTTCCCCCCTCTGCCACAATTTCATGACGATTATTTTGCAAATTGCCAATCCAGAATGGCATCAGCCCGTGCCTGCTCTTCAGTCGGCACCTCCAGCTTGCATTAATTGAACAGCCTGGCCGACACCGCCTCGGCTTCGCAAACAAACAAAGTGAGATTTCCAGAAGCCGCGGCGCAAACTCTTTTCTGGAGACCTCTTATTAAGCTGCAGGTTTCTGTTTCATTTGCCTGCCTTTCACTTTAAAGCAGGCAGCAGCCACTGAGAACACAATAATGAAAGAGGTCATGGAGCACCAGTTGTGCATGAAAGATGCGAAAATTTACTGCAAATGAGACAAGAGCAGTAAATTCATTTTTATTCAAATTACTGTCATCATACATTACCACTTCTCCTGTAAACATTGTGCTTCAGACAGTGTGACAGCATATTATTATTTGCGAGATTATACTATTATTAAGCTATTAACATGTCACCTCCTGCTTGAAACAATGACTCAGCTTGGTACTGCATAATAGGACAAGTTAGGGAGACAAGGCGAGGTGACAGAGAGGTTAGTTGTAAGAAGGGAGGCCATGCATAGAGTGACAGCTGGCACTTAAAGGCTAACATTTATTCAAAAGAGCCCCCATAATGAGGATGCAAGTGGCTTTTATTTACATACCGGACCTATCTGCTTCCCACAAACTAATTCCTTTTCTTTCTGTCCACACAAGGCACCCCTCGGCTCCTGGAATGGGTGCTGAGGAGCCACCTCAGCTTTCCCTCCAGCTGGAAAAAGTTGGGGAGTGAAGTTGTGGGACGAGGGCCACGCTCATGAGGGGACATCAGCGGTGCTGCCGCCCTCTCCCTTCCTTCCAGCGGGAAGTTGTCCTAGAGGTTTTATCCCCAGGACCCTGGGAGGTTGCTAACAATTAAAATTTCATCATTTCTAGGCTTCAAAGGTTTCCAGTGCATGGTGGCAGCACGAAGCTGCAGTGATGAGTGGGTGATTCGCTGCCTTGTGCTGCCCTTGCTGTCCCTGCCAGCCCTGCAGTGGGGCTGGGCCCCTCCACCACTCCCCACAGCTCTTTCTCCATATTTCCAGGAGTTTTAGGGGTCTCAGGTAACTGTGTGACTCTCTCAATAGGGCTGCACCAGCCCTGCAAACATTCCAAGCGCTTCTTTTGCAGCCCTAAATGAGAGATCAACTACTCTGCTTCATGCTCTGCTTTATTTCCCTTCCACTCGGGTTTGCCCTCCTTTCCCGACCTGTTCTTGATGAAGTTGAAACCTGTTTATGTAAATATTCTTTGCCAAGACTTTGCAGCTATCTTGGGGGGAAAAGAGTGTCATTTTGTGAAGCCAAGTAAACACCAAGCTTTGCTCTAAATTAGTTGGGGAAGTGTCTCGTGAAGTAGAACAAACAGAGAGAGACATCAGCGAGTTACTAATGATCCCTTGTCAGGCGAGCAGAGAAGCTGCACACACACAAGGTTTCCAGGACTCCAAGGCTGGCATTCCCACATGTGGGATGCAATGAAAACCACGATTGAATGACACTCCCAAATGACACTCCCCAGGCAGAGTTCGTGCCAGCGCCTCCAGCCTCTTGGCTGGAGGAAGGCAACCTTGATATCAGTCTTGAAAGCTTAGTCAAGAGTAACTGGTTTGGGCTGGAAGGGGACTTAAAGCTCACCCCATTCCACCCCTTGCCATGGCAGGGACACCTTCCACAGTCCCAGAGTGATCCAAGCCCTGTCCAGCCTGGTCTTGGATACTACCGGGGATCCAGGAGCAGCTGCAACTCCTCAGCCAGGATCACAGGGAAGAATTGCTCCCTAGTATCTTAATATTCCCCTTTCTATACTTTGTTTTCTCTCTTTTTATGCTTCTTTTCTGGTTTTAATCTGCTTCTTGCTCCTATAGAGTAAGACACAGAGAGGTGGCATCACCTCAGGGCAGTGGCCCTGTGTATCTGCTCTACCTGAGCAGAGCACATCCTCCTCTTGCCCCACCTTGTGATCCTCGATCTCTGAACTCTTCTGTAGCACACCAGCATTGTTGAAATCACTCCAAATCCTCTTTTTTGGGTAAAATAGAAACTCAAACCATGCCCCTGTTACTGCAGCACATCTTGCAAGGTGCCCTCCCACACTGCAGAGTGGCTGAGGCCAAGTGTTCCCCATCCCTGGAATCTGCACGGATTAAAGCCATGTAATAAAAACAACCAAAAATGGAAGTTTAGACAGTTTGAGCTGGGTGTGCCTCAGTATTTCCAATTTCCAGGGTGTTTCCATTAAACTGGACTGGATGAGGCTCTTTGGGTCTTCCCACCCAGGCCCTTTCCAGTGCAGACAACGTGTCCTCTAATCCTCTGTCATCAGGCTCTGCTTTAGGAGCCGTTAGTGGTTTTTCACATCGTTACCCACATATGCAGCCTGCTCCACAGCCTCGCTGCTTTGATATCAGAAACCTTCTCCTAAATTTCTAACCTCTGTGGAGGTGCAGGTAGCTGGTGCTTAGATGTTGCAGGGCCTGCTTTTCTCCCAGAGCCCCCTTTTTCCCTCTCACTTGAGCACCATAAGGGTGTAATTTACCATCAGTAGTCTCAATTTCACCTCTCACTTCTCATAAACAAGAGGTTTTCTTTTAGTAAATATGCATTTATTTGCCAACACAGTTTTCCCTTTGGTCACATCACCCTCATCCATCAGTTTGTTTTTTTCAGTCTGCCTCGACATGTCTTGTCTCTCCCTGCCATGGACTGTCCTGAACTGTCAGGATCTCCTGACCCTGCTGGTGAAAATGTCCTCTCTCTCCCAGATCAGCTCTCCTGGCTCCTTTGTGGACATGTCCTGGTCAGCAATTACTGTGTTTTATCACACAAGCAGGACTGGTATTGACCTGCTCGTTATTTTAGGAGAATGAAGTGCTCAGCAAGGTCATTCACAGAATTCAAAATAGTGCAGAAAAGTTGGAAATGTAGCTTTGTGCTGTTGCCTCATCTCCCTAAGTTATCACCCATTTTTTTGGAGCACTTTGCCCTTTAGGGGTACCCTCCTTGTCCATTAACCATGTCATGGTTATTAAACAAAAAAAATCAGACCTGAGAACATTAATGAGACCCATAGATAGACACTATTCTATTTGATGTACCCAAAACAACCCTGTCTTGCCCCACTAAATCAGCTAAATAAAAGCCCAAGGGACTGACTTGTGGTGTCACTTTTTAAAATCCCAGACTCTAAGAGATATAAAGAGCCCTGCTTCACATCAGCAGGAATAAAGTTGGACAAAACTCAGAATTAGAAAGAGTTTGTGGTTTTTAATCTGGCCAGTAATCACTGCTCTTGGGCACCACAGCCCAGGGCTCTAACAAAAGATCAGCACAGGAACCATTAAACACTGAATTTTCCCAGTGCACTGCGAATGCACATATAAACACTGAGTAACCTTAGGCTTAATCAGGGTTCAAAACACAGTTAAGCACCTCTTAAAACACTTTTTTGTTTACACTGCTGCAGCTTAGACTTGCATTTCCTTGCATGGCACCAGCCACATTTGCAGGCTTAATTTTTAACCAGGACTGAATAAGAGTGCAAAAATCGCTCTTCAATATAAATCAGGATATTCTAAGAGCACGTGAATACCACAAGGGAAAATGTGAGAGGAAAAAGCCCTTACAATTAGAAAATCAGCGCAAAAACTAAAATTGTTCTTCATTTCCCCAAGCACAGCCATGGATTATTTAGGCTGCAGGAGCAGGAGGATGGCATGTCCTTCCCACTTTCTTCAGAATGGCCAACAGCAATGGTTGTCCCCACGCTTAATAATGCCCTGCTGCAAGCGTGTGTCCAAAAACAAAGTCTGTTTAAATCCAACAGCAATAAGGAATAAAAATACAAATGCAGGTAGCAGCTCTGGTGCAGATATCAGCAGTATGCTGGCCAAAAAAGGAATGGTCATTTGGGCTGTGATGACAAATAGTTGATCTGATTTATCGAAGAAGTCGATGGTGTCATGAGGCCAAATTAAAACAATTTGTCCCCCCCCTCCCCATGCAGATGTAGGTGTGTTTTATATACACAGAAACCAGTGCAGCTTTTCTTGAGATATTCTCAGCAACGACTGCAAGGGGATTTTTAATGTTTAATTTTTATACAAACATCCTCAAACCCCTCTTCTCTGTGAACAGCAACAGAGAGGTGATGGTGGGGATGCACGAGGAGGTTTTTCCAGCTGCCTTTCCCTCCACCCTGCTCCTCAGGACTGTTAAAAGCTGCAGAAGAGGAGTCAGCCAGCCCGCCAGTGCCTGCCCTGGCAGGGGGATCTCGTGTGCTTGCTGCTGATTAGACTGCATTATTTCTATTATCCTGTTGGGCTTCCCACCCGGCATTGAGGCACTTGCCCTTATTTGAAACCAGCAGCCACCAGGAGAATTTGCTGATTGCTAATGAGAAAGAGAAGGTTTTGTTGATATCATCTGGGACGTTCTTGCTGTGGTCTGCTATTAAGATCTGGAGCTCTACATAACACACCATATTAAGCAGGCAGTGACTTTATTATGGGATCAGTATAACTTTTCATGTCTGGTGTACTCCTAAAGCCTAGGCTAAAACACCTTTTTCCAGAATATGAAACATAATATCTTGGTGCTAGCTGCATTATTTAAAAAGAGGCAATGTGGTTCATAACTTTACATTTATTGCATACTTTTAAGCCACTTGACCCATATAAATATTACTATAGAGTTGCCTTCAGTTATTAAATTCTTATTGCTTATAAAAAGGGCAGCAGGAAGTATATAATCTATAGACTAAGGTGTGTTTTTTTTTAAGGGGGAGAGGGAAGAATAAAAAAAAAGGAGGAAGGCTGGAAACAAATGTGTTTTGATCCTGTCCATAGCCTTGAAGTTAAAACTTTTTTTTTTTCCCCAGCTTAAAGCAAAAGTCAGTTTATTTAAACTCCAAGAATCAGGTACTCACATAGCAAGTAGGTCTTGAAGTCAAAGTGGAAACCCCACCTCTTAAAAGAAATAATTTGCAGAAACTTTCTGGTCTTTATTGAGTCCAAGGCCAGGTAGGGGTGGGACAGGAGGATTTTCCAGGGGTCCCACACAGGCCCTGGCTGCACACTCACCCCTTGGGCCACGGTTTGCACACGTGTGGCTGCATGACAGCGAGGACAACACATTAACATAGGTAATTTTACTTCAGAGTTGCTTGGGGCAGAACCTCTAGACCTAGAGGTTACTGCTGTCAAAGTAGGACCTTTTTCTTCCTGTCACTTCTTTCAGAGATGAAGGGAAAGATTTCCCTTAGCCTACAGCATTTAGCGTGCAAACGCTCCACCACAACATTTTGAAACTATAGAAATCATGAAACCAGCCTGTGACCTTCCATTTCAGTGACAGTACAGGAATCCCTTGAGCAGCGGAGGCATCCTCTGATATTTGGAAAAGTGTCATGTTTTCTTTACAGAGAAAACTGTCATATTGTTGTTGGCATAAAATACAACACTTCCTGGAGTTGTGATTTCCTTGTTTGCTACAAAATGTCACCTGGGCAACTGACATGTTTTTGTTTTGCTTAGAGCAACTTCCCACTTATGATATTCAAATCGAGTTGATATTGATACCTTAAGCTGTGCTGAAAGGAGCAGCAATTACAGACATCTGAAATTCCTGCAGAAAAAGGCAGTTTAGCTAAAAGACACGGACCCTCCCGACAATGGCAATCGGGCTGCAAGTTAAACACAGCCCTTATATAATTTGCAGCCTATTGATGTGCCAGGCAGTAATTCTCCAGCAGGAAAAAGTCTCGGCAAGAAGCAGGCACAGATGAATGAGATGCTTCCCCTAAATAAGCAATGGAGTGTTCACTGGAAAAGAAAAAAAAAAATAATAAAAGAAAGAAGGAAAAAAAAAAAAAAAAAGAAGAAAAACAAAATGCTCAGCCTGAAGCAATAAGTGGAGCTGACTAGAAAAGTACGGGGCTTTTAAATCATCCCTGCGCTCACATTTTGCAGCACTAAAGGATTTTAATCTCAGCCAGCATAGCCTTATTCCAGCATTGCTTTTTTGGGGACAACTTTAACATTTGGGTCAGTAGGATTGCTTGACTTTAAATACCAGAGGGGGTTTTTTTGACATTAAATAAATTGAGAGCAGTTATATTTCTATTTTTGAATGTCTAATTTTTCATTTCTGATTTTGAATGCTACAAGAAGCAACATTGCCTGAAATTAAGAGTGCTGAGAGGTATCACTTCTTTGCACAGTTAAAATGAAGAAAATCATATTTATAAAAAAAAAAAAAACTCCAAATGCTTTCAAATCAAGAAAAATTAAACTTTTTAATTACATGACCCTACCATAGTTAGGAAAGTTAAATCACCATCTGATATAATGCAATCTGAAGCAGCAGATGATCTTCAAATTGCATTTAGTAGATGAGTGCTGAAGTATCTAAGAATATTTAATATTTTCTCTGAGGTTTCTTTGCTAAAGATGTTTTAATGGAAAATTAAGGAAAAACTGCTCACCCTTGATCTGGGCAGAGGAAAGAGAACTGTGTTTATTGCTTTCCAGTAAGCACTTAATGACACCAGTTCTGATGTGTGGGTGTAAAATATAAACAAACTTAAGTACACACATGGAGATCTGTACGTCTAGATATGTTTATCTCTAAGTATTACAGAGATATTCTCTGTATGAGCTCTGAGTGAAGCTACACAGATGCACAAACAATAATTACTTCTCCACAGAAACAAAAAAAATCCTTTCTAAGGCAAAAAGAGCCTATTGTGTTTGAAGTTGCAACAGCAAAAAAAAAAAAAAAAACCAACAACAAACCCACATCCTAAAATTATATCTATTTAGCAAACACTCTGCTTCATTTAGGAACTCTGCCTTTTAAATGAACAAGCAAATTTTTAACAGATTCGCGCGTTTTGTAAAATATGTCAAACAAACTAAAGAGAAGGTCTCCTAATTACTCATCAAACAGCCTGCAGTCAGCAGGGAATGCAGCCGCAGTGATATGTTGCACTAATGTTAGGGCAGACCCGAAATATTTCCTCTTGGAAAATAACAACAGCAGCAGCAGCAGCGGCGGCAGCGGCAGCACCCGCTCAGCAGCGCCTGCGGCTCGGTCCTGCCAGGACTCTGCCTGTGCTGGGCATTCCAGGGGGGCAGCTGGGGGCTCCAATTAAACCTCACTCAGCAGCCACCTCACGTGGCTTTTTGGGGTTAAACCCGCCGTGTTCTGTATGCGGGCGATGAACAAAGTTTTGTGCTCGCACAGCTTTTTTATTCTTTTTTTTTTTTTTTCCCCCTCCCCGTCCTTCTTTGTATTAAACATCTACCGCGGCTAATTAGAAAATATGCAGAAGTGTTTCCTGGTTGAAGTGTGGAATTGTGTTGGAGCCCGTTTGGTTGGAGCAGGAGAAAAGTCCCCATTAGGCATATTAATGCCAGTCCCTTTTAACAAAGCTGCTCCCTGCTCTCGGCGTTGGAATTCATTTGAAAATGAGAATACTGAGGAATTAGTGGCCTTCCTTTCACAGGCAGGATGATGTTATCTGATATTAGATATATACAGATTTTGCTGGCAGGGTAATCAGAGTGAAATTCCTTATTTCTGCGTAATTGCTATAAGCAAGGCCCTCTTATCCTGCTCTCCCTCCTCAGCCAAAACTCTGAGTCACTTCAGGTTTTTTTCTAGGCAGCAGCTCTGGCACAGGGAACATGGTTTGTAACTCTTCATGTCTCCCCTAAAGGGAGCAAGAGATGTTTGGCATGTCCCCAGCACAAGACATTTTTAAAGGTATATTTAAGACATGTGCGTGTGTCTTGCAGAATTAAGGGTAGTAAGTAAAGGTTTGTGAAAATCCACAGCCTAAACTGGTCTGACTCTCATCAACTCACTCCTCTGGCTGTTGGTAAATTTAGAGAGCTCAGATTGCCAATCTGCAGTCATTTACATTGAATAATTAATCTGATGTGCACCCCAATAGCAGCAAACAGAATCAGCCTGGTAATGTCACTGTGGCCAAGAACAGAATCCCACCCATAATTTCCACTCTGCTCTGATTTATTCTGTAATTCATATTTTCAACAATATGCAATCCATTAGCAGTACAGAAAAACACGCAGTAACTACTTGGGTGGACTCAGGATTCCTGGGTCGCTCACAGACAGATGGCTTGGTTTGTGATGTTTCTGGTTTATTTTCCCCCTGCACTTTGCTCTCAGTTCTATTGGAACTGGTTTACTACTTCCATAGGATTTTTAAGATAAGTAGAAGGATTATTGGTCACACTCCTCGAAATTCATCATGAAGTGGGGCTGGCTTTGACTGCAGCTTGTTATTTGTTGCATCTCTCTAAAGTGGAATATGTTCAGGACACGCTCCCTTCAAATCTTTGCAGAGAGGAAAACACTCTCAGCAGAATCTGCCTTCGCATCAGCTCCTGGAGGGTCCTTAAATAACTTCTCTCCAACGTGGCAATATTTCAATATCTGCTAAGAGATCCTTGTTAACAGGAGGGACCCCGGATCTCATAACTGGGTTTTTATTACAAATCCCAGGGATGTTTGCTCTATAGATACAAAAGAAAACTTCTGCTCTCTTGACTTTTTTTAAGGTAAATGTTTCAGGGGTTGTGTTTTTAAAACTATGTATATTTGGTAAATGCAATTCCCTGCCTTCTCTTAGCGGAACTTTATTTTCTTCCTTTATAGTAATATATAGATCTGAAATTCCAAGGGTTTCTGGTGCTTTTCAGCTGTCACCTCAAGTCAAAATCATGGAGTTCAGCTATAAAAAAAATGTATATAATAAATTTAACTTGACCTAACTGGAGGCTTTTAAAGCAAGCAGGTATTTTTGACATTTAAAAAAGAACATTACTACGACTGTATTATCCATGTATCTCCTTGCTGCTATTTATCCCACAAAAAAAACCAAAACATGTAAGTTCAGTCCCTGCTCATTTCAGCAGCAGGTCGGACACTTTGTTAAAATGGAAAAAACACTTTGCAGCGTTTCAGGTCACAAACTGAGCCCACTGAATGTGATCTCCAATCCCACCTCTGTCTGCCCACGGATATTGTAGGACAGCGGAGGGACCCCCCCGTTTTTACAGCATCCCACAAAGTCCTGAGCCACCCCTCAGCCCAGAGCCCGGATCAGCCCCTGCTTAGCGCTCACCGGGCGATTTCCCCCACCCAGCCAAACTTTCCTACTCCAGTTCAAATTTAATCAATTTTTTGTTTTGCAGCCTTTTGTAGATTGAGTCTTTTGTTAAGAAAGGACGTCTTGTTTCCCAAACACGGCGGGAGGAATCGCTGGCATCAGAGTGCCACCAAAAGGCGGCG
>WEZZ01013433.1:346493-348030 GCA_013400585.1 Chloropsis cyanopogon
AATTTATGCAATTCAAAATCCATATGTATAGAGTCCCAGTTCACCTCATTTAATGATAATAGTAAACCACATGTTGTGTACATGTCTGAAACACTTTTCTAGTTCTTGACTGTATTAACCCTAGGGGCACTATGTTTTTGTACAGCTTGCCCAACTGAGCAGCATAATATATTGATTAATACTTGGCAACAACTGCATTCTTGAATAATAAAACCATGAACAAGGTAAACGTGTGCTAATAAAACAAGAAGAGTGTCAATATTATTTGGGGATGTATGTTAATAAAAGATGCTAAAGAACAGGCGAGCCCCCGGCCCCACAATTAACAAAGCTCAGTGCCTAAAGCTGCTCCATTCCAGCCCCGTGTGATGTCGTTATCCGAGAGCCTCCTCGCCTACCTGGGCACCGTGAGGCGGCCACAACAAATGCTCCATATTTATGGGGGCTGCGTCCAGCACTCGGGAAAAAAAAGTTCAGCTTTTCCCGCTCTGCAAAAGGCAAATTAAAATTAACAACATTTCATTGTTACCCTGATTCTTCCCAGGCACAAGCCTGTGCAGGTATCGCCAGCAAAGCCTGCAAACAGTAACTGATTTTACAATAGAATTTGCTTCTTGCAGGCTGCGTTATTTACTTAAGCTTTAATATACAGTTCGAAATAAGATTTGCTTTCATGGAAAAACACTAAAACATTTGGCAAAGGAAGAGCCGAACGTTCTCCTTAATTTGTTTTGGCAACTCTGAAAAATAGATCCCATTACGCTCACGTTTGCATTCCAGAAACATAACAACAAATTATCATTTTACGAAAATCAAGATATAATTAAAAATGGGGGGATATAATAAGCAGCAAGTGAAGGCGGAAGAAGGAGGGGGCACATGTGGAAAGCAATGCTTTCAGCACTGGCTGAGGAGGGGAAAAAGCAAAGGACACCAGCTGAAAAGCTATTGCCAGAGCTTATTTATTTATTTTGGGGCTGAGAGGGGGGGAAAACAACAGAGGAGGGAAGGACTTGGAAGTAAAAATTGTTTAGCAAACAGTTAAAATAGTTTCGTGCCTTTTTTTCTTTTTTTTTCCTTTTTTCTTTTAGGCAAGACAATGTTTAAACACAGGTTCATATTCATATTTCAGTCGTTTGACTTTGGTGGGAAAACAAATATTGAGGAATTAAACACAATTATGGTTTGATTAACTGGAGCTGGTTCCTAAAACCACAAGGTAGAGCAGCAAGATTGCATCTGTGTCTTCCCTCAATGCCATCCACATGAGTCACAGCGAGGCAGGAAAGCTGTTGACAAATTAATACTTTAAGAAAATAAACTATGGTCATGTTGAACATAGAGCAACTTTATCCTGATTAATTTGTGTTGGAGTGGCTCCAGCGCCCTTTACAAAGCCGCGCAGTTTGTACAAATGTAATTTCCTAATATTTACACGAGGAAAGCCTCAGCCGTTAAGATTTGCCTCCAGTGTGAGTTTTGTGGTTAGTAAAAAGACAATAAAAATACAGAGAGGTAATTGTAAGCACATTTGGAA
>WEZZ01013433.1:348104-378453 GCA_013400585.1 Chloropsis cyanopogon
AAAAAAAATCCGTGTTTCTCTCCACTCCTCCTTGCAGAGCCCTATAAAAGTGGCAGAGCAGCGGCTGGCGGGGACGCGGTGCCAGGCTCGGGGCTCAGCCACGCCACCCAACATTCCCAACGCCTGGAACGGCACCCCCGGCCCCCTCCAGCCCCACATTCCCGGGCACGGAGCTCCCTCCCAGCACTCCAAAGCCCGTGCCCAGCCTCGTCCCACGCTCTCTGTCATTTCATGTCTTTATTTAAATACAACGTCGGGCGCTCGTACAATTGTCTAATTTAATAAATATGAGGAGGGGAGATGCAGCTAGAAGTGTTGCTTTGTTTGAAGAATATTAAAAATAACCTTTAGTTTTAATGAGATTTCTCTCCCCCCCCCAATCAGTTTACACAATTTTCCAGATGCAAAATGAGCTTTTGGCTGTAAAATATTTTATCACATTGTCTTACACAATAAAGATTAGATGTTTTCGCTCTCTCTCAACTCCACCGCAATTATTTTTTAGTGTTTGCAAATCATAATATCATTTAAAAACCATATTTTATACCTCATCTAAAATACTTTTATAGCAGTGTGATGAAAAAAACCCAACACAACATCTATTTAACTACTCTTTTAAGTGGCTGTAATATGCTTTAGTATAATTTCCCAGAAAAAGGCACAGCTAAAAAAGCTTAGCTGTTCTTGAAAACAAATCTCCCAAGAAGCATCTTTGCAAAAAATCCCCAGAATTGAATTCCCCTGGCTGAAGAGCCCAGAGAGCCTGAATATAAAAATAGTAGCCCTGTCATTTCACATTCATTAAGTGTGAAACTCAGAAATTAATAATGTAAAAATATGCTTTTTAATTAGTCTTACATTCTGCCCAATGTACTTAAATGGGATCAGCAGCTCCCTAATGATTTTTTTCTTAATAAAGTATTAGCCTGTGATGCACTGGGGTTGACAGGTATGATAAACTGGAAAGTACTTTTGGAGGCGTATGAATGATACCAAAATAGTACTCTCCCATTTAAATGTAATTAACATCAGGGAGCAATATTACACGAGGAGAAGCCTGCAAGATTTTTATTTCAGGGTATTTTTTTTTTTCATTTCTTGTTTTATGAGTAGTTTGATGATTGCAGCAGTGATTTTATAATTTAATTACCTTTGTTGAAAGCTAAGCTTTTGCTAATAGCAGGTCAACAGGATCATAAAGCAGCCTTCAAAAATATTAAAAAGGAGGTAAATCCCCTTAGCTAAACCTACACAATAAGAACGCGGGTGCGCATGTGTGGATGCAAAGGATTTTATGGACGTATGGATATACAGGCTCCATGCCTCTTCCCCTGTTATTTGTTTACTGTGTTATTGCAAATCAGTATTTACTCTCCAAAGGGCTCTGTTATACATTAATCATATTTTTTAAAAGGAAGGAAAAAAAGGAGGGGAAAAAGAGAGAGAAAAATTAAAAAAAAAAAAAAAAAAATAAAAGAGAGAAAAAAAAAAAGAAATTAAAAAAAAAAATTAAAAAAAGGAGAGGGAAAAAAAAAAGGAAAGAACAATAAAAATAAGAAAGAAAGAAAGAAAGTTGTGTAGAATCCATCTGATAGACCCTGGATGTTCCCAGAGCCACTAGGGCTGAGGAGTGAAGCTGCTCACTCTGGACCAGGACCAGGATTCTCAGTCCCACCACCCCTTCCACAAACCCTTTGCACTTTTTTCCATTTCCATCTCTACACCAGAAGATAAAAGATCACTGTTGACCTGCACTGCTTGCACAGGAGTATTCCCTAACTTATTTATATGCCAAATGTCACTTGTGTTTACTGAAGAATTTCTTCTCATATCTCAGAGTCACAGTGCTCCCCAAAGATGCACTTGCCATAGGGTAAACAAGCAGGGGGGAGGGCATCATTCCCAGCTCCCTCCTTCCCAAACCAGAGGCTCCTCCATGGGCATCACCTTCCCCAGAACACCCTGACATTTCTCTTTGCAGGCTGGTGGATGAGTGGGTTGAGGTGCCAGGCGACAGGAATGGCTTGGGACACGGATTCATGGTGGCACTGGGGATGTGGCTCCATGTGCCTCCTGCCCCACGTTCAATGTCTCTTCTCCACCATGGTTCCAAGTTGGAATAAAGGGAAACTTGGAGCTGGCCAACCTAACCAGGAAAAACCATGGTCAGACCACAGATAATGAAAAGGACTTTTTGTTTTCATGCTGGTTTTCATTTGGCTTTGGGAAAAGAGTCAATCCAACAAAAAAAACCAAAAAAAAAAACCAAAAAAAAACCCCACAATTTTTTTTGTTGTTTTTTTTTTTTTTTTTTTAACTCACTCTTCCATTATAAACACATCCTTCGAGGCTGCTCCTGGTTCTGAATATCCCAACTAAACTGGAAGGTCTTAGGCCAAGTGAAGCACTCATCCCACAGCCAAGGTGGGGTCAAACATCAAGGTACAGTTATTCAGAGGGCGTTCAGGTTTAACATCAGGAAGAATTCTTCATGGAAAGGGTTTCCAGGCATTGGAATGGGCTGCTCAGGGAGGTGGTGGAGTCCGAGGAACAGCTGGATGTGGCACTCCGTGCTCTGGGCTGGGTGGCAAGGTGGGGATCGGGCACAGGTTGGACTCGATGATCCTGGAGATCTTTTCCCACCTTAACAATTCTGTGATTCCCCACGAACGCAGTGCCACACTGATGTGGGGTGAGGGGCTCAGGGCCCAAATGGCAGCACTGCCACACAGGAATGCAGCTGCATCACTCCAGCACATCCATTTCTCCTGCTTTGGTAAATTCCAACGTCCTTTAAAAATGCGATCATGAAATGTCATTTCTTTCCTATTTATCTTGGCGCTACAAAACTGCCCAACTATTGGCTATACGTGAGCTCTTTTATAATATTTTTCCAATCACAAACACCATTCCATGGCTCCCCAGGGATCCCCGTGATGGATCTAGCCATCTATCTATTTACGCCTTCATGAATCAAATCATCGGACTGGAGAAAGTTTGGATAATCTACAGCTTTCATAAGATTCCACCCAAGTTACACTTCACGGGGAATTTCCAGGAGTGTGATGTTATTTGCACCCTTCTCCTCTTTCCCCACTTGATTTACTGCTCCCACCCCAAGATCCAAATTTTAAAATACATGTCCAGCTCCCAGCCTGCAAAGGGAGTTTTCCAGGAGCGAGGATGCTTTAATGGGCAGCTGAATCAGAAACTAATCATCCGAACTGCCCTCATGTAAACACGCACTGGGAATTTTATTACGGAGATATTTGGGGTTTTCCTGATAGAGAATAAAAGACAAATAATCGAACTTATTGGAAAATATTTACATAGGGCCACGGAGTGCAAACCTTGGGAAAGCTGAGCAGTATTTGCTCAGAGGAATAGCCCTGGTGCAGGCAGAGGAGTGGATACTGCTCAGCTGTCCGGGGAATTGGAGGGAGTTTGTCTGAGTCAGACATGCCAGCGATGGCCCCACACTGGGGCATCATAATGCTTTAATTAATTAATGTCTGTAAACTGTTTGGTGATCTTGGGATGAAAGGAGTTCTGGAAATGCCAGGTATTATTGAAAATTAATTACTCCAGCCTTCCCCCCAAATCTTGCTAAACATATTTCATTTTTTAATCTATCCTGCTGCTTTAATAAAGCTCATTGCGGAATTATTTTCTGCTAAATATTAAAGAAAAAAAAAAAAAGAGGGAACCTTTTAAGTAGAGGATTGAGCTGCAGCAGAAGAGATTGTACAAAAGTCACATTTTGGGGGGACAAAGTCTCCATGTGAGAGGCAGGTACAGGCAGAGGGCACCGTGGTGAGAATGGGCTCAATCTGTGTGTCCCCATCGTCCCTCTCAATGGCCAAGCCAAGACCTGGCATTCACATGGGGCTGGAGAACCCCATTCCCGTGGGGAAACAGAGCTGAGGGAGAGGTTGGACCAGCCTGAGGGATCCAAGGACAGTACGGGCTGTTCCAGCCACCGCCACGTGTCGGCAAATCAATCACTCTCAGTGCTATTCATCATTCCATCACAGCAGACAGAACTTGTATATTATTTATACAAGTCTGAAATCATTTGGTGTTACTTACTGAAGAGTCACCTTCCACATCACCATGGAGCAAAAGTCCTGGAAGGAACTCTGTGTCCAAGCCCCACCAGACACATTCCAGATATGGTCTAAACAATAAACCACAACAGATAAAATAGACATTAGTATAATTTGCTTTGTTTTTTTTTCAATGCTGCAGCTTTCCACACATGAATTTTAATTTACATAACACAGCAATTAATGATTTTATTTATTTATAAGGGCCAGACCTATGGTCTGGATTGGGTGTTACAAGATTGTGGTAGAGTTGGAGCATCTTTCAACTCTTCTCGGGCCAAATCAACACTTTTACCTCTGCAAGCAGACAAAGCCAGTGTGTAACACACATCTCCTAAGAAGTTCAGGGGGAAAATGGAAGGAAAACATCCCAGTGAAATTTCACACCTCTAAAATGACCCCACTCTGTACCCTGCAGAGATGTGGGCCTTGGAATGACCTGTCTTCTCCTGGAGCATTTCTCACCCCTTTTCTCTTGGAGCCATTTGAGCTTGCTGGGATAAGGAAACAGCTGGGTTGGTAGGGTGTCCATGGTTACTCCAGCAAGAGCAACCACCAACACTGACCTCTACTCCTCTTCCTCCTTCTCCTCCTTCTCCTTCTCCACAACACATCCTCAGTCGTGCATGAATGAAAGTGGGAACTTCCATTCCACTCCTTCAACTTCTTCCCACGAATTCTAAAAGAGATGAAGCCCTTCCTTATGATATTCAGTCAAATCCACAGGTCAAGTGTCACCCATCACCAAATTTCCACAGAAAAACGCGCGTTCCACCGAATCTTCCTCAGGCTACTTCTGAAACTGAACAGCAGATGGGGCTACAAAAATCATCACATTCAAAAAAAAATATATGAAAACCAGCCTTTTACATTCTGAAAAGCAATTTATTCTACACCATTTCAAAAAATAAATAGGATTCTCCTTTTCTGTTTTAAGACATCAATGAATCTGTCGCATAATGGGCTTTTGTAAACCGATTATCCTTGATAATCTCATTAGCTGAAATTATTTTACTTTTCTAACATGGTAGATTTTTAAATACCTTTTATTTCAGATCCCTCTGGGCACGTTGCAGTGAAATTTACTATTAAGCAAAATAATTATCTATCTCAAACCTTAATGCTAAAAAGTAGAAAAATAAAATAATTACAATCTAAGGGCAGATATTGGAATGGAGAAAGTACAAGGAGGAAAAGGAAAATTTCCACAAGCAGGCAAGTATCTTCTGGTTATTAACAGATAAATCATACTTGTTTTCCTAGGAATGTGAAGACACAGGTAGTGGTTGGTGTAAATGGCAGGGTTTGGGTTGAGGTGGGGTTGGCACCTCCCATGGCCTCGTGCTTGGGGAGGACGATGCTCCTCCAGCTCCCACCAGCCAGGAGCTTCATCACCCACTTCCCACCCAGACCTGAGCAATTAACAAATGTGAGTTATTTCAAAATCAGCTTAAACCTGTTGTTTTTCGTTTTTTTTTTTCTCCCCGTGTGGAAGTTTGCAGCTGTAATGGGATTACGGTGTCGGCAGAGGGAGGGAAGTTTGCAGCTGTACTGGTTTGGGGGGTAGGAAGCAGCTGTTAAAATAGAGGACTAATGGTGATTAATTCTTATTATGTGTTTGAAGATCTCACAATGAGTTCAGGAACCAAACCCTCCCTCAGGGAATAAACTGAAGGAGGAGGATTTAAAAAGAGGGAAAATAAAAGGGGAATTTTAATGTACATTTGGCCTAAACGGCCTGGTCTTAAATCACTTTATTAATATTTAAGTAAAATTTAAATCAATATTATTAAGACAAAATATATCCAGCCTGGGAAACCTGTAATTCCTGCATATTTATGCAGAATGGGAGATCACCTGTGCTTCCTCAAAAATACACATGCCAGGACCAGCAGGGGAACATCCCTTCAGCTTGTAGGGGATGGGTGCTGTCACACACTGATGGCTCTGGCATGGGAGAACCTCCTCATTCCCAGCAGCTCTGTGCCCAAACCAGCATGGGAAGAGGTGGGAAGAGACCCCATCCCACTCCTGCACCCACCAGCACAGCGAGGGATGCTGGTAGTGATGGGGAGGAAGCAGCACAAAGAGCCCAAGCTGGGCTTGGCTCAATTTGCAGCCTCTGGGGAACCTGCAGCGTTTCCCAGTTCCAGGACAATTCACATCAGAGCCAGGTTATTTGTTGCAATATTGTGGCCGGGTCCTACAGCCAGTTTGCAGAGGTCTGTGATGTGCTGGGTGTGCTGGGGCTTCCCCAGAGCACAGCAGGTAAAAGATATGAGATTTCTATTTATATACCACAGCCCGGCCAGGAGAGTGACAATTTAACAGCAAAGGTACGGGGAGAGAGAAGCTGCCTGGAAAGGCAGACAGGGCAGGAAAAGTCCCTTGAATCCCTGGGAAATGGGGACCCAGCACAGGTCCTCAGAGCACCCAGCCCCTCTTCCCTGGGGGAATTTCCCCCAGCTCATCCATTCTGCACTTTGACAACGTGATGTGGCTCTCAGGGCCCTCCTGAGGACAAGTAAATGAAGGAAGCAAAAGTAAAGAAGGTGAAAGCAGCAACAGGGCAAACTCCAAGATCTAGGGTTTGTTTTTCAGCCAAGGCTTTAATGAGGATTAATCAAATATCACACATGCAGAGACATTTCCATGAATTATTAGAGGGGTGAAATGGGTGAGAAAATGAACAAAAAGCTAAACTTTTTTTTTTTTTATGTGAACTTTTCCTTTCTGAGCTTAAACTTTGAGATCATACTAATCTTTTCAAAGCTCAAAGAGATCACAGAAAGATTTATTTCAGGACCAAAAAAGAACTTCCTTTACCAAAATGCCTCTGCCTGTTATTTTCCTGTTTCCACATTTTTAAGATGTTTTGTTTTTCAAATATGAAAGAATTGACAACAATAACTCAGGGCTGTGTACCAAAAGCACCACAAAATCCTGACTTTCACATGGCTGCAGTGGATACCCATTCCCAGCAGAGCTGGTTAGTAAATTAAACCATTCCTTCTAGCAGCAACTGATAACTTGGAGCTGATGATGTAGGTCAGAGACATCTGCAGTAAATTAGACCCCTCACCACAGGAGGAAGGGGAACACTTGGGACATGGAGATTGTGTGGATTCCATATTGGAGACCAAAATACACATTTTTATTCATAGCTGCTGCATAACCAGATACGTCCCTTTGGTTATTTTGCACCCAAGTCTTCATGGGTCAGTGATAAAGTTTAGGATGGATTTATGGACTGAAAGCCAGAGATAGAAAAGTGGAATAGGATAGGGTTTGGGTGCTGGGTGCTCAACCACAGGGCCCTACGAGCAGCCCAGATGCCCAGAAAAATATAGGGTGGCCTGAAAATTCCTGTGAGTTGGTTTGCTGGCTTTGTGGGAGGCTTAGGTTTCAGCAGTGTGTCCATGTTATAATTAATAAGCAATTTCTGTTTGAATGGCGTGTTTTGTCTTCCTTTGAGCACGTTCTCTGCAAAGACAAAGATCAAGACAAACCTACTCGGAACACAACGAAGATAAAAGGGAATCATAAAAAGAGACAGACAGAGGAAAAGAAAGAACAAGGAAAAAGAGAAGACAAAGAACAGGGAGACACCAAAGAGGACGCAGAACAAAGATAGGCAAAATGAAAAGACAAAGAAAAGTAAAGACAAAGAACAGAGATGATAGAGACCACAAAATATGTAAGAGAGGCACAAAAGGGAAAAGGGGGGGAAACAGTGACTGAGAACAAAGGGCAGAGAACAGAGCAAGAGCAAAAATGCACAGGAAGGGAGAAAAATGGGAGAGAATTCAGCCAAGATGAGGCATGAAAAACAGCCCAAAGAACAAGCAAAAATAAACACAATGAGGAGAGAAAACAGCTAATCATCTTCTGATTTGCATTAAAAAATAAGTCATGGGAACAGAGGCTCAGCGACAGAAATGTTGACAAGTTGAATGTCAAGATTTCTCGTGTCCTCTAAATTCAGTCAGCCTGTCACTACTTATGAAACTGGCTGTGGGAGAAGGGGAATGGGAGCTGAAGGATTAGTGTGGAAGGAGTAGCAAGAACCAGTGCTGGCTACAGAAGCGATTTAGAGAGAAGTTCTTGCAAGCAAGAGATGCCCAAAAAGCAGCCAAAATCCCTTTCTAAAAGCGGGAGATCCATTTCCACGATGAACCAAGATGATGCTCATCCTAATCCCTCTGCAGCTTTGCAATAAAGGAGTGGCAGAAATTCTGATGCACAAGTGTAACTATGCATGTCTAATTTTAATATTTCTATAGGCAGGTTTAGGTTGGAGATCAAGGAAAGGTTCTTCCCCAGAGGGGGCTGGGCACTGCCCCAGGGATGGGCTCAGCCCCGAGGCTGCCAGAGCTCCAGGAGGGGTTGGACAGCGCTGCCAGGGATGCCCAGGTGGGATTTTGGGGTGTCTGTGCAGGGCCAGGAGCTGGACTGGATGATCTTTGTGGGTCCCTTCCAACTCAGAGAATTCTACGAGTCGATGAAAAATCATATTTAAAAATATCAGCTTCACTGAAGCAGTTCATAAAAACCCAGCCGTGGTAGGAACGCCAAGAGCTGTGGGTTTTGAGCTGGCCAAGACTGTCTGTGTGGAATTTCACTAGAGAGGCCACAGAGGCTTCTGTCCTGCTGCAAAAGCTGCACCAATAAATCATTTCCAAATCTTGACAATGGGCAAAAAAATAATTTATAAGAGGTACAGAAGTTCATGGTGAACATGAACGCTCAGGAGATTTGTGCATGCTACAGACAGGTATAAAGGGCTGGAGGATTCTGGGGTTTCCCTGTTGGCAAGAACAGCAGGAGGACACCAGGATGATGGAGCCAAGCCAGGCAGGGAAAAGTTTTGAGGCTGTCCCATCCCTGGAAGTGTCCCAGGCCAGGCTGGATGGGGCTTGGAGCAGCCTGGGACAGTAGAAGGTGTCCCTGCCCGTGGCAGGGGGTGGGACTGGATGGGCTTTGAGGTTCTTCACATTTACAGGAGCTCCTCACCTCCTTGATGGCCCACTGTGTTGCAAGGCAGAGGTCAAGGACTGGGATGAAAATGTCATTTTTCAAATCTGAGACAAAAACTCCAATTTTGCAAAACGCACATGGAAGAAACTCAAAAGGTGCAGGGTCCAGTTTGGTCTCATCAGACCAGATCTCCCAAGGGACCTCTGGATGTGGTCCTACAGATGTTCCAAAGCATAAATTAAGAAAATAAAGCTCTCTTTCAGGTTTCTTGTAGACCAAAGGAGGTTCTGGAATTTCATTGGCCATACAAATGCAGAATTGTACAACAGAAGTTTCTTGAGCTGCCACAGCTTTCCAAAACTGAACCTTCAAAGAATTTGTGTTATTGTTCTTACTGAAACTCTATTTTTAATCCATATACAGGATCAGCTGCCATGAAGGCCTCAGCTACCACTGATTTTTTCCTTTTGTCCCTGCTGCAACACATTGTCCATTATTTTATTGTTAATCATTAACATTTCTGTGGTATTTGATGTCACTAATACGCAGACCCATCCTCCCTGACATTCCTCTTCCCTCATTCTGTGTGCTGGCAGCACAGAAAAACTGGTGGGCACTGGGTTAAATGCTTCCCATGCTGCTCCTCGGTTATATTTTATTTACCAGGATTTCTATAATGTGCGATATTCTTTTTTTTTCCTTTTGAGATTTCCTCATTTCTTTCAGAACACTTTCACCTTATTTCCGGGCTGCTTTTCCCCAGGGGTCAAAGTGGAGGTTCAGAAACTTCATGTGAACTTCCTGAAAAAGAAACAGATCACCTATTAAGAAACCCAAATGGAATGTGCTGTGAATATGGTTTAATATGTCCCAAAGAAAGAGCTGGCTCTAATCACAACATAAGATCTAAAATTCATTGTTGTACTCAGTTTATTGATTTACTAATGTATTTATTATTTATGATTTCGACGGCAGATGGAATTCTATTTCCATTATTTAATTCAGGGTAATCAGGGGATAATGTTCTTCTTTTATACTCTCACCTAAAGACTCTTCAGGTGGCTCAGAGCTGCGACTCAAATCCCCTTCTGTCCTGCAATTATGGCTATTTCCTCCCAAAATTATAATCTCTTTAAAATCTAAGGGTAATTTTTGAACTGAAATAGTAGCACACATACAAATTACATCTAAGATAGAAAGTTTTTGTGAGGCTCTGGCCTTTCAGGTGCTTTCACTGCTTTTAAAATACTTGTAAGTAGTTTTGGGGATGCACCACTTTGCTCCAAAACTTCACTGGAAACATTGCTGCTGGCCACTGGAGGTGCTCATCCCATCACTCCAGACCTTGGGAAGAACAAATCTGACAAAGGTCCTGTAGAGAACACCCATGGAGATGTAAAAACCAACTTGCCAGGTCCTCAGGAGCTTTTTGATTTGTTTGGCTTCACAACAGTTTTGACATTATTTAACCCACAGATTGTGAACTTCCCAAATCTTCATCATTTCTGTATCTCAGCACCAAACTTGTATGCTGAATCACTGGTTTCCTTGGAGAATAGCAAATACTACACGCAAGAGGTGACTAAAATCAATTCAGAATATAAAAGATGAAGGAAAAAATCAGAAAATCATAGAATCATTAAGGAAAATACCTCTAAGATCATCAAGTCCAGCCATTAACCCACCACTAAACCATGTCCCCAAGAACCAAATCTACGTGTTTTCTAAAAGACAAATAGAAGAAATGAGATTTTTCATGCCAGTTGACTTTATTTTACTCAAGAATATTTGCATTATCACTAGTACTTGATACAAGGCCATGTAAGATCTGGTTGGAAGTTCCTTTTAGCACTTTTTATTAAAAGGACACTCTACCATCTGAGTCCCCATTGCTACAATCCAAGCTTGGGGTGTCTGCAATAAATAAAGTTAAAAACCCAACCCTAACAGGCTTGAAACTGGAGTAAACAAAAAAAAAAAAAAACGTGCCACAGCCTGGGGGTATTTCCAGAGACAGACAGAGAAACAGAGGCAGCTCTTGGACACTCCAGGAAAACAGAGAAAACAAATTATCTCCTCAGGATATTTAAAGTCAATTTTCACTCTCTGTTTTCTAGGATTTCCAGAGGTCAGAATGAGGATGCTCTTCCAAAACCTCTTTATGCCCCATTCCCTTTGGGATACGTGAGGATCCACAATCCTGCAACCAAAACTTCCCTATCTCACCTGAAGATGACATTGGTTCTATAGCACCTACAATACAATTAAACCAGGGGATAATCCCACACCTCCAATATTCGTGGAAAAACTAACCTAGATCTGTAAATCTGTGCATTTTTTTCCCTTTTTGCTTCATTTTTCCATCACAAAAACGAGTGCCATGGGGAAAGCTGCCCTTCTGCCTTCGCAGACTTAGGGAAAGCAGGGGGAAGGGGCTGAGATGCAGGGGTGTAATTTAAATGTTATTATGCCTGAGTTAAATCTCTCCTCAAAAATTTGGCCCTGCACAAGGCTGAGCTCGGGCACAGCCCCAAACCACAGCTGTAAAAACCTCGCTCATTTGAAAGGTCCAGTTGTGCTGCGGGACAAACATACGGCTCTTCCCAACCCGGCCGCTCTTTTCTGCTCTACACTCTCTGAATTTTATAGTTGGAAAATGAGGGGCATCTTACCCAATTAGGTACTCCACAGCCTAATCAGCTTCTCTCCCGACCAGCAGCATGTGATGTGCCTGGGCCCAGCTGTTCCCTGGTGGTGGTGCTGTCAGTCAGATTCTGCTGGAGAGAAAAGCGATGGAGAGCCGAGGACATTCCTGCACATCTGTTAGCTGAAAACAGGCAGAGCAAAGGATGCTACAGCAATTTCCAGGAACAATAAGGATTAGTTGCTCATCTGATACTGACAACGTGCACCTTTCCCTCTTCTTTAGCCTGTCTGTCAAATAATGTAATTATTAAGGACCAACAATGTGGCTTTTTATGTGAACCAGCGCTGACTATGCTGGAGTATTGCATTTTTAATTATTATGATGTTAAATGGCTTTAATTGCTGACACTCTCCTGATTCACAGAGCATTTTTATAACATTTATTAAAAAAAGGCCAAAGTTTATTTTACAGTCTGCAATAAAGCAGAACACAAAACCCAGCAATTGGCTCAATGAGCCCAACACATTAGTTCTATACACAGACTGCATATTATTCTTGCTCTGTAAGTGATGTGAAAAGCAAAATTGAAGTCCTGCACAAAATTTGATCATCTTACTTAATAACAACAGATGCTCAGAGCAGTGGCATTTTGAAAAGAGCTCTGTATGCTACTGGTTATTAAATGGCAGGACATTTGGCATCCTCCAGCATTATACCATTTGAAAACCATGGAGTCACATAAATAGCCGATGAGAGCTGGGAGAAAAAAAAAAGCCAACTCCTGTCTGCATAGCAAAACTCATTTCATTTAAAATATTTAAAATGAGCAGGCTGCCTTTCAAAAGAAAAGTCTGGAAAACTTAGGGGAGGGGGAGCTTCCCTTTTATCTGGGAAATACAGGAAAGCAAATATGTTGGGAGGAAGAGAAGAAATGGTTCAACAGCACGACTGATCAGCCTTAACTGAGAATGCTAATGGCTTCTGCTGCTTTGTGTCAGGAGCTCAGCACAGTTTGGGAAGGGCTCTGGCACCAAATTTCCTCCTTGATTTAAAAAGGAAAATATTGGCAATACGTAGGCAAATTACCATAAATGCAGGACGGATCAACAACATGTGGGGATCATTTTAATGGAGCAATTCTTTTTAAAAAAATGGGGGATCACCAAAGAGAGCTGCTCACTTTCTTTGTAGGATAAATTCTCCTCACACAACATGTGCTGCCTGCAGTTACACTATTGTTAGATACATATCTACTCTAAAAAGTTCAAATTGAGTTGATGAGCACACAGAGTGGAGCATTCCCGTTTTTATTTAAGAATGACTCTGTTCCACCTTTATCAAGGCACAAACCATCAGGATGCATTTGCCCAACATGTTTTACTCAGAACAGCTAATTCTACACACTGTTCCAAGGAATACCAGCAAAGCTGTGCATAAACACCTACATTAGGTATTTTTACCATTTAAAAAAAATTAATATATTTAAAAAAAAAAACAAATACACAATGTGTTTGCCTGCGAGCTGAAGGAAGGATTCACTGGGATATAAGGGAGGGTCTGTGTGCACATTGCTTTTATTTCTACTTAATAAAATCTTGGAGATTGGGTTATAATGGCCGTGCTTCCCCATCCNAAAATTAATATATTTAAAAAAAAAAAACAAATACACAATGTGTTTGCCTGCGAGCTGAAGGAAGGATTCACTGGGATATAAGGGAGGGTCTGTGTGCACATTGCTTTTATTTCTACTTAATAAAATCTTGGAGATTGGGTTATAATGGCCGTGCTTCCCCATCCTCAAGTATGGCGTGGCAAATGGTGCCACTGTCATTAAGGGTGCATTGTTGTTTGTTTTATGCTAATCTTCCTTCAGTGTGACAGACTGTCACCTGCATGGGGGGTAACTTTCAGCACTATATTAGCCCATATGGCACAAGCTAAATTGTATCTAAGCTATGGGCTAATTATGGATGAGTTAATAAAACCAAGCAATGTCAGTCTGGCCACTTCTTCTGGTCCTCTGCCGACCCCCCAAGTGAGTTATTGCCTGCACTGCTCTCTTAAACTATTTTCATTTTTGCTCTCCACAACTGCTGCCAAGCTTTATGGTTAAGACACTTTAATCCTTCTCCTTTCTCAATCCGGTGCAAGATGAGATTAAAACAATCTCTGCACACTTTTTCCATGTGATAACTTTCCCTGCTAATCAAGGGGTGGTGCAGCCTCCCGAATACTAAACAAGAACGCACCACGTTCAGTTTCCTGGAAATCTGCTGGCACAGCTGTGACATAACAAACAGATTTTCCTATTTTCAGGGAGGGGAAAACATGGTTCATCTTCCTTAAGTACAGGATCAAAAAGATGAACATTTATTCCCTCAAATGCACATCCAAGTAACAGAAAACCATAGGAATGGATGAAGATAGAAAGAATATTTTCACATCTTGTTCACAAAAAACACTGAAGTGATTTTTTGGACAAAGAATCAGCTTCTTTCCCTTCTTCAGAAAGAGGGGAGGGAGGAAGAGGGTCCCTCCCAAGTGTTAATGTTCCCACATCGCTCCGTCTGCTCTGCTTTGTCCCCACTTGTGCCTTTCAGTTGTCAGCCCTGGCAGCTGTTTCAGGCTCCCTCCTCAGCAAACTTTGCTCTCCCAAATGCTCTGTGCTCTGCAGCCAGCACAGGGAAAGCACAGCAACAAAGTACAGACACCAAATTTTGGATCAACTGGACAGAAAATGTGGAAAAATCTTGTCAGTGATTAATTGAAAAACCCAAATATTAATTATTAAAAAACCCCAAAACTTCAGTAACAGGAAAAGTAAAAGGGAGGAAAAATGAAGTGAAAACTCCCATCAGTTCTTTGCCTCCACTCCTGCAAAGCTCCTGCCCTGATCTACTACCTGAAAGAGCATCTCAGGAGCAGGTGGACACCAAGCCCAGATGAGAAGGAAGACTTATTCACAGACTGCCCAAGTTTTAACTAAACAAAACCCCCAACAAGTAATTTCCAGAGTAACATCATTTTGGGGGATATATTCTTCGAACCTGCCAATGAGTGTCTCCTCACACTGAACAGTAGAATTCAGGACTCAGGGTATGAGATATTCAGGGTATGGGATATTCAGGACATGAGACATCAGGACACCACTCAGCTTGTGGCATTGGCCACCCTCAACCCAGGAGCCCAAAGTTTAGGGCAGCCTCTCTTTGTCTGCTTGCTCAGCCAAGCCCACAACTCCTCCACTATTCCACAGGTCTTGTAGGATTTTCAGGAGCTGGACTTTGATGATCCTTCTGGGTCCCTTCCAACTCAGAATAATCTGGGATTTTGTTTTCTGCATTCAGTCCAGCTGAGTTAGCAATGAAATATGACAATGAGAAGGCTCAAGCATAAAACTTCTGGAGCAAAGCATAGAAAGTGAGAAGTGTGAATTTGGATGTGGTAGCAGATACTCAGCACTTTCAGGTTTTGGCCCAAGTTCCCCCCAGAGGGGTGTAAAAACCTCCCTGTGAGCAAAGGTTTGAACTATGGCAGTACAGTAAAGATATTTAATAAAAACTTGCATTAAAAAAAAAAAATAAAATAAACCCAGGCTCAATTTGTGGGAGTCAGAACATCCTTCCAGCCCAAGCAGCCTCATTTTGAGATAAAGCTGTGCAGCTCTAAAAGGAAATACCTCAAGGTTGCTGGGCTTTGGAGTGATTACTTCCCCATCACAACTTCATACCCCTTTCAACACGAGCATGGAAGAAATAAGGAGATTTCTTGTTCTTTATTTCCTGTGAGGAACAATGCCATGTTTCACACAATGCCTTGTTAAATACAAAGTCATCGGGCAAACTGCCTTTAAACCCATCATATATAATGAAATGTTTCAATTGGAACAGGAACTGTTTTTCCAATTCCAAGTTTTGGAATAGCCATACTCTATCCTTGGCTTTTTCCTCTTTCCCTCCTTATTTTCTTCCCTCATTTTATAGACAGTCTGTTAATCTACTCAGACCTACAGTACTGAAAGCTCTTCTCACTCAGGGAGTCACCCCTGGAAGTGTATTTTTGCCTTAAAAGTCAAGTTCAGACCTAATCACCACTTAAATAGCACAAGGAGACCAAGGCAATATCATTGCTATTCAAGTTACTTAGTCCTTTGCTCGAGAAAAATTCTTCCCTAGACTATTCCCTCACAGAATTGAACCCATTGGTTTGAAACTGAGATTAAGTTTTCCCTCTAAAAGATTAACTTAATTAAATTAAATTCAAATTCCATTCAAACAGATTCTGCAATTCTGGAAAATCTTATGGTTCACGTTACACCTTAAGTGATTCCAACAGCCCTTTCTGGCCTGGTGGAGCTCGATGAGTCTGTGATTCTGTGAAATTCCTGACCAGATTAATTAAGAATGGCAAAGCCCAGTTCAACCTTCAAAGCTGAACTGGTGTCTCTTACCTTGTTTTCTCTGCAACACCAAGGAACTTTATTTCTTTGTCCTGCTGTAAAAACACTGACACAGGAGTTGCTGGGTTGTGCTTTTCTTTCAAATACCAGGAGCACTAACAGTTCCTCTTCTTGGTGGATCGAGGGCATTTGTTTGCAGAATATTCCTCCCCCGGTGGGTGGTCAGGCACTGGAACAGGTTTCCCAAGGAATTGTTTATGGCACGAGCCTGCCAGAGTCCAAGAAGAGCTTGGGAAATGCTCCCAGGCACACGGTGGGATTGTTGGGGTGTCCTGAGCAGGGCCAGGAGCTGGACTCAGTGATCTCTGTGGGTCCCCTCCACCTCAGGATATTCTGATTCTATCAATAACCCCCAAGCAGCTCTTTTCAGCACTTCAGGGACTTCAGCAGCCTGGGAAAGGCAATCAGCAGCTTCAGGAGCTGGGAACCTCTCGTTCTGATCTGCAAGCCAAAACTCAACTGCAGGAGCCAATACCCCACAGAAGGTGCTTGTGGCTCGGTGGCTGGATCAATTCCTTCCTGCACAAGCTTTCCTTGTAACAAACTCCCCATAAATGACCAGCCAGGCTCTGTGACCTAGCCTTTGTTCTCATCAATTGCACCTCAGGTTGCTTCCTCCTTGGTAGTCGCCGTTCCTCTGTCTCACCTGATGTTTGAAGAGATCTGAAGATCAGACCTCTTAACGGCACACTGTGTTCACTGTGCAAATTATTGATCGCTCCGTTTTAGACCACTTTTCTCACTGTCTCCTGGAGTGAATTGAGAACGAAATACAGCTGATAATATGTGCCCTTTCCTCAAGTTCAACCACCAGAACGCTTGGGTTACAATCTCACAGGATGTTTCTATCATTATCTGGCTCCCCCCAGCCAGTAACACTCAGGTTTTGAGAGGCAGAACAGCCCCCACTGATAGCCTGAGACGTTAATTATCTCTCTGTAATAGCTGCATATCTGAATTCTATAATAGAATCTAGATTAGACATTTTCTGTATTTGTTTTCACGTTTCTTTTAGCAGAAAATAAACTCTGAGCCAAGCTGCAAACTTGGCTGTTGTTCTGACTTCTGTTTCCAGAAGGTCCATCAGTACACTAGAGTTAAGATTACACAGCAAAAGCCTTCTTTTTCAGGTGTCTTCTGTGGTTAAAGCCCATTAGTCTATGAAAATGAAAGTTTGATCCATATCTGCATGGCAGGATTTACCACAGGACATTTGGAGTAGGAAAGCTGTTACAGGGAAAGCAAAATGTGTTTGGTAAGAACCAGTGTTATCCCAAAAACAAGCTAATAAATGCCCGTTGAGTGCTTGATTTATTGGTCCTTCCCTGCATAATCCTTCCCTGTTCAAGGCGCTAAAAGACCTTTTTCAAGCAGTTGTTTTCCTCCACCACAAGCTCAAGAAAAACAGATCCTCACCCAAGATCATCATTGCACTGAGATGTGCTGCCTTTATGTGTTCAAACCATCTAAATTCAAATGACCTCGAGGCTTTTTCCCCAGGAATGTACAAAACCCTCCTTGACAGAAGCTGCTTGGGGGCCACCGAGGCCAGGAGCAGCAGGGAAGAGAGGCTGAGCTGTGCCACGATCCATGCACACATTTACAATGGTTTGGAGCCCGATAAAAGGAGTTGATGATCTTAAAGGTCTCTTCCAACCTTCAGGATTCTATGAAAAGAACTTTCTGGACACGCTAAAGGTGCCACATCTCCAAGTCCTGTGGAGAACAAAAGGGTTGGAGCATCTCAGTGCCCAGGAAAGGCTGAGGGAGCTGGGGCTGCTCAGCCTGGAGAGGAGCCCCAGCTGAGAGAGACCTCAGCCCTGGGTGTCCCAAAGTGTCTGTGGGTGTCCCTGAGTGTCCGTGTGTGCAGGGAGAACTCCAAGCAGTGCCCACTAGGGGAACCAGAGCCACGGGCAGGGACTGAGCCCAAGAATTCCCCTGAACTGCTGCCCTGGGCAGTGCCCGGCTCTGAACAGATTGTCCAGGGAGGCTGTGGAATCTCCTCCCTGGGAATACCCCTGATCCACCTGGGCACAATCCAGAGGTGCTACACCTGCTACCTCTCTCTCCACTGACATGAAGATGTCTTTGGTGAGGAAAGGGATGCAGAGAACAGGCTGAGCACAGATAGAGAGGAGTCAGAGAGGAGACAGCACAAACTTCAGCTTGACTGCACACAATACACATTTCCCCAGCAGCAGGAAGAATCTATGTCTTTACATAAGAGAAAGGTCCTCTTTTACATCCCAAAGCCCATCATTTGATATTCAGCAGCTGAATACAGTAAAAACCAGTCCTGGTGTAAAACATGAACTCCTGGTAAGCCGATACACCTCGGGTTTTTCACAGCCCTCGGCGCTGAGTGTCTAAAGATTGCTCAGCTCGGAAAGGTCAGCGGTGCCGTACACAGGAACCTGACCACGGTGAGCTGGAAAGAGCAGATATTGTTCCCCTTGTTTGTAAAGACTTTAGGAATGTAAACAGGAGCACTCAGGCTCTTTCTTTGGGATGTATCAGATTCGTGGGCGCTGTGTGCCGAGTTCACAAATGTGAGACTTCACCGTTGGTTTTGGCAGGCCTGGTCATAATCTTCAGCGAAATCAAAACACTGCAAAGATCACACTCCACATTTTTAAGACCTAATTTAATTAAAATCTTTCACTGGGAAGGGATGGTTTCAAGCTCTCCCCCTTCTTCCTTTGCATACAGACATAAACATTCACCAGAACCAAACTTGGCATTGATTTTCCTTTATCCCTTGTACTAATCTGAAGTCCCCAGAGACAAAGAGATGAGGTTAAGGTTAAGAAAGTTATGCACAACAGCTCTTAACCTGATGGCAGGGAGATAAGAAACATGCTAGTATCATTTAGGTGAACTCATCTATCAAATTACCCGTCCCTGTTGGATTTGGGGGGGAGTGTCCCCACTTTTAAGTGAATAATTCACTCATGCATCTTCAAAAGGTTTCTCTGCAAGCTTTAAGTCAAACATCCATTAGGGTTAAAAAAAAAGGACAGTTCCTTGAAGTTCTGGCCACCTGTTTGGAAGAGGTCCCCTGGCATCAGGTTAGAGACAGAGCAAAAGAAAAGCACAACAAAATGTGCTCGATGCTGCATTACATCTTCTCCATATTCCTTCCAGTGTGGGGATTCAGGTGCCAGCACTGACTATCTGTTCTACCATGAGGTCACTGACATCACAGGCTCAGCAGAGAGCTCTCCACAGGCCAGATCTTCTCCTGGTAGGAATTGTCTCCACATCAGGCACAGCAGTGGAACCACCAGGATTTATTGTAGGGGGCAATTAACGTAACTGGGTGGTCTCATGTCAATCACAGCCAAATTCCTGCAGTTCTGATGGCTGCTCCCAGCAGAGGTTTGGGATGAACCTCACTCTAACTGCAAATTTTTGGTGATGTTCAAAATTAAACATCTATTTTAAGGACAACTCCTGGCAGCCAATGTAGCTTTTACTGCAGGTCTGTGCGATTAATTGTGCTGGTTTTGGTGACATTATTTCCATCTTGAAATCACTTACTGAGAAAAGACAATAAATACCCTGTTTCTTCAATATAAAACTAAGAAGTGTTAGAGTGGGAAACACTAAGCAAGCTCCCTGCCTTTCTTAGACATTTGTTTTCCATTTGCCTTTTAAAGAAAAAGTAATGCTTTGCTTAGTAATTTCTCTGTTTTATTTAATTATTTGCACCAAACCCAGATCACTTCCTCCCTTAGGTAAAGATTTCTGTTTAGTAAAGGCAAAAATGCATGAAGAATTTTATTTTCCATTTGGCAATTTGGTCCAATTTTCCTGAACTAAGAACACTCATTCAAGGCTTTATTTGTGTAAAACCAAGTTGAACTATAAATTCAGTATATGCACTCCATGTAATCACTTTGCTCCATGGAGTTTTTTTTTCTTTTGTGGAAGCCAAGGGTAGTTTTCACTGACTTTGTCCTTGGGAAATCACATGTCCCAAGACAAAAAAATATTGAAGGAGGATAATATATTTATCATTAATCTTGCAAGGTTATTATTCAGTTGTAAGGGCTTTGTATTGTTTTGGGGTTTTTTTTTCTTTTCCAGTCTGGGTTGTTTTATTATTTAATTTTTCTCTACAGATATTTTCTTGGCCAGAAAATTAGTTGTTAATAAAAATGAACTTCAGATACTGAATTTTAACCTCATCAAAAATCAGCAGAGAGACTGCTGGCCCCTTCAGTCCTACTCCACTCTCCAAATAAATCAAAATAACATATTTGCAATTCAAAATAAGGCATCAGGGTCTGTTTAACTACTGGAGGAGCCAAATTCAGGTTTTAAGGCACAAGCTAAGTTTTTTCTTTTTTTTTTTTCCCCATAGTTTCACTCTGCCCACTGAGTGCAACAACCAATTCCAGAGGCAGGTCCTGGGCTTATTGTCCTCCTACTGGAGAAATATCCCTTGCTGGATGAAACAGCTACTCAGGTTTCTCTCAAAGCTCTAATTCCCAAAGCAAGGAATTTGGGGTAGCCATCCAAAAATAACTGAGTGTTTCCTGATGAGCACCGTGGCCAGACAAAGAGAATCAACTCAGCCACATTTTTATCCAAGTGGAAGGTAATGGCTCGTATATCTAATTTTATATTCAAGCAATAAATTGAATAATAGTTATTTTAGGCTGTTCCTCTCATTGCAGATTTATAGGTGGGACAGCTAAACCTCAAAAAATTAACTGAGGAAGTATTAGTCAGCCATTGATTGCAGAGTTTTTAAGTCTACAATATCTTCTGTAGTAGAAGGGGAATAGAGAAAATAAAGTTTGTCAATAGAAATGGAAAGGATTTTAAGTGAATATGTGATAATCAGGCACACAGATAGTCTAGGGGGTGTTTATAGAAATTTACAGCACAGCTTTTCCAGGGAAACACAGGACATGGAATTGTGTATAAACATTAAACATCCTGGACAATGAAATCACAGATTCACAAAATCATCCAGGTTGGAAGAGACCTTCAAGGTGATCTGGTCCAGCCATCAAGCCAGCACCACTAAATGGGATGATTTATCCATCTGATTTATCCATCTGATTAACCCATCTGATGAATCCATCTGATTAATCCATGTGATTTATCCATCTGATGAATCCATCCGATTCATCTGGACAGGGTTTGGAGCAGCCTGGTCCAGTGGAAGGTGTCCCTGCCCATGGCAGGGGTGGAATGAGATGAGCTTTAAGGTCTCTTCCAACCCAAACCAGTCTGGGATTCTGGGATTCTGAGTCATTTTCACTTTCCTTGTCTTTACCCCAGAGCCTGGATTGGATGGTGGCTGCTGGAAACTCAGGGACAAACTAGAGGCACAAATCCCTTTTTCTGCCTTCCATGGTGTCAAAGTAAAGCCATGAAAATTCTCTCTTGGTTCTAGCTCTCATTGTGGAGTGTAACAGGGCTGCTAGTCAATTCCTTCCAGTGCCATAGGAACTCTCAGCATCCTCTTATCATCACAGACACCATCCCCACACTCCAACCTCAGCAAAAAACAGAGGGAAAGCCCAATCTCCTGCCCAATAACTGCAGACACTTCTTCTAACGTGACATAAAAATAAATTCAAACAGGGAACAGATAGTTTGAGAAAGATCTGCCTGGGGGAAGGAAAATCATCCAAACCCTGCTTGATTTCTGTAGCAAATAGCTCACACATAGTTAAAATAAAATAGTAGGGAAAGAGAGTAAAGAATGTTGTGCAACAAACTCACTCTTTAACCTGACCCAGCTCCTGTGAGAAGTAATTTTTTAACATTCTTAGTAATTCCTGATATTTTTCTTAATAAAAGTGGCTGCAGCGCAGAGACTCAAGGACAAAGAACAATTAAGTCATGCCTCTAAAGTACATTAAACCATATTCAAAGCAAGTGGTAACATTAATTCACAATAAACCTGCAGGAACAGCACTTGATAAATTATAACCCATGCCTGTTTGTGCTGTGGAAAAACTTCTTTTGGACCTGGAGAAATCTGCTTCTCTTTGCACAAAGGATGCTCTGCCCCAGTTGGTTGTGGACAGAATGCCTTCAAAGGTACCAGCACAGCCTCTGGAAGAGCAAACCTCAGGGAAAAGGGTTATTTAGGACGTGGAGAGCCCTCTCTGGCACCTTGAGTAGAGCAAGGAGTGCGGTGAGGGAACTGCAAAAACACCTTCGTGCCCCAGGGTGGCTCGGTTAGAGACGTACAAGGTGCAAATTAGGGAGAATTTGGGCTACTTTCCATTACAATGAGGATCTGCAGAAGACTGGGATAGCCCGAGGTCAGTTTAGGATATGGAAAAAGGCACTTTTGACCCAGGCTTTCTCTTTCTCCAGGTGTGTCCCACACGGGTTTTAAATTAAAAAGGGCTGCACGATTCGGCTCTTCAAGAATTAAATGATTATTTGATTGAGTGGTTGCTGCCTAGACGCGTTTGTAAGAAATAATAATTTCCCTCAAAAAAAAAAAAAAAAAGAAAAAATCATTAAGCAGAAGGCCATCGAAATTAGTTACAGAAACAACCATATTTGTGTTGATCTTTGGCCACTGTAAATCAGCACAACCTGGATGACTTCAAAGGAAACGGTGCCAATGCCCAGCCCTGGGAATCCGCTCTGCCGCACTTCAACTCTGCCCAACATCTTGACATCCTGTGCGAGTTCAGCGTTTATCCTCTCGCATTAAAAGGACAGAAATACACACACACACACACACACCTTTCATCTGCTCTCAGCAAATTGCTCCTGATTTCTGCTTGGCTACAACGCTCAGCTGTGGCCGGCCGCAGAAAGGTTGTCCAGCTGCCTAGGAGCGCATTTAAATATGAATTGGAACACGAGCGTTTCATGGAAATTTGGCCGCTCCCGGCTCTCTCCCTGGCTTTGTCCGCCTGGAGATTGTTTGTCCCTCCTTTCAGCTCAATAGCTTCTTTCAAATTATAACAAACAAGGATGCTGGGGAATACCAGGAAACAGCTCCAAAGATGTAGGGCTCTTTTATATTCCTGGGCATGTCACTTGCTAACAGCCCCGGCGCCCGCTCTTCCAAACTGGAACAAGGACCGAAATTCCCCGCTCCTGAGAAAACAAACAAACCAACCCACCCACCCCCTGGAAACAAAGAGCAAAAAGTATTTCCTCAATTAGGCAGCTGGAAAAAAAAAAAGGTCCAGAACCTGGCAAGACTTATCCATGTGTGGGCACCTCGCTTTTCTCACTCCTCTGGCTCGTTTCAAATGGATTCCGTCAAGAATAATGGCCAAGAATTGGTTCTTGATCTTCCATGAGAAAAATAAGGTACAAAGTAAATGAGATAAACCGTGCTGCAAGAATATAAATTAATGATGACTTCATAGCAGACCTTCTCGCCTTGCATAAGATTAATTAAAATAAATGCCTGAATTGGGCACTAGAGCTCCTTTTAAAGCTTGGATTTTCATGGGTATATCTATTTCTTATAAATTTTACTGACTGAAATACAAGTCTAAATTCAGATGCATTAATTATTGTCAGATTTGGTCAGATTCCAGTCTCTAGAAACCAGCAGCAGAGCAGAGGAATTATAACTATTACTAATATTACTGTTAGCATTACTATTTTCCTATCTGTCCACTATGACTCTGCTTGATTTTCTAGGAGAAAAATAAAAGTGCAGCTAAAATATGCTCTTATGTAAGTTTTAAAATATCATAAAAGAGCAAATCCTCATGCTTTTTTACCCCAAATTCCTCTGTTTGCCGCTGACAGGCAGGGCAGGTTATCCCAGACACAGACCTGACCTCTGTGATCCAGAATTTCTCCCTTTCCTAATCTACCTACACGGAAAGCAGTTTTCTCTAATGAAATCAGAAAATGGCAGTGGCAATTACTGCATATCCAGAGCATGTTTCCAGCCTTTTTCCTTTCCCTGATGGTCCCAGACTCGTGGTGTGGGGAAGCTGATTTTTTAAATGTCATCGCTTTTGTCACTTTAAGTTCTATTAAGATTGGTTATTGACTTTATGTATAATTAATGGCTTCCAAAGTCCTACATTTTTACACGTGATAAACCCTGGTGCTGAGAAAAGAACAAATTCCTGTTGTTTGTTGCCCTTCCCTCTTCCCCACCCAGGAGGAACAGGAGTCACTTGAACTAAAGCCCTACGGCTTCTCCCATGAACGTGTCTGGATGTTTCTCACTTAGGTTGACGTGACAATTATTAGACCTGGCACATATAAACACAAAAAGCAAGAGGCATTAACAGGTCTATTCACCAAGGGTTCTGCACCCTTTGCACAAAAAAAAAGACTTAAATAAAAGCAACATGCCTGAATTGTGTAAATGTCAAGGTTTTCTCATTCATTAATTCCCCTCTCCTTGATGTGCAATGCTCCCAACTCTGTCTCTGCTCAATGGAGAGGTGCTGGGCTGATAAAAACCAACTCACCCTGGCACATCCCTGGTCTCACAAAGGATGCAGACTTGGACCATGATCCAAAAATGCACTTATGTGCATTGCACCTACGGAGAAGCATTTGTTTGGAGCTCATTTCCCCTCTCCCTGAGGGGACTGACAGCCACACAGGGCTGGGAACAGCTCCACGACGTCCTCCTGGCTGCATCTGAAGGGAAGACAAAGCAAGAAGTGGAGAGAAAAGTTCTGTTTTCCCACCTTTGGGCTGTTCTGGAGAGCTTCTGCCCCTGAGGCAGAGGGTCACTCTGGTCATCCCACCCACAGAGGAGCAGAAGCCTTACTGGTGTCTCCCCACCATCAGCAACCTCCACCCTGGCAGGAGTGACAGCATCCCAGAGGGGAGACCACCAGCTGTTGTTTGTTGCAATTCTAAGTGCAGGTGTTGTCCTCTGCCACCGTTTCAGGCTGTGCCAAGCCAGGCAGCAACAAGGAGCTGCCAGGATTCCAGGATGGAGTAGAAAACCCTGCCTTTGGCTTTGACCTGGACAACTGGCACTTTGAAGGGGTTTGTGAAGATGGAGGGGGACCTCTTCCTTTTACAGGGAGGTGCTGAGCTCTTTCTCCCACACAGTGTAAAAGAACATTTATTTGTGAGTAGTCTCTTTCTTTGGGGGAATTCAGTTTCTATGGAAGAATTGTCTCATTATGTATCAGAAAAATACCTGATCCTTTCAGTCATTGAATGATAGAACGGTTTGGGTTGGAAGGGACCTTAAGGATCATCTAATTCCAACTACCACAGGAAGGAAACTTTTCACTAAACCAGGTTGCTCAGAGCCCAAACAATTCCATATAACCTCTACAGAAACAAATTCCCCTGTACCTGAAGTCCTTAGATCCACTCAGAGCAGTAATTAATTGTCTGACCAGCAACAGCTTCAGTGAGACAGTGAGGAAAGAGAGGCAGACACTCAACCCACAGCAGATTTCAGCCCCCAAACCCACCCCTGTGACGGTGTAAGTCACTTTCTTGCTCCTGCCTTCCCCCCAGCCCCCTCAGTGGCACAGATGGCGCAGTGGCACGGGCAGAGCGTGCCAGCTGTCGGGGACACAGGTGCGGGTGCTCCCGCTCGCTGCTCTCTGGAAACCTCCAGGAGCCAGGCTCCAAGAAGAGAAAAGGGACATCGCCCACACTCCCACTTCTGACTTAGCTGCTGAGTAAAAGATCAAAAGCAAAATCGTCCCTTAAAGGCCGCTCTGCACAATGCTCGAATTGATGAGTTATCAGAATTTTGTCACAGTAAATAGGCAGCATGTTGTTACAGCCATTATTATGCACACTTGACACACAGATCCATCCATAAAGATATCTGAGAACCAGTTATTCCTTGTAAGGCACTTATTCCTTCTAAGGAACCAGTTATGCCTTATGAACACCAGTTATTCAGGCCCTGGTTGTAATCCAAATATCTACCTTATCCCAAATGACACAGGCAGCTGCCCACATGTCCTTTATGGGGGTGAAATACGGAAATAGGCAGGAGAAAATCCAAGATTCATCATCACTCGGAGTTAACATCACCTCAATTGCATGGTGATTTTTAAGTTACTGATGTTTATTTTCAAATCCATGGCTCTAGAGATTGGAGGGAAGTCACTGAGGGCTGTATTTACCAGTGAGTGACAGGAGTGATGACATCAATTACCAACTCCCATCAATGATGTAACAGTTTCCCATTTCCTTTCAGCACTATTGACAGCTATTCTCCAACGCTGAGCTGCCAGGATGTCAAACACGCTCATTGATCAGGAATGGGGAATTATGGAAAAGCCCTTCCACCATCCACCAGGGTTTTTATCAGTAGAATTCACAGAATTCACATCAGTAGCTCAGCCCTTGGCTTTTAGACAGCGTGAGAATGCTCTGTCTCCGCGGGAATTGGGAAAACTGGAGTTGGGAGTGGCCGCCAGCTGGAATCCAGGGAAAGGCACCGTGCCCCAGCCATGGCTGCTGGGTGATTTAGGGCTCTGGCTGCTCAGCTCTGCCAAATGGAAGGAGCAGGGGTCAGGGAAGGCACATGAGGGAAAGAAAGGTTTGGTGGAGTGGCAATTTTACAGCAAGCTTTCATCAAAGAGGAGCAGCCACAAAGAAAGGGGCAACATGAGAAAGGTGGTGCAGATAAAGCAGCCTGATCCTTCCTACGCCTCCCATGAATATCTGGATGTCAGCTGAGCTGACATGAGGATGCTCAGGGGTTTTGCCAGGGATGTGAGATTTCCCTAGGTTTCCCTGGAAATCCTGCCTTTCCAAGGCAAATTGGTGTTTGCTCCTGTTTTTCAACATCTCTTTCTGTATGGGAATACAGACCAAAACACCCCAAAAATGGACACTAGGACAGGCATAACAAGACCCCACAGAATCTTGGAATCACAGAATTGTTTAGGTTGGAAAAGCTCTCTAGGATCAAGCCTTGCAGCACTGCCAAGGCCACCACTAACCCATGTCCCCAAGTGCCACATCTACAGTTTTTTTAATTTTTAATGGTGATTCCACCCTGAGCATGTGGCTTTAGATTCTTCCAGAAGTTAATATATTCCAGGCCATTACCTGGTCAAAGCCAAACTTGTGTGTACAGATAAAGGTTCATTTAGAACATCAGGCAATCCATGAACCAGACTACGGAAAGACAATAAAAAGCTGTGAAATATTGAAGAAAACACCAAATCTCATTTCACCTGAACAGGGGTGCAGGGATAAATCAGGTCTGAAGCCTTCCTCTCTGGTCTGGTCTTGCAACAACATCATGGTGCTCCTCATCTAAAACTGCAGCTCTGCAATAAAACCACCAAAGCCAACACGAGAAGGACTGAGTAATTTTTGAATTAATTGGTTTTGGTTTTTTCCTGGGGGAGTTGAGTGGTGAGTCTTCACAGAAGCTAAAGAAAGATAAAAGTGCTGAAGACTCACTGCCTTGTGGCACCCAACCACCACTCCATGAATATCAGGAAAAAGTAGGAGCACGTCTCCAACTGGGATAGCAAAACCCGGCCTGATGGAGCGGCTCACGTGGTCTCTCTTGGCTGCTCCATGCAATACCTCCTTTGTTTGTTCCTAGCACAGCTATTTATATCACACACTCAACTGAAAGGCAAGCAGCCAAAGGTTTGCTTTTTAGGGTTAGTTTGGGCAAACGCCCAAACCTCTGGATGCTAAACTCTCCAAACCACCAGGGTTTGCAGAATTAGGTTAGAAATCACACACAAATGGGCTTTCTCCAAAATCATTTTTGCACTCCATTTGTAACAGAACCAGTCTCTTGACATGTTTTTATATTTTCCTATCAAGATCTAACCAGGATATGAAAGCATTGAATACTAATGAAGAAAAAAAAATGACAAGCTAACGTTGCCCAACTTGATTGGAAATAGAGTGCAAGAAATAACTTTGCCTCACGTTGCAGTGGAGGGAATACGTCCTTCACTTGGGAATACGGTGTTGGATCTGGTGGTGAGGTATCAAAAATAGATTTCATTTTAATTAAACAGATTATAGAGGTATTAATAGAGGGGAGAGATCCTCCTGGAAAGAAGAGAAATGGCAGCTGAGCCAAAAGAAATGCCATGAACAGTTTGTTCCGGGGGTTTCTGTAAGCCCAGAGGTGCTCCAAGGTCCCTATGGGACAATGTCCTGCCTGTACAGAGGAGGACTTGGCCAGGATGGCCTGAGCTCACATTTCCAGCTCATTTTTGGCCCTGAAGACCTGATGCTCCACTTGGAGCAATCCATCTTCATCGCTGGAGCAGGGAGAGTGATTCTGCCAGCAGGGACCGGGTCCTCGAACGCTCGGCTGGGCAGCGCCGGCGAGCGCGGTGCCACGGCCCTCGTGTGCCAAGTGACCACCCAGCCAAGTTGCCAGGCTCGGGCTGGCAGCCAGCTCCTGACAGGCACATTCCCAGCTGCTCTGGCTCGTGTGGATTAGCCAGAAAACTGAAGGAGAGCACGCAGAGTCCTTTGCCCGGAGCTGGAGGATGTGCACGTGCAGGTCCTGAGCAGAGCCAGAGGATTCAAGGCGTGGTCTGGATGTTTTACCTTCTGTACAGAAAAATTTGGGGAAGCTGGAAATATTTGGGAGGTAGGTTTGGGGGAAAGGAGCACAACTCCATTACCAACCAGACGCCTGCACAGCTGTTTGAGACATAAAATAAGGCAAGCAGCCTTCTGCACAGAAAAAAAATCCTTAAAAATCTTCCTGAGGTTAAAATATTATTCTAAATATGATTCTGAAATGTCTTTTAGGTGTTTTTCAAACAATGTCTTGTTTGAAGAGCACCTAAAAAACACCTAAATGCTACATATGAAGAACGAAGGTTATTTCAAAAAACATGATTACTTAGTAAAACATTTTAAAAACTCTTCTATGATTTGTTCTATAATTTTTCAAGTTGGGATAATCATTGAAACAAACCCTGTGAATGGCTCCCTTTTGAATGACTCAGCATTGTCCCCAGGGAAAAGTGTCTTTCCATATTCATCAGCCATCCCTATCCTGAAACACCACGAAGCCCCACCACATGGATCCCTCCACCCAGAGTTGTCCTTCCAGCCAGGGATTTTGCCCAGCAGGCAGCTGCAAAACAGTTGTTGTTTTTGTCTCCCACCAATATCTTTCACATTTGGGTTGCACCCTACAAAAACTCTCCTTTCCCCTCTGTCACAAAGACCTGGATGCAGGAATTATGAGTTGCAACTCTCAGACAACACACAGATGTACACGTTAGGCCACTGCAGCCATTCTCCTTATTAAAGATGAAACCCCATTTTATATATTTAATCTTGATTTAGTTAACATTGCAAGTGAAAGACAAAATGCTTCAAGTCTCCCTTAATAATAGATGTAACCAAGCAATATCCCATAACGCAGAATTGTGCTGCTTTTTAATCAAACTCTCTATTGTTTTCTCCTTTTAAATTACAGATGATCTGTGCCTTCCCAATTTGTCACTCAGCAATGCAGCAATTCCGCAAAAACACGTATTTTTAAAAAACCCTAAGAAACATCTTGTAATATTCATGCAGCAATGAATGTGTCTTTTTAAACTTTCACTACCTGTGTATTTTAAAGCATTTTTTCCAATGCCCTTGCTACCTAATTTGAGAAACAAATCCACAGTCCCCAACAAAACTGAAGGTGGACATATGTGTCCTTGTCTAGTCACTAATGTCCACTATTCCCATGTATTACAGTGGTTTATCAGCTCCCTCCTTTAAAGAATTTGACAGGAGCTTTTTGCCTTTGGCAATCCAGTTGCAGCCTCATTCTACATCTGTTTTGATTGTCAACCTAATTCTGAGAGCAGTCAAAAACCTAGTCAGATCTCTCATGAATATCTTGGCAGGTTATGGCTTATTTAGGCTGCGAGTAGCTCTGTTGGAACAGCATCCAAATATACTACAGATTGACTCGCACAAATATAAATCCCTCAGTGTTCACAATTCCTTCCTGCAAACAATTAGGAAAATGCCTCATTGAGCAAAGATGCAAACAACAGTCTGCAGCACCTCCACCAGGTTGTGCCCTGGCTTGTGCTCAGCCTCCCTGCCTGCCTCAGTTTCCCTACTTCCCTGCCTGCCTCCTTCCCTGCCTTCCTGGCTTCTTCTCTTCCTGCTCCCTGTCTCGCTCCCTGATTCTCAGCTTTCATCCCTGTTTCCCTACCTTTTTCTCTCTCTCCCTCCCTCCCTGCCTGCCTCCTTCCCGTC
>WEZZ01013433.1:378500-398500 GCA_013400585.1 Chloropsis cyanopogon
TCCTTCCCTCCCTGCCTGTCTCCTTCCCTGCCACTCTGCCTCAATTCCTGCCTCCATCCCTGCCTGCCTCCCTCCTTCCCGGTCTCCCCACCTCCATCCCTCTTTGCTTTTCCCCCCTGCCTCCTTCCCTGCCACCCTGCCTCACATTGCACCTCCATTCCTGCATCCCTGCCTCAAATCCTGCCTCCGTGTCTACCCCTGCCTTCACCCCTGCACCCCTGCCTCCATCCCTGCACCCCTGCCTTCATCTCTGCNNNCCCCGCCCCCCTGCCTCCCTCCCTGCCCCCCCGCCCGCACCCCTGCCTTCATCCCTGCACCCCTGCCTTCATCTCTGCCTTCATCCCTGCACCCCTGCCTTCATCCCTGCACCCCTACTTTCATCCCTCCACCCCATCTCCATCCTCGCACCCCTGCCTCCATCCCTGCATCCCTGCCTCAAATTCTGCCCCCTTCCCTGTCTCCCAGCCTCATTGCCCCTCTCCCTGCCCGCCTCCCTGCCCCCCTCCCGTGCCGCAGCCTCAGCTGCAGGCGGGCTGAGCTCTCCTCCAGCTGCAGCAGCAGCAGCANCCTGCCTTCATCTCTGCCTTCATCCCTGCACCCCTGACTCCATCTCTGCCTTCACCCCTGCACCCCTGCCTCCATCCCTGCACCCCTGCCTTCATCCCTGCACCCCTACTTTCATCCCTCCACCCCATCTCCATCCTCGCACCCCTGCCTCCATCCCTGCATCCCTGCCTCAAATTCTGCCCCCTTCCCTGTCTCCCAGCCTCATTGCCCCTCTCCCTGCCCGCCTCCCTGCCTCCCTGCCCCCCTCCCGTGCCGCAGCCTCAGCTGCAGGCGGGCTGAGCTCTCCTCCAGCTGCAGCAGCAGCAGCAGCAGCAGCAGCAAGGTGAAGCGCGGGAGCTCTTCAGGGAGGGGAGAGCAAATTAAAGCTCACTGCAGGAAAGTTGTGCCCCTGGCACTCTGCTCATGCAACAGCTGCAGATACAACAACGATCATCTGACATTCTGACATATACGTTGAGCAAAGCGGCGAGCGAGCCAATGCCGACACAACCTCGCGCAGGGCTCCGAGTCCCAGCCTTGAGCAAAACAGGTGTATGACATCCTGTTGCCAGTCTTCAGAGGTTATGGGCACGAGGAGAGACATCTGAGAGAGGAGCAGATGAAAATAACAAAGAAGGTTAAGGCTCGGGTTGACAAGCTCATTGATAATATTTTAGATGGAACAGACCTGCACGTTGACTACAAATTGCTCCTAATGTCTCCCGTAGACTGCAGGCCCCAGTCGAAGTGAAAATGGGCTCATTCATTACTTCCTGCGAGCAAATTTCTGCAAAAAGGAACCACTCTGACCCAGAAACTCCAGATGTCCTTGGGGGCCGAGGCTGCAGAGCTGTCTTGGTGCCAGAGCAGCAGCATTATGTTGTGCGGCCTTCAGGCTTCCATGTAAATAAACAGGAGCAATGAAATCCTTTAGTAAATATTTTTGAATTTGGTGGAAAATCCTGTTGCAGCATTTTGCTTTTTAATGTTCTGAGACTAATTGATTATCTAATAGGAGGCAAGGACACTGCCAGGAAAGGCATCGCTCTCGTGTTAGCATCCAGGACGTGGCTCTTTGTGACATTTCACTGGGAAAAAAATTGCATTTGGAGAAGAATTTTAAATCCAGTCTTCTAAATTTTCACGTTCTAGACATTATGGCCCAGATACAGCACATGGGCTGCCATTCCTGGAAGTTCATTGCTTCAAGTCACATAGCTCCCTAGGCTAATCAGCCTTTACTAAGTTGCCTTATTTTGGGGAAGGAAAACACATATTAAAGTGAGGCCATGTCTCCATAAAAGATGCTCGGAAGAGCACTGTTGGATATTAAAGTTAGCATCTGCTATTGTCTGGTTAACAATTGGCAATTACCATTAGTTTCCACTGTGGCTGATGGAGTCACAGATGGCTGATTGAGTCAAGTAAGTGCACTTATTCCTATGGAGGGGTGTGCTGTAGCAGGAAAATACTTACATCACACGCAATCCAAGCAGAAAGTCATGAGGCAGCTTCCAAAAAGTCACTTCCAGCTTGTCTGGCCTGTTTGAGATAAATCCCAAAAGATGTTGTAAAGAAGGGCTGTAAAAACAGAAAAAATAGGATGCAAACTGCAGTCAGGGGTTAATACACACAGAGAAAATCAACTTATTGTGACCTGCAGTGGTACCACTGTCATTACAGGTAAAGCTGCTGGGAGAAATTTGGGTGGCTTCTGTTCTTTTTTAATAAAACTGGCTTGCTCTGCAGCACATTAAAAACGTTCTGCTAATCACAATTTATTATGTTTAGTGGAAAAATCTTCACCACTTGGTTTGCATGTCCTTAATTAGAGATTTAATAAGTAGACAACTGTTTGAACACAGTCACTTTGCCCATTAACATCATGTACCCTGGTTTGATTTAACACCTATAACTGCTAATACATTGTGCCATCCCATAATGGGACTTTTATGCTTCTCGTAACTCCGAGGGATTAAATTCAAGTGTGCATTTCACACCTGCATGCTGGAATTCTGAATTCCTGATAGTTTTTACCTGGTGTCTGTTGCGCTTTTCTTTTCACCTGACCAGATCTTGAGATTTCTCACTGCTGTCATGGCTCAAGGGATGTCCTCCTCAAGGGGAGGACTGATCAGGAGTTCTACTGTGGGCTGTCCTTTCCCAACAGGAGCATCCCTACCTTGCCCTATCCAGAACCAGTCCAACACCCACCCAGCACCTAAAGATATTTAAAAATACCCAAACCCTGGCAATGCCAATGGGAGCCAGGCTCCTCCAACCCCCCCAGCTTAAACCAGTGTTTGGTGTTCCCACCCCAGGTGGCACCACTGCTACTGCTACTGTGAGATCCAAGCTTTGCCAACCTCTCCCATGCCAACCACAGCCACTCACAATTCCTCTAGCATCAAATCCTGCTCTTATCCTCCCCAGAACACTTTGAGGATTATGATCACTTTCCTTGAGCCAGCGCGAGAGGATCAGCTGAGCTTGGAACAGCTGCAGACAGCACAGGAGAGTCAAACGAGGCTGAGGCCACCAACTGGCTCTTGACCATCTCAGGGGAGTTTGGATCAGGTCCTGAGTAAATCCCAGGTGTGTTTTGCTTTGAAAAAATTTTCCGCGATTAGTTTTCCAGTCCAATTACATCTTCAGAGACTCCAGGCATTATTAACTAGGTGATCTCTAAGGTGCCTTCCATCCCAAATCATTCTGTGAATCTATGGGGGGACCTAGAAATAAAAAAAAAAAAATAAAAATAAAAAGAACCAAACCAGTGAAACTCCTTTGTCTCTATCTTATTTCTGACAAGCATTTTCAAAACACCTTTGCCAATCAGTTCTTGAAAAGCAGCGTTTCCATTTTCTGCCAAACTCTCTCTGGGGTGTGCTTACAGCACGCCTTGCACGGGGAGAGGATGGGGTGAGGACACATCACACCCATGGCAGGGGCTCTGAGAAGTGATTTTGGTGCTCTTAGCTCAGTGCCTGGGCTCCCTGGTAGCTCAGAAATGCCCCGATTTGGCAGCGAGCTCAGCGTTTGCTCGCGAGGCGCGCGGGGAGCGCGGCTGAGCGGTTCAACAAACGCTGCCTCCCTTCCCTCCACACTTCATTCATTACCAAAAAAAAGGGAGAAAACCCCCAAATCAGGCTCACTGTCGAGCTATCCCTCCCATTTCTGAGGACGACTGCCAAGCTTCCACGCAGATGATTTTTCTTGGCATCTTTATTTTTCGATGATGTTTTTTCAATGCTTAGCATTAAGCTGAAATATTGTTTGCCAGGGATCACTGCCCATCAGGTGCTTTATTACAGATGGAATTAGATTTCTTTACAGTTGCACTGGAAGAGGAGAGAGGGATAATGTGAGTAGCTTTTTAAAACTGACAGTCATTTCAGCAAAGCAGGAAAAAACACACTGCCCCTCCCTGATCAAAACTGTTTCCCTTATCTCTCCCAAATTAAAATTTGATTTAAACAAACAAACAAACAAACAAATAAATAAATGAGGAAAAAAAACAGCTTAATGTATTTATAGTACTGGAAATATATTTTTTCCAGCATGGATATTTTTATTCCTACACATTTAACCATCAGTTTGCTCGGTTTCACTCAGTGAGCAGCAGCCAAAATCCCACAGCTTTTTACAACAGGATATTCCCAAGGAATATCTTCTCCAGGGAGAGGGAAAAAAAAAAAGAAATAACACAACCCTAAAGGTAAGTTTTGGGAACATTTGGTGCCAGTAAGACAAAGCTCGTTGCCGCGGTGCCCGGCGCTGGCAGAATTCCAGGCGATCCCGCCCGGTGCTCCGCTGTGCATCCTTCTTCTGCGCAGGGAAGGCACAATAAACCAGCCAACATTGGCTCCCACACAAAACATGTTAACTTCGGGACATGCCAGGCAGCTTCCCAACCCGTGCAGGCTTTCAAAAGGGCAGATTTATTTTCAAAGGAAACTCCTTTTGCACGTTTCTCTCTGAAGCCGCTTTAAAAGGGTTTGGTGGGGTCTGGGCGGGGTTTTTCTGAGGTGGGGGGGAGGTCAGAGAGATTTTTTTTTGGCCTCTAATCCAGCAAAGGAACTTAAATTTTGCACCTGCATAACGCTAAAGGCAGAGGCTGGATAAAGCTGTAAATTGTTTAACAGCCAATCTGGAGAAGGAGCAGCACTCAAAAACATAATACCTCTGGAAGGCTGGAGGCAAGATTCATTTAAACAGTTTTCACTGTCATCGATGTCACCAATTTGAAGCTTGTCTTGTTTACCGGATGAAGGTTTCACACTGTGTCAATGTTCTGCCAGGATTCAGCATTAAAATGAGCAGTTAGTACAAGTCAGCCATAAACATGGCAGATCTGTTAGACTGGCAGAAGCCACCGCGAGCTCCCTGGTGCAGCTTTTAAGCACTTGGCATGCTGCTAGCTCAAACTGGAGAGGGGGCTGTGAGCATCATTTGGGCCTGAGTGCAATGCACTTGAAATAATTACTTTAATCAGCAAAAGTTAATTACTTTAAATCATAAATTAATGGCGGAGCATTTGGCAGAGCCTGATGTGTGTGGCGAAGCTGTCAAGCAAAAATCACAGGTGAACCTGCGACCCTGTCTCAATATCACTGGATGAAAGAAAGGAGCTCACCTACTGTGCGTGCCACTTCTGCCACATTAAAAAGAACTCTTTGTAACAGGAGAACAGCCACCTTAAACTGTCACCTATAAAAAAGGGACTATAAACAAGCAGATTGCTGCTAAGCAGGTGCTGCTGGAGGAGTTGGCCCTTGATAATAATAAGATCTTAAAATGGCATCTGCCTTTATTTTATAGCACAATTGGAAAGATGGTTAAAAGTAATAAACCCAGCTGATATGTTTTATGAGTTAGCAGTTAGCAGTGTTTGTGGGGGAGGGATCCAAGATTTTGGGGGGGAGATGCTGAAGACTGGGAGCAGCTCGAGGGGCGTTGAGGGGAAGGGAGAGGGCTCGGCTGCGGCTCCGTCCCCAGCCCCACACTCCTTAGTTAGGCTGCATTCCTTATTTCACCTGACAGCCACTTCCAATTTGAGGCAGCGCCATGGAAGAGCCCAGGAAAGCAATGAAAACCTTTCTGCAAATCCATCCTTTATGCCTGCTCCTTGAGGAAGAGCCCATGCTTGGCTCGGCTGAGTTTTATGTCATTGTTTAGGCAGACAAGGTGTGCTTCATTAAAAAACATTTGGGCTATTTACCCATTTTAGAAAAAAAATTTATAACAAACAGTTTTAAAATAAACAAGTTTAGAATAAACAGCTTCAAAAATTTGTTAATGAAAAGAGGAAGATAAGGAAAGGCTATGTAGCTATCACACTGGGCTCTGAGATCATTGAATCAATTCCTAAAATTCAAAAGAGAAGGAGAGCAGAGAATGTTTGGAGAATATTGAAGTTGAGAAAAACACCTACAGCATTTAGGAAAATAATAAAAAGTTAAATCATACCAAAAAAAAATTTGGTTTCTTTTGGGGGTAAAGGGAGAATGTTTGGATTTAAGGTCACAAACATATTAATGTCTAGGGCCATCTATGTATTTAATACACACATTAAATACTGATATAAATACTAACACATATATCAAACATAATTCATTCCTTAAAATAACTTTAATTAGGGAATCAGACCTTCTAAAGGAGGGAAAAAGCTCTGGGTAGCTCAGTACTCTGAATTTTTTCAGGGTGATCCAGCAATCCCAGTTCCATAATGCCAGTGCATTAAGGGCACCTTGCAGTCTGCTCAGAGTTGGCTATGACACCTAAGGAGAAAACAAAAGGGAAAAAGTATCATGGACTGCATTCAGTTCTGTGAAGTATTTCCACAACATACATCAGGATAGAATTTTTTTTTTTACTGGTACCTAAGAAAATACCTTCATCTCCCATCCAACCTCCTGTCTCATAAAAAGCCACCAAAAGGGAAGAAGGACTTTGCAGAGCATCTCTCAGGCGTCCCCTACCTCTGCCATGTGCTCTGAGCGCAGTCCTGGTGACCTTGGATCAGAGAATTCCCCCAGGGATGATGTCCCAGACCCTCCAGTCACCCCTCCTGTCACTAACCTTCACCCACCTCTCCTTGGAGGGTTCCCAGGGCTTTGGCTTTGGGACACAGGCTGTGGAGCAGTCACCTGAAGCCAGAGGGGTTCCTGCAGATTCACTGGGTGGAGTTCACTATATTTTAAAATACTGAGTTTTTAAACTTCTACTTCAGCTGGGAGAGACAAATTCCTAAATTTGCATAGGGCTGCTGTTCTGCCTCTTTCTGGTGAATCTCAAAAATACCGAGTCAGATATCCCAAAGCCTGCAACTGCTTTTTTCCCCCAAACAACCTCCTGCTGCAATTTTGTCCCTCTCCAGTGTGGAAGAGGAGCCATCAGGAACTTCTGTTGCCAACAGCAGTGTGGAAAACTGTTGATTTAGGCTGTGCTGAGGTTTGCTCTGCAGCTCAATAATTCACAAGTGTCCAAATGAGCTCTGCATTGACAGCATTATTGGTGCCCCTGCTAATCCTACAAAACACACCAAACTATAGAGCAGCATTTTGATTAAATTCCTCAACTTTCCATGAGCCTAGATGCTGTTTTATGCATGACCTTGAATGCACATAACCAGAAATTTTCAATTCACAGAGACCTTCTCTTTGCAAAATATGGTAAGTGCATCAGGAGCGGATGTCTAAGTAGCAGCATCCAAAATTTAATCAAAGATTGCCTTGGACAACTGCAGAAAGTCAGGCTCTCCCTCAGTGAGATAACTTGCCAGAATACTCATTGCAGAGGTTGCCAGAGAGGTGACTGAATACACAGGCTGAAATTACTTCCCTGGGCTTTCCTTTGTTCCACAGAGGTGCTAAAGTTTTTAATATTACCGTTTATCATAGATGTCCTTTTAGTCCACAGCAGCTGGGGTGAGCTGTGGTGGATCCTGGGGTTGGGACCTCCAGTGGTGCTGAGGAGAAAACATCCCCTTAAACTCCCTGAAAAAAGGGTATCAGAGATTCCCACAACCCCAGGGCAGGGAGGAAACTGCACAGACAGTGCCATGGGGAGCAAGGAGTGGGGGCTTTTCCCCAGCAAAAAACCCTGGGGGAGATTTATGAGGGAGTCACTGCCACCAGTACAAGCACCACCTTTTCCACATAAAATAATAAAAGAAATTTAATTGTTTAACCAACTACAATTAAGTCATGGCAGCCCAGGTGGACACTGGGTGCCACACTGAGCTCTGCCCCACGCTGGTCCAGCCAGCACCCCCCTAAAACCAGCAGATCCAGTTTTTCCATCTCCAGGACAATGCAGTCTCAAAGCACCAAGCTTAGTCTGGAAGGTGTTAGCAAATCCAAGGGAATTTGGATTTCTTTATGAGCTCCTCAACACATAAAACCACTCATGCTCTGCAAGAAGCTGGTCTGCTCATCTGGCACGGAACTCCCGCAGGTTCAGCGTGCAAAAGCCGCTTGGAACAATCAGCTGGAACGCAACAGTTTGTACAGTGAAACCTCAGATATCTTCAGTATTTACATCTCCTGGCCCCAAATCTCTGCTCTGCACCCCTTTGCCCAGGCCCTGTCCCTGGCAGGAGCTCAGCACACAGTGGCACTGATGTGCAGGGCCAGGCAGCTGCCAAAGCACGGCGAGACCGGAGCATCGGAGCACGCAAACCTTCCAGCCAGCAGGCACCACCAGGAGCAGCAACCTGGAGGGACTGGGAGCATGGAACTGTGCTCTTTCACAGTTATTCAGGCATGTTTCATCCACTTCTTTATTAGTATTCCACCCTAAACATGCATTGAAGCAACTGGATGCTAAGAAAGGATGGACTTAACAGAGCATTCATTTTTTTTTTAATATTTTTTCGTCCTCAGTACCCAGGCTGTTTCAAATTAAAGAGAATCTGGCTTCAGGAGTCAGTGCTATTTTAATCATTCCAATGTGTCCAGTACAGGAGATGAACTCAAAAGGTGAATATTAAAAGTAGTTGTGGAATTCAGTCATTTCACGAATGAACACATAATAGCCAAAGGCAAAACCGGAAGGCAACTTCACTTCCAATCAGTGTTTTCATTTTATTGAAACCAGATTGGAATTCCTGGAAAGAAGCCTACATATCACATCTTTAATACTAATTTTCATATACTCCAGTAAAACTGTCAGGGTGAATCAGTTGTTGAAGAAAGCTTCCTGTATAATTTACAGATGTACCTCCCTGTAGCCTGCGATTTCGTCCTGAATCAGAAATGTGGTTTTGATCACGCTCACAGATTTCCTCTCACCTGTGCAGGTTTGCCTTGGCTCTAATTTGATTATTAAAATGGGATGTTTTATGGCAAAGCTGGTGATAAAAGTGAGCCAGCTGCTGTGTCCCAGCCAGGCTTTACTCACGTGCTGCTGTACATCCCCACAAACACCTCGCAGAGGAGCTGCGTGTCTGAACACAGACACACAAATCCACCTTCTCAGCACAGAGCAACCCTGGGAAACCAAACCACTCTGCCTGCTTGGTGCAAACACCTCCCTAAAAACCATCAAAGGATCGATAAGTGGCATTTCCAACGGGAGATGATTACAGCCCTCGGATGGCGGCTGTAAGAGCCTTTCCTCCTAAGCCCCACCATCCGCCCAGCGCTGTGTGTTTGAAGCAGGGGCCAGCGGGGCTGGGTGGCCACCAGCCACAGAGGCCGCTCGGTTTTGCACTGATAGCTGCTCTTTTTTGTTTCCCCACGAGCTGCCAGGCTGCCAAATCCTCCTGCCAAATCCCTTCCCTGCAAGCTCTCAGAAGAAAGGAGGGTGAGAACACTCGGGAGCCCTCCCCGTGTGTTAATTCCCTCATTGCTGCATTATTCCCTCACTGGGAAGGAGGGATGGGGTCAGCAGTGGGATGTGGGGTTGTTGTAGGACTGCTCCAGCTCTAGGAAGTGTCAGCACTTCCATTAAAGCTCCATTAATCTGGGGTTTGTAACTCATCTCTAAAAATTTGCTCAGGCTGCAGGAACTTGGCAAGCAGGGAGTGTGCTGTGGGTTTTTTGTTGTTATCCCCCCCTCAGTTGTTAAAAAATCCATGGTTTGGCTGCTTTTGAAGCATCTTTTGACACGTGTATAAAATGTTTATTAGTTTTAGACATTTTTGGGCTTGTAAAACTCAAAATTATCTTCATTATTAAAAAATGAAATTTAGGGAAGCTGGAGGGCATCTCCAGAGACTTTCACACAAATCCTGATGAGGCCACATGTACAAATAAGAGTTTCCTTGTCCCAGACCTGTCTCCACCCATGTGCTTCACAAATCCAGGGCTCTGCATTGGCACAGGGGAAATTCTTTGGGAAAAGTGAGGCAGCACCAGGTGAGCTGGTGAAGCCATGGACAGGAGGTGGTGGTGCATCCCAGGCTGCTCCACAACTGGGAAAAGAGCCCACTGATCCTCTCCTCATATTCCAGCATCCCAGCATCCAGCCACAGGTGATAGAAAAATCTGAGCAGAACGTCAAAATCTGATATTAAATATTGCAGTCTGTACTTAAACTATCTAATTGGGAGGGAGGGAGGAGAGAAAGGGCAGGAAAATAGCTGAGGAGCCAGTGGTTAACCAGCCAAATATCACATACAACATGTTCCTTCAGCCAAAACCTCAATTTGGCTTTTTGGGGTGAAGATATGTTGTGTTCTGGCACTGGGAGTGGGGTGGTAGTGCCCTGGCATCCAACTCCCAGCACCTCAAAACAGCAGGATGCTGAACAGCCCCATCCCAAAATAATCCAGAATATACCCAATCCAACTTCTCTTTGCATTTGAATTTCTGTCAGCACCATCTATTTCAATCCTTGATGCTTTCTGGGTTTTTTTCCAAACTCTAGGATGATTTTCTTCTTTTCAGTATTAAAAAAAATGCTTTAAAAATGCAGCAGCACAAGTGGGTTAATGCATGAGCCTCTCACCTCCAGAGATGTGGTTTCAAAGTCTGGTTGGGCTCTCACATCACGGGCTCAGGGCTCCCTGGCACGTCTGGCTGCAGCCATTCCATCACTGGGATGAAGGGGCATGGATTATCCCAGGGCAAGGCTGCAGCACAACGCAAGAAACGAGGTTAGGAATTACATAAACTCAGAATTTCCAAATTAAATTCAGCTCTCTCTCCAGCTAACAGCTAAATCCAGCAGCCTCCATGTATTTAAAATATAATTTTATATTTTAATATAAATATAATTTTATATATATTTTTTTTTAATTTTTTTTTTTTTATATATATAAGTTGGGTGGAGGTGTTGTTTGCTTGACACCCTGATGGGATGGGGATTTTAAAGCAACACATTGAGGTCTGTTCAGTCAGCAAAGTGTGTAAACACGCCCTGAGCTTCAAGGCTGTGTTTAAAAAAATTGATATCTGATATATTTTAAATATTTATTGTTCATGTTGCACAATTAACTTTGGAAGGTGATGTTTTTAAGGATGCTGAGGCCCAGAGTGGTGCCTACACCTGGAGTTTGGGGTGCTGTGGAAGAAACTCTCTGAGCACCAGGGGTGCATCACTGCACTCCAAGCCAATAACAATATTCCATACATCCCTCTGGAGCTCTTCCCTGCACGGTGGGTGAAAGCCCCAGTAGGTATCCAGCACTCCCTGTGGAATGGGAAAAAAAAAAAAGAAAAAAAAAAGGGAAGATATTGTTTATTATTATTTATTGTTTATTGTGACAGAAGAAAACCAAGAATTTTTAGCCTCCCCAGACAATTATCAGGCTTGTCTCTCATTGCCTGATTCTGCCTTTTCCCAAGCCCAGACTTACAGATTGATCCCAAGGGATTGCTTCCTCTAGAGTCCTCCAGACATTCTTCTAGAGTTACTCCTCGAAAAGTCCAACTCAAACCCTCATTTTCCTACTCATGCTTCTAATTAAAATATCCCCATATCTAGCCTGCATCAACCATACACAACCTTATTCTGCATTACTGCCATCCCTCTGAACAGCTTTTCCTCAGGATTTTCAGACCTGCATTGAGTGGAAAATTTGCCTTCCCAGCACCTCTTTTTTTCCAGTGTTGCAGCAACATCAACTTTGAGCAGCTCTCAGTGAATGGATAGAAATTGAAATTAAAATTAGAGTAAATAAGCAAAAACCCCATCAAACCCAAATCCTTCAAAAGGCACAGACCTGGAAATTTGCCTTAAAAAAGTAAAAGGGTAAATTCTGATTTAACTGTCTGTTAAATGCAACTGGAAGTTGAATTTTTTCTTCCCAAAGTATTTTTCTTCCCAGATTTCCCATTGCAATCTGTGAGATTTCTCTGTGTTTGGTCTCTTTTCCTACTTTTCCCTCAGCTCCCACTGCAGATCCCATCACTTCCCAACAGCCCTGGGTGGGTGGATGGTCCCTCCAACCTCACAGGACAACTCTTTCCTTTTTTGGTTTTGCTGAACTATGTCACAGATTAAAAAATGTCACAACTGCATTTCAAAAGATGAAGATTTTTTTATCTCTGTCTCCTTTAAAATTTACACAAAATTATATGAAACTTTTCAACTTTTTTCTGTGAGTGATACTGAGTTATCAGTGACCAGCCCAAAATCCCCTGAGGAAGGCAGAGACATCTCCAACAGCAGTTCAAGAGTAAGCACAGCCCTAAACACCTTCTGAAGCAACCAGAATAAAAGAAAAAACAAGAATATTTCTGTGTAATAATATGGAAAATACAGAAAATCTCACAAGTTTAACACAAATCTCCAATCCACAAGCATTCACATCAGTGCTTCCTGCAACATTTTCGGTTCATCAAATCATAAAAAAGGGACCTAAACCCAGGAGGGACCAAGAAACACCTTGAGGAATGAGAGTCCAAGATTCCATTTGGGCACCAAAGCTCATAAAAGGGTTAAAATGATGGATCCTGGGTAGCATTTTTTTGTAGTGCTTGGGCATAAAGCAGAGATAAGGGTGGAATCTTAAAGTACAAACTGAGGACTTCCCTTTCCTGGCAGAGCACCAAACCAGCAGATCTGTAACTTCCAGCATCATTTCATCACTGTGGAAACCTGGATTCCACCAGATGAGGCTTCCTGCTGAAAGAGTTGTCCTTTTTTTTGGAGGCTCTGGAAGCAGAACCAAAAAGCCTCTTCAGTGAGGACAGGAGAACTGAGGAAGGTGGGGAAGGATTAACTCTTGAAAAAAAGAAAAGCATGAAAAGCAAACAGGAATTTCTTAGTTAAAGCCTTGTTCCAAGTCCAGAGTCAGATTTTCTTACCTGAATTTTGGAGAAGCAGCCACTCCCATTCCTTCTGCTTTCCTGGGAGACAAAGAGGACTCTGGCCAAGGAGTGGATGTTGGTGCTGCATTTTTGCCAGGATGTGGCAGGGAATGTCCCCCTGCCCCAGCTCAGCTCCAGCCTTGCCTCAGAAGGTGATTCCTCATTCACTAGGGACGTGTCACTGGAGGACGTCAAGCGCCTTCCCCAGGGAGTGGTTTGGAGGACTCATCCCAGTAGGAAGTGATCCATTGGGATGAGGGGATGTGCATGAGCCCAACAGCATCCCCCAGCTGCTCACACTTGCAGGATTCCTGTTTTTTAAGGACTGAGAAGCTTTGGCAGCCAGCGGTGCCCATAAAATCCCTGTTACACAGGACAGGGAGATGGGAAGGACACGCTGCCACCTTCACTGTGCCCTTCAGTGTAAATCACAAACCTCAAGAGCTCCTTCTTCAAATTCCAACTGGTTTTTCTCCCTTCATTTTGATTTCCTGTACCTCAAACAAACGAGCCTGGGGTTGGCAGTGAGCATTGTGCCTTTTGGAGCAGGATGAGGAGAGCCTTTGTCCTGGCTCTGGAGGGCAGCCAGAGCAGAGGCCTCTGCATGGAAAGACACATGCCTGGAGAAGGCAATATTTTGTCATATTTTCCCCCTTTTGGTTAGTCTCCAATATCACATCTCGGGTCACCTGGTACAGACAATGAAAAAGAAAATCCCACAAACATTGAGAATAGTTGCAGAAGGCCAGAAAGATAAATAGGGGTGGGGGGAAAAAAAATCAATTTTCCAAAAATAAAACCTTTCTCAAAAAATGTATCCAAACAGCCAACACTCAGCACTGTGAATAAAATTATCAGACCCAATAAATATTTTATGCTGCCATTCTAATTGCCAAAAAAAGAAGTTAATTTCTGAAGCAAAGTTTCTTTTTTTTCATCTTTATTTTTAAACCCTTAACATAATGACTGAATGCCTAATACGAACTTGATAAATTTTTAAAAGCTCTCTTTGAAAAAAAAAAAAAAAAAAAGGAGAATTCAAAGCTGAACTTGAGCAGGAGACCACAGGGAAGTGTCTAATCTTTAGTCGGACGCCTGGCACGGCCCCGCTCCGGCCGGTGCCAGCATTGCATTCTGACAGAACAAGTGTTGCATGAGATGTGAAGGATGACTCCGGTCTGCCGAAAAACCCTGGAGCAGGTGTTCCTCATCCTCATTTGCAATGGAGCATGGCCCCTGGCTCAGTGAGCTGGAGCAAATGCGCTGGCAGGCCCCATCATGTACCTGCGTGCTGAGATGCACTAATGATAATGGATGCAGGCCTATTAACCAGCCCATTTGTAATGGCACACAACGCTGATTGCTCGGGGAGTGAGTCAGCGCCTTTCCAAGGGGAGCGGGGCATGCCGGGAACCCATGATCCTCTGAGCCTCCCTCCTGCTCGCCCGGGCCTGCGGCTCTGCTAGGCTTTACTTAATGATACAAATGAATACATGAGCTGCTACATGATTATACACCAAGATACGGCGCTCTGGGCAGCGGATCGGCGCCGGATCCGCATGGGTTTGAGCGATTCTCTGGTTGGGCTGGGCTTAATCTGAGAAGCGCCAACTCCATGGAAGAGTCAAGGGTCCAACAAGCACGCCTAAGCTTGGGGATTTACAGAAAGCTGCTGTTGATCTTCCAGTGAATTTTTTGGCGCATCTAGGGAAAAACGTTCTTCTCGGCTTCTACCCTTCATTGCCTGGCTTTCCTTGGGAGGGAAAATCCTCCAAGAATAACCTTTAAAAACACACTCCAGGGCTTAATCGAGGTTTGTGTTGCTCTTAAATAACTCCTCTGATGCGTTTTATATAAACAACTCTTGCTGAAAGCCCGTTCCCCGTTTGTGGAATAATGAGGGAGCTCAGAATGGACGCTCCTGTAAAAAACACTCGTTAATAAATAGATCGCATTACTTGTAGGTACTGGATTCCAGGGCCAGCTTAGTTAAACAGGCCCTGTCGGGCCAGAATATTGCAATCAGCAGAATACACTGTAATTATTATTGTAAACTCAAGGCCTGGATTTGCTGTGTTCTTGGCAAACCCCAATAAGCTGCTTACGCTGCCGGTGCTGCAGCAGCTCTTTGGATTCCTCTGTAACATGTGCAAAAGGCCTCTTCTGTTACTTTTTTTTTTTTTTTTGTAAAATAGGTGGTTTGGTTGCCAATCTGGTCTAGCAGGCAAATCTCTCCAATTACTTTCCTTAATAAAATGCCCAGCAGACAACACATGGAAATTTATGAGAAAGATCAGCTCTTACCTGAAGTTGTAACAACCACTTTGTATAAGTGCAGCTCCCTGTGCAATGCTTCACAAATGAAGCTGTGTAAGCAGAAAAAAAAAAGACAATTTGTGCACATAAATTCCTGCATCAAAATTATTTGGTGCATTCTGGTAGCTTTACACCAGTCCAATAATGCAAACAACTAGAAATAAAGCTTAAAAGTTGATTTAATTAATTACCTGAGTATCTTTATATCTAAAAGCAATTATATACCATCAGCCAGATTGCATCTAACATTCCTAATTTTTTTTCTGCTTTTCCTTTGGCAGTCAAAGATTTGAGTTTGAATAACCATTCAGCAAAAAAAACAAAACAAAACAAAACAAAACAAAAAACCCCTAATATAAAAGATCACACATCACACAATCACAGTGGTCAGGTAAATGCTGCAAATAAATGTCCACATAGATATAAGCAAGAGAAAATCATATGATGGGAAACTGGGTCTGCTGACCCAGGAAATATCCTGTCTATAGAGTTCATAAAGAATGTGAGAAGAATGAGGGGCTTGACTATTAAATGCAACATCCCAATATTCCCAATTATCCATATAAAATTTTGCTCTTCTGATTTTGCCTTTGCTCAACTTGCTGCTTTAAAAACCAAACTTGGCAACCCAATCCCCACCCCCAAGTCCTCACAACCCGCTTTGCTGGCAGCCATCAAAGGGGCTGGAATTTCTCTATATGTATTGTACAGTATATTTCAAAGGAATTTTTCTGCTGTGCACAGTATATCAATACTCAATGTGGGAGTAATTTAACTTCTTAATTTATTGCAGCAGTAACAGCATTTTCAAACTGGTCATAAAATATTCTTGTACTCTTCTAATCTGGGTTTTCAATGTTCTATAATGGGAATTCTATGAATAATATTGGGAAGTGAGAGATATTTTATACTGTATCTCTAAGGGAACAGTGTTATTGCATAAAAGTTAGGTGACATGGGAGAGACTGATAGAGGTGGTGTTTAAAAAAAAATTTACCCTTCAGGATTTGTCACATGAATAATAATGATTTAGTGACATTTTTCCTTCCTAAAAATCAAATCTGCTCCAAGATAGGGTTACAAAAATATGTTCTAATTATGGATGGCTCTGAAGCATAGAGAGCAAGCACAGCAAGTATCAGCTATCTAATGGCCATTGTGAACGAGCCAAATACCCTCTCCTGCCCATTTTTGAATATATTCTGATTACTTTTGGTATCTTGCTATTATTGAGGCCCCAGTGAGATCGAGGTCCTGCTGTAGGACGTGCCTCAAAAACAACGGGCACCTGCTGGAAGGATCTGCACTCACCACCCACTGCAGAGAGGAGAGAGAAGAGTTGAGAGAGGAGAGTGGAGAGGGAAGAGAGGAGAGGGGGGAGAAGAGAGAGGAGAAAGGAGAGAAGAGAGGGGAAAGAGGAGAGAGGAGAGAAAAGATCTTTTCCAGTCAGGGCTGGAGCTGGATTTCCCCAGACCATAAAGGAGGGTCTGCAATGATCCAGGCACAAAATCTCTCAAACCTCAACCCATGCTGCCTTTTAGGAAGCAAGATGAAGATGTTTTCTAGGCACAGGATGGAATATTAGAGGTGTCTTTCCAGGGAGGGCTGTGTGGGTGCTCAGAGGTGCTGGCATCACAGTGCTGCAGCACCTCCAGCAGTGCTTGGCTTCCCTGGAGGCTGTTTTCTGAATTTCCTTACAAGGATTTTTGTCCTCTGATACTCCCTAAAGGTCAACAACAGCCCGTCTCACACCTTTTTGATTGGCACACAATTTTGTTTTGCCTGCAAAGAGGACTTTGTCCTTGCCCTAAATCAATGTTCAGCCCCGAGCTTTGCAGAGGCAGGGTGGGCAGTGCTCCAGAGGGCTGGGGGCTGGCATTGCCTGCTCTCCCCATCCACACCCACTGCCAGGAGCTCCAGCCTCAGGGCAGCACCCTGGGCTCCACCACCCTGCACACCCAGACCCCAGTTTTTCCATGAAAGCTTCCTTGCATTCCTGGAGCAGCAGGTTTCCTGTTATTGTGCTCTCTGTTCTTCAGCACTCCTGGTGAAATTTATTGATGTAAAGCGCCCTGAGCACACTGGCAGGGAAAGACAATTACCCAGCATTTCCAGGCTCAGAGAAGTGTAATTGTGATATATCTGTGTGCTACCTTCCAACACAGTCCTGTGGGCTGGGTCTCATCTTTCCAATTCCACACGGTTGTTTTGATGCCCCCTGTCCTGTTACCCCTGCAGGTGGGGGCTCTGTCCAGGCTCCTGCACTTCAAAATAACCTTTCCATAGTCAGACACAAGTTAGGGACTTGGGATTGAGGCACAAAGTGCAAGGGAGGAACCACTATTATCAGTATTTCTACTCATTCTAGTATTATTCAATTCACATCATTTAAATGAGAGCTTTTCCTGAACCCTGTCTTTGGTGTAAAATTAGAGGATTCTGGGTGCTTTTTGGTGGAAATGCTTTCCTGGGAAACATCTACTCATTGAACCCGAAGCACAAAAAGCTCAACAACACAGTGAACCAGTCCCTGTCCAGTTTTCCTGAGCCATAATTTTTGGATAGAGACCCAAAATGAGCCAAACCCAGCAAGGTCAGGCTGTCAGGGCAGAGTCACCATCCCAGGGCACATCAGTCTCAGAGCCACATGAGGGAATTGTGTGTTTGGAACCAGCCAGCTGGAGCAGATTGTTCTGGTCAGCCCCTCAGCGGCTTTCATGGTCTGTACCACAAGCTCTAAAATCAGGGATAAACCAGCAGCTTCTTCCCAGCTCACCCTGATGGTAGAGGAAGCAATTTTTGGGATCTTACTGAGGCATGGAGCTCAGGGAATGAGTGTTTCCAGGGCAGACCATGTGGCTTTCTAAGGCCTCAAAATATCAGTGCATGAAATGCTGTCCCAAAATACGTCATTCCCCCCTTTTTGTATTTCTATTTACTGCCATTTGGGCATTTTTTGGGAACTGAAGCACACAGGGACACAGTTTAGTGATGGAGTTGGCAGTGCTGGGACAACAGTTGGACTCAGTGATCGTAGAGGGCTTCTCCAACCTAAACAATTCAGTGGTTCCAGGATTAAACACAATTGCACAAGGATCTCGTAGGATTGGCCATCCTGGACTGGTCCAAAGGTCCATCTCAGCTCCCAGAGACCACACCCAGAGAGGGCTGGAAGAGTTGGAGCAGGGACCAAGTTTCCTACAGCTGTGCCCTCAGTTCCTGGAGATTTGAGTAACAAACTCAAAACCGATAACTTTTGGCCCAGCTCTTAGTCCCAACATTTTCTTTTGCCCTGTCCCATACAGGAGCCACCTTTGACCCTCCTTATAACCTCCTTCTATACTTGCATGTGTAAATATCCTATATATTCTTTTCAAATCATTTTCTTCCCAATATTTCTTCATATAATTCATCTTTTTTTCCCCTTTGACATTGCTGCTGAGCCCTGGCTGCACACGAGTGCCTGTATACAGATGCCCAAGACCAGGCTTGACTATCCCTAAGCTGATCTCTCCATTCCCTATAATCATTAATTATTTTACACAAGAAATGCCAAGCAGCTGGAAGCTTGGGAAGAATTGGTTATGAGCTGACTTGAGAAGGATATGGGATGGATGCAAAGGGCAGGTGGCAGAAATCCCACATATTTTCACCATCACAGAGCTTCAGATCAATCCAGTATTTTTTTGCAGGACCCAAAGCACGCCTGCTGCTTGGTCTGAGACATGAAGGATCTCGTGTCTGCTTTTATGTGTGTTAGCCCTGCTGAATTCTCCTAACTGTGAGCACAGCTGGGCTTTAGTTCCCTCTAAAGCTGACCAAAGGCAGCAGGATTTCCAGCATCACATCCATGGCTTTGCTCATGTGCACACCCAGACCTGTGCACGCACACATATGGAAATTTTTCCACACACACAAAAAAAAAGTTTCCAGGTAAAAAGAAGCCTCAGAGGTTACCAACAGTGCAGGTTAATTGACATTTTTTCAGTGTCACTGCTTGTGCCTTCTGGTATAGATAAGGCTGAGAGGAATAATAATTTCCCTGCTTGGCTACCCATTTCCAGAGCTGATGGTCAGTGGCAAAACATCTGGAGCTCAGTGAGAGCTCCCTTGAAAAATTAAGAAAACTCCGGAATTCTAAGAGTTTCAGCAATATGTTTCAAACAACACTTCAAGCTCAAATAAATTACTTTTCAGACAAAGCAAAACAAAAACACTTTCACAAGACAAAAACATTTTCCTGGACTATGTCCAAGCTTTGCATTTGCCAAAATTTGAAGTTATGCCCGAGGGAGAGCAGAGTACCTCTGGCACATCTGCTGAAACGAGGAGAGCTGTGTCTCTGGCTATGGTGAAGGAGGAGGAATGTAGCAACTTAAGCCTGCTTTTTGGGGTCAGGAAGCACAGAAGAAGTGATGAAAAACAGCCCAAAGCAAGAGGAGAGCGATTTAGTTTCTCTTCCATGAGGCCGCCTCAGCAGCTCAGCAGGGAGAGGTGGCGGGGGGAAGGAAAAGAGGGGAAAGCTGGGAAAAAAAGAAAAAGGATTAACAAAAATTGAGGGTGGCTTGGCCGGCACGTTTGGGGTTTGGTTTTTTCCCTCCCTTTCCCATCTGCAATGGCTTTTGTAGAGATATCAAAATCAAGAAGAGAGAAACCAGATCAAAGAGCCTGAGCGGCTTCGCTGGTAGCAGAAAACACCGTTGGCACCTCTCCTTAGGTAGACCAAGCACCACACGATTCCTCGCTATTGTCAGGGCAGGATTTTCCTTCAAGTCCAGCTAATCCATTAAGGGAGCAGCCTAGCCGGGGCAGTGGGCCAAGGCCCAACGCTCTGAGAGCTCTGCACCAGCTCCGCGAACGCAACTCGAAACAAACGCG
>WEZZ01013433.1:403500-445754 GCA_013400585.1 Chloropsis cyanopogon
TGCCCCAGGGGATGGGAAGGGCTGGGTCAGCCCTGCACTGCTCAGGCAGGTGGGCTGGATCAGCACTGTAGGTCCTTTCCAACCAAAACTCCAACTTTTACCTCACAGAGGGCGGTGTTAGATTTAGATATTGGGAAGAAATCCTTCCCTGTGAGGGTGGGCAGGCCCTGGCACAGGGTACCAGAGCTGGATCCCTGGCAGTGCCCAAGGCCAGGCTGGACAGAAGCAGCCTGGGACAGTGGAAGGTGTCCCTGCCCAGGGCAGGAGGTGGAACAAGATGGTCTCGAAGGTCCCTTCCAACCCAAACCATTCCAGGGTTCTATTCCACCCTAATAACATTTCTGTCCCTCACACTGTGCAGGGACAGGGCTGTCCCCAGCCCCAGTGAGGGGACACCCAGCTTCTCTCCACTGGACAGTCAGAGCACAGTGTCCACCACTGGCTTTGCACACCTCCTGCCACACCTGGAACACCTGAGTGTCGAGTTCTATCTTCTTTTTTCCAGGGTCAGTATGAAATAAGTGAGATAGTTTTTCTTGTTGGGACTCAGAGGTTTATTAGTTCTTATCTATGTCACAGTCTCACAAACCCTGAGTTCTACAGCGCTTCACTCTAACAAACTAAAAATGGAGCTGTGTCTCTCTCTCTCTACACGGCCTTTTAAGGATAAACTGCCCAATTAAGAAATGACACCTAAATTATTTTTACTTTTAACCCAATAATCAACCACCCATGGCCCGCAATGGGGACTTTTCTGTCCAATTACACAATCCCACCCAAACCCACGGAGAAGAAGGTGAAGAAGGTGAAGAAGGTGAAGAAGAAGGACCAGCCTCCACCCTCAAACCTCCATCTTGCTTTATCTATATTACTATATTTTAAAACTTTAAACTCTAAGTTTCCCACCCTGTGATATCACACACTTCTATTCAAACTCCACACCCACAATCTCAGTTTTGTCATTCAGTTTTGGAAGCTTCTTCAGGGCCTCAGGTCAGATGCAGTGTTCTCTTGAGGGTCAGCACAGAAAGCCTCAAACTCTCAGCAGCCAGGTCGTCACATGTGACACAGGACACAGCCACAGTGACAACTGGGGACATCCAGGAGGCCGGGATGAGGAGCCAGCTGTACCTGTGCCCACCTGGCTGCCAGGGTGGAGGACAGGGAACCCCTGGAGCTGTGGCTCAGAGTGCCAGCACTAATGAGAAGCTGCTGCCACGCCGCTCCTGCAGCAGCGGGCAGAGATTAGGAGCCTGTCAGAAGCCATCACTGGTGTTTTGGGGAGAGCTTTCTGAAGTCAGTCTGAATTAATAAATAAAGACAAGCTCCCTCTTACAGCTCTTTTATGATGGGGATGGGGCTGCATGAAAATCAGCCAAAAAAGGAACAACTTTGGATTATTAATGGTCACTTTTGTTTAACAAATGTTTTTTTTGTACAACCACCTTGTGCATCCTGGGAAGGAAGGATGTTCAATTATTCAACTGAGCATTGAATTATTTCTCTCTTTCATTTGTTTTCTCAAACTAAACAGATTGTGTGTAGAAAATCACTGTTCCTAGGGTTTTTATTTTGGTTTTGCACACCCATACTGATTAAAATACTGCAACTGTCTGAGCTCTGTCACAGAGGATTGCTCTTTTTCCTTCCCAGAAAGGTGCCTTTTTCAACAAATCATGTGGAATTTACACACACCTCTGCATAATCCCAGCGTAATTAATATAAAATCATATTCCTGAGGAAAATAGAGCAAAACAACAACTCACACTGAAGTTTGGCTTAAACCAACAGAGGACTGGCAGTCTCTGCAAATTATCCTGGTAAATTAGAAAGTATTCCACTGTACCTCCACAGCTCCCCATTGGTGCAGTTCCTGTCGGGTTGTATATGGCTGAGAGCAAGATATCTATTTAGCCGTGTTCACAAAGTGCTGGAACCAAAAAGTGGCAAACTAAGAGGAGAAAATAAGAGTGGCTTCAAGAGATCTGCCCTGAATTGCTCCAGACCAGAAGCACGTTGTGGTAGCAGATTTTCCAAGGGAAAAAACGGAGAATGGGGGCAAGAAAAGAGGAGAGAGCCAACAATGCCCTCAGGAGAGGATGCCCTAAATTTGGGTCTGCCAGCACTCACAAATAATAAAACAACTGCTACCTGTCACAATGGGGAAGAAAACCCTGAAAATGTGGCCCAGTGCAGTGAGTTTTTACAAGAGCATCTTGTGCTAGGACAAAGGGGAATGGTTTCAGACTAAGAGTGGGTTTAGGTGGGATAGCTGGAAAAAAATTCCTTCCCTGGCAGGGTGGGCAGGCCCTGGCACAGGTGCCCAGAGCAGCTGGGGCTGCCCCTGGATCCCTGGCAGTGCCCAAGGCCAGGTTGGACACTGGGGCTGGGAGCACCTGGGACAGTGGGAGGTGTCCCTGCCATGGCAGGGGTGGCACTGGGTGGGATTTGAGGTCCTTTCCACCCCAACCCATTCCATGATTTCTGTCTGCCTGGGTTTGCCTGAAGTGGCACAGGGTGACAGGCTGGGTGCTGACCCAAGGAATCACACTTCACATTTCTGAGTGGGACCTTCTTCTCTGCTCATCCAAGCACAGGAGAGGAGGAGGAAATCCCATCCTGGGGAAATCTAAAGCAAAATTTCCCTAAGCATAGGAATGGAGCAAACTACTCAGGAAAGACGTGGACGGTGCAACTTTGGTCAGGTCTTGATGCTCCCAGAGTCATGGAGAGCAGAGTTGAGATGAAATATCAGCAATATCTCCTCTAAAGATGTTCAAAAGCCACCTGGGCACCACCCTGAGTAATGTGCTCTGGGATGTCCCTGCTGGAGCAGGGAAGTTGGGCTCGAGACCCTCCCATGGTCCCTTCCAACCTGATCCATTCTCTGATTAATTCAGTGAAAACACTTCCCAAAATTACCAATATATGAACGCCAGGCGTTCATCTCCTCAGGGATTCCACACTCCCACACAGGAAGGTGACTGCACCCACAGCTCCTGATATACAGGGGTTTTTTCCATCATTCCCACAAAGCTCAGGACAGCTGCACATTCCAGGTTTATCTCCAGCTGCTGCAGGACACTTGCTGTTCTGTGAGTCTCCCCAGCCCAGCTGAGCCCTCTTTCACTTGGATAATTAATTTGAAATTAAATATTAAATATTAATATATAGCTCAGGTAATAAATTGCATATACTAATTTAATTAAAAATAGATTATAGCATATTTTACAAATGGGACATTTTTGTAAGGAAATATAATGGACTTGTTATGTTTCTACTTTATCCTAAGAAGAAGCAAGATTCTTGTGCATTTAGTCCTTATTGTGTCTCATTAAATTTTTAAAAACAGCTATTTTAATTGTCAAGTATTTGACAGACTGCTCAAAAAACCTGACACTTCAGTTTCAATTTTACAAAATGTATTTTTAATGAGGACTTTTGCATCCTACTTTATTATCTATAATCATTTTGAAGGGGAAAAAAGGAGGGGAGAAAGGGGGGAAAAACTCAATTATAGCAAAACTTCCATACCTGGCCAAAGAATCTTTTTTAATTAAGAGGTTCATTTGAGGTATCTGAGGCAGGATCTGGGCTTTGCTGTGCCAGGCACTGGGTCTGATCAGCAAAACCCACAACTTGTCCTCAGAGTTGTGAGAGTTCACTGGGACAACCTCACACGTTGGGGTTGGTGGGTTCTGATCCTGATAAAAGTTCGAGTCAAGGATGCAAATTTCCCAGCAGGACTGAGAGTTGTGGAACCTCCCTCTCTGGAGACATTCCCAACCCACCTGGACACCCTCCTGTGTCCCCTGCTCTGGGTGACCTTGCCTTGGCAGGGGTTTGGACTCCATCTCCAGAGGTCCCTCCCAGCTCCAACAATTCCATGAGGGTGAGCCTGAACCATCCTGTCCTCACCAGAAGCCGTGTTTGGGACAGAATGGGCGTGAAAATGTTGATTTTACAACATGCCCTTCAGACTGAGCCCCGTGGCAGAGCAATGCCACCTCTCCTCTACCCACACCAGCGAGTTCCTCCTTCCTGAGAAGGGACAACACAGCCCAGGAGCACGGAGAGAGCTCTGGAGACAGCTTTAGTCCAAGCGATTTTCCCCAGAGGGAAATTGGCCGCACATCCCATGGCACATCCCAGGGCACATCCCAAAATATCCCATGGCACATCCCACGGCACATCCCGGGGCACATCCCAGGATATCCCGGGGCACATCCCGGGGCACATCCCATGGCACGTCCCGGGGCACAGGAGCGCCCGCGGTCGGAGCCGCTTGCGAGCGATAAAAAGCGATAAAATCAAAGTAGCGCAACGAGCCGACCATCACGGCCGCACAAAGCAGGGCGATTTATCCAGCGAGGGGTGGAACCGGCCTGGTACCGGGAAAAGCAATCAGCGGGAGGCTGCGGAGGGTCGCTCTGTGTTCCTCCCTCCCTGCCACTCTCCTGCTCATACCCAGCTCCTGGCGAGGCTGAAGGGATGCGCTGGCGGGGCTGCCGTGCTCGAAGTTGAGGCATTCTGTTCTCCTTCCTCACTTTCTCGGGTTTGTGCTGCTATTTAAATCTTTCTGGGAAGTGCATCCGCCATCAGAAGCTTCTGGGTTGTTAAAAGTGGCGATGGACTGGCAAATGGGGGCTTTCCCCTCCATACAAGAACATTTAACTGGCTGAATTCCCTCTGGGAAATACCGAGCTCACTGCCTTCCTTAAGAGCACAACAACTCCGTGCTTCTCTTTGGTTCTTCTTTCTCATAAGGAAATGTCTCCATGTGGGCAAAAGTCTCTTTTTCCCCCTAGTTTATCCATCTGAATGGAGTTGAGCCAGGCTATGAGCCTGCAGAAGTGCAGACAACAATTTGGAGGGAAAGGGTTTGCACATCACACCACCACCAAGGGAGATGCGATTGATTCACTAACAAGTTAAATGGATTTTATGTACCAATTTTCCACGTGTTAAATACCTGGCAACCCACGAGGACACTTCTCCTCCTTAGGGGAGGGAGAGTCACACCCTCAAGGAAGGCACAAACACACCTACAAATATTTTATGCTGTTTTAATGTGAAATACATGTTGTTCCAAGTTAACCACTGGCCACTCATGTCAGCAGAGGACCTGTTGCCCTTCTTGGCAGTCTCTCTGATGCCCTGGCCTCATCCCCTTGCTCCTGCTTCCCCTCCTCTCATCCCTCTCTCCTCCATTACCTGTGCCCTGCTGCACTCAGGTCTGTGCTCCTGACACGTGGCCCGTGTTTGAACTTTGGAGACCAAAAACAGGTCAGAGATTTCTACTTAAATTGAAAGTTCACTAAAGATGTCACCTCGCACCAGTGACAAAAACCTCACCTCAGTACTACCCAAATAATCCTGGTAAAATTCCAAGTTTTGTGAAGACTTTGTCACAGAATCTCCTGTCCAGTTTGAAACCTGGAAAGTTTTCCCATCACCTGCACTCTCTCTAGGTTCAGGTTGCCAGCACTGAGGATTCCCTCTCTGCAAAGTTCTCAGCAGGAACCGAGTCAGCACCCAACTAAAGTGTTTTACAGCCCAGCTGCAGGTAGAGATGGGGTTCAAAAGGCAAATCCCAGAAATGAAGGGAAGGGAGGGATTTATGGCAGTGTCCTACAGCCACTGGAAAGGTTAGGGATTGCATGTCATCCCCAGGTTTCCATTCTGAAAGGATTCTAAGGGAAGCAGTTACGCTCAGAGTGCAAACACACCACTGTAAGGCACAAAAGAAAATAAATTTACTGATAAATTCCCACTGATTTAATCGTAGTCTAATCCAGGCTGTGGTGGAAACAGTTTGTCCCATGTCCAACCCACAGAAAGAAGGGAACGAACGAGAAAGGAAAGCACCTCTGTCCTGAGCTCTGCCTCTCCCTCATCAGAAGATGCTTCTGTGAAGGAGCACCACCAGGTCTCTTCTCCCCCACCCCAGGCATTACATTTACACCTTTACAGTCACCTGCCATTAGTATTATTATTATCTTAAAAAAAAAAACTTTTTTTTTTAATTCTTATTCTTTCTGACAGAGCTTTCTGACTGTACTGGCATCATGTTTGTCCTTGCCAGGAATTTCCAAATAAAATCAGATGTGCCCCTGTCAAACAGAGTGCAGACACCCCAGGAAGCCAAGGAGAGCAAACCCCCCAGACCTGTTCACACCACCTTCCTTTTCCTAAGAATCACCCTCTCCCGGAGAGCCCTACATACCTGCAAACATTAACACCTTGTAACCAAACCCCTCAAAAACCAATTCACCACTCTCTGTATTTGATTTCTACCTCTAACCATGCGTTTTGCTCAAGCCCTGGTCACATGCCAGCACCCATCTGTGTAAATACACAATTTTTCTAGCTGAATTGCACATCCACAGCCACGACTCAACCATAGAAAGATCATGTAAATAATGGAAGCTGACAGCATAAGTAATTTTTTTCATGTATCAGACGCCATGGTTGACTGCTGAACTGTGAGATCTGCTGTTTTTAGACTGTGCTAACTTCTCCCCTTTCACCCCTGAAGATTCGAGACTAAAGGCTGGATCTTGAATCACAGGCTTCAGATGTTTTTCTTATCACACAGCTCAGTCAACACTTGTTCACATCCTGTGACCTTTTCCTGCAGCGAGCTGCATCTTTCTTCTGCCTTTCAAGGCTGCTTATCCAAAGGGTCACTGGTGGAACTGGGGACACAGGGAGTGACCAGCACGTGGCTCCTCAGTGTCCTGATGGAGGGGGTGGTTAAGGAGTCACTAAGCCCTGAAAGAAGGATTGAAAGTGCTGTGGAGCTTTTAGTATTTCTGCTTCCTGACGCTCCCATTAAGTGAAGAAATCCATCTTGCAAAGAGGAGAAATTAAAGAGGGCGACTCCAAACGCAGGGAGGAGCACGAGGCTTTGAAAAAAGAGTGTCAGGTCTCTAACACAATGGCCTGTGTAATTGGTTCTTTTGAAGTTTCTAATCACTTTTGGAAAGATCAAGTGGAAGTGACAAGTGAGGCTATCGGAACAGTGACTCCGTACAATGGTGGCACATGGGACACGAACCGGTTTGTGTGGTAATTGTTAATTGTTTGGGGGCTTCCTCTAAGCACAAAACATATCTGAAGAGTTGCTATTAGGAAAAAAAAAAAATTAAAAAAAAAAAAGTCCTCCCAGTATAAATTATGTGGTCAGTGTTTCAGATCTCATACAAATCATTTGCCTGTGAAAATGTTATCAAAATATGAGCTATCCCTTTCAAATATATTTTAAACAATGTTAATGTATTTTCACATGTCATCAGTTGACAGCTCCACCATCGTCGCTCGTCAGCCACCAGGGAAATTTGCATGCATTTGAATTCTCCCTGCCAAGCACAGGCAGCCCAGACTGACAGCCGATTTAACTGGGTGATAAGTTAATCTGTACAACATTTGATAGATTTCTGTCTTTTACCTAAGCCAGAGTTGGTGAAAATTATTCAGCGCCGGGATTTGCAAACTGGTCGTGTCTCTGCTGAGTCTCGGTGGGAGGTGTTGTATTTCTTCATGGGTAATGCTGATCTCCACCTGAGCTGGCCACATCAAGCTGAACTAAATACCATCCCAAACACACCAGGAATCACCGTTTCCAGGCTTTTCCTTCCACAAATCCAAATCTTTGCCTAAAACTCAAGTTAATGATGAGCTCTGAGATGGTTTTACAAGGATGGCCAATGATCTCCATCTGCCTCCCGCCTGCTCCTGAGGACTTCCCTGCTCCCTCCAGCAGCACGGCACATCCAAGGGTTGGATGAGACCCTGGGGCAGGTTCACCCTGTCCCAAGGCTCAACACAACGTGAGGTGGTCACTGCACACCACAGCATCCAAAATTCCAGCAGAAAACAACGTCTACCAAAGCTCTGCCGCAGCCCCCCAGAACCACACACCCCTCAGATGCTCCCAGTCATCATTAAACCAGACACCACCAGGTTTGAGACACACATCCCTTGCATTGCCAGAGTTTTTCATTAAAAAAATCCCCTACGTCCAACAACACCTTCTGCTCCCTCACGGAAACTCTGATTACAGCAAAATCAGCGGTGCTCATTTGCAAGGCCACCCAAACAGGGGGCTCCAGGCTTCTGCTGGGGTTGTGTGTTTAACCACAACAAAACACAGAGGGCATTTTGATGTTTGGAAATGCCCAGAAGGAGATTTCTATTTACTTTCTCTTCCACAGTACATTACCAAAGCCAGGAGCCTCAGTAGTCAGCAAGCCATTATTTATTTATTCAAAACATCTTTCATTTCCTGAGATGCAGCGTGTTATTTACAGGGCACACACTGTGTTGTTACATGAAGTAAATTTCAACGGGCAGATTAAACTCGGGATACTTCACCCATAATGATATATCCTGATAATGGCCATTTTCAAAGAGTTGCTAAAATGTGAGTAAATATCTCACTGGTTTCAGGAGGAAATGCTCTGAAAGGGCAGGCAGGGCAACGGAGCTGCTGCCATAGGCAGGCGAGTTTGATGAATGAAATTTAATGGATAGACCCTTTATTCCAAAGTTGATGGAGAGCTAGAGAAAGCTTTGGAAACACAAGAGATAAATCTGTGCTGAGCCCTTTGTTCAGATGCAATTTCAAATAAAAGTAGCCCATTTGCAGCTTTTGGAAAGGAGCCTTTCCTCATCAAGGCACAGGCTTAAAATATTAATTAAATAAAACTCAAGTCTACATAAACCTTGAAAGCAGGTGCCAAGAAAAGGAATATATTGAACCTAAAGGTAGGGTAAAAAGTGGGAATACCCGTGGGCAAGTTCCAGTGGGGAAATGTAGGTCAGGATCCTGCTCCTCAAAATGCATCACCATAATGTTCTCCATCTAATGTACAGAGGGTCAGTTTTAGAGACAATGAGATTTTATACATTTTTTATGTGTAGAAACCCTTGATGTCAGCAACCCAACGTTATCCCTCCCCAATATTGCCATGAGTCTTTCCTGATCTTCATAAATGATATGAAGGCTGGTAAAACACCTCTTAAAACTCTAATAATTGCCTGAAAATTCAGCAAATTAACCAGTTTATCCAAGACAAATACATTGTGGGCATTGAGCTCTCCATAAAAATCCCATTTCCATCTGGTTTTGTGGTGCACACCTGTAGCTGCCCACTGGGCAGAAAGCAGGCATGGCAAGAACCTGTGAATTCACAGACCACGACAGCAAAAGAGGTATTTAACACCAAAGTGGAGGCAATTATGATAAATGGAGGAAATCCTCTGTTCAGAGGCCCCTCAAAATCACCCTGAGCAAGGGAGGGCAGGGACAGGGCTGGGGGGGTGGGAAATCCTTAATTGTGAACCAGGAGAGACAAAAGTCTTAAAGAAAATTATTCCTCTACACTGGACTTTCAGAAGCACACGGCAGGAAAAGAAACCAACATTGTTCAATAATAATAATGATAACAACAACAATAATAATCCTCCAGGAGCAGCAAGGAGGTCCTGGGCTGCTCTGAGCTCCACACACTGAAGCTTTCACAGCAGACTCAGAGAAGTGTGTGGGTCCATCAGGAAGCCACTGGTCTAAAACACTGAGACACTGCAAATCTGAGCCCTGTGGACTGCAAAAGTGATGCTGGACAGCTCAATTCACGTGTCTGAGCCTTAATTTCTCCCCAAAATAAAGATGGGAATCCTACTTTTATCTCTGATGGCTCACACAGATACGCAAGACTTTGTGCAAGGGGACCCAGCTGCTGCTTTAACAAAAATAATTTAAGAGGGGATAAATAGCCGTGATATTAGGGGCGTGAAAAGCCAAGAGGGGAGTTAATAGGACGAGGGGAGGTGGTGTGGTGGGTAATGAGGTGCCTACAGGGCAGGGGATGGGAGCAGGGCCAGGGACAAAGGGTTTGTGCCTGGAGCAGAGCCGGGGAGGGAGCAGAGGGTCCAGCACAGCTCGGGGAGGTGCTGCCGTGATGCTGAGCTGCTTCCCGGGGTTGGGATGCAGGGTTGGGATGTTTCATTACCATCTCTTTGTCCTGGGGAAGCTCCTGGCACGGGATGCACATGGCACAAGCAGCAGCAGGACCCCCGGACCCTCTGGAGCCCCCCCAGACAAAGCAGGGAGCCCTCGGAGCAGCTCCTGCCTTTTATCCCTCACTGCCAAGGGCACAGAGGGGAAAATGGAAATCCAACCCCTCCAAAAACCCACAGAACGTTTGGTTCAATGGGAGGTTTCGCCGCTGTCAGCTTCAAACCAAGAATTAGGATTTTTACTAAAACTGGTAAATTTCTTGTGCTTATTTCCACTTACTTCACTCCTCAGTTATTTAAGATAATGATCAATTTATCAGATAATGATCAATTTATCAGCTTTTTGCTCCCACAGTGCACTGGAGACGGCGTGGGCACAGTCCATGTTTTCTGCACCCAGTATTCCATCTTGAGGCACAGATTTGTCTCTTCTGCAGCCAAAATTGCAACATTAAACATTATAATTGTAATCTCCTGGCCACGAGACCAGATTTTCCCCTTCTGCCTTGACCAGGGGTCAACTCTGATGTGCAACACTTCATCCAAAGTGTTTGGCAGCAACTACTGCGGGCAAAAAAAATAATTCCACTCTGCAGGATTTGCAGCCAGGACAGAAAAAAAAAAATAAAAAGAAAAAAAAGAATGTCAATATGTGAAAAAAAATATGAAGGCCAAATTTACATAATTAAAACTTCAGTCCTCTCAGCTCTTTAGAAGAAAGCAAAAGAGTTTCCAAATATTTCCTTCTCTTTTCAAGCCTATTAAAAGCACCCACGATGCAACTCTAACACATTTATATACACACAATGGACGTTGAGGATATTTTTCAGATTAATATCTCGAACTTCAGAGGGAAAAGAGAGGGACAGAGCATCACAAAGCCTCTCTTTCCCACCCAACAGAAGTGTGCAACTCGAGCAGCTTTCCCGGGAGCCAGGGCAGGAATGTGTGCTCCCCATGGATAGCAGGGGCTGGCTCCCCCCGGCGAGCTCGCCACGGGCAAGCACTCGCCTCCCTCTCCCATATGGCACGGCAGCCCCAGCCAGCTCAGGTAGCAGAAGGCACTCCAAGAATCCAGCCTGACTTTCCAGCACATGAAGCATGGAAGGGTCGAGCTGTGCCTCATCTGTGTCCCTACAAAACCAGAAGCACTGGCATCTGCAATCCAGAGCATCATTTGGCACGGTGCGAAATTTTAAAGTAATTTTCAGGTTTTTTGTGTTGTTGGTTTATTTTTTTGGTTTGTTTTTTTTTTTTTTCCCCATCCTCCCCCCTGCCAGTGCCACATGGTGATTTTTGTCCTTCGGAGAGCCAAAGGCAAACAGAGGCATGCTGAACCTCCATTGTCAAAGGGAGAGGTTTCCTAGCAACAATGCCGGTAGGAATGGAGCCCAAGTTTCCTCCCCAATCCCTTACGTGGCATTAGAGCAATTTGTAACACACGGGGAAGGGGGAAAGGAGGATCTGAGAACCCTGGCTATGCAGAGTCACCCAAATCAGTTTGTCAAGTTGTGCTGGCACCACAGCTGCCAAGTGCTTTCAAGCACTTTTTTTTTTAAGAGTAAGGTACAGGCAGAAGGAAATTCTGGAGTCTGTTCCCATCCTCTGTCCCAGCACCACGTGCTGCTCCCCTGAGCCCCAGGAGCAGGGAAAGGATGCTGTCCACAGCAAGGAGAGCAGCCACCACCTCTGCTTCTCAAATCACCATGAAAACTCTGCTCTGAGCAGACTGAGCTCCAGGCAAACACCACTCATCCAAGCCTGGCAGGAGATTTGGGTTGTTTTGGCAAGAGGCTGTGAAATGTGCACTCAGCATCTCCCAACTGCAACCACGTTATTCCCTGTAGAGCCATCACATGCCAAATGGGAAGGTGTTGGAAATGAGGGAAAATAACACTGGAGCAGGGGAGGCCAGAGGAAAAGACAGAGGAAACCCAGCAGGAGCTCCTGGGGGACAGCTGCACCTCATTCCCTTCCTGCCCAAACCCATCCACACTGCACGACACCCCAGCAAATCCCTGCTTTGATGGCATCAAACATCCCTTCTCATCATCAGCATTCCTTTTTTTTTAACCACTCACCCAGTCAGACTTCCCTGAGGGACAAAAAAGGTCCTCTCCAGGAAAGGAGCTGTAGCAGAAATCAGAGATTTAAGGAGCCATGGAATGGTTTGGGTTGGAAGGGCCCTTCAAGCCCATCCAGTCCCATGGCAGGGACCCCTTCCACTGTCCCAGGCTGCTCCAAGCCCTGTCCAACCTGGCCTTGGACACTGCCAGGGATGAGCCACAGGTGTCCCAGCTGCCCCCAGCCTCTGTTTTTAATTAGTGGTGTATGATAGGTTCCTAAATTAATCCTCTCTCCTGCCTAACCAGGAGCCAAAGTGCTTCACTGAGCCACCAGCTGGAAATGCCCAAAGTTCCAGGGTTTGAATGGTGCACATTATGTCTAACAAGGGAACAATGACCCCTCTCATCCAGAGTGGGCCCAAGCTCCCCATATCCCAAATCTGGCTGTGTGATGCCAGCTATAACTCGGGGAGGGAGCACCCTGCCCTTCTCACATCCAGAAACAGCTTTTGGAGCCTGCAGCTCGTTGTGAGCTCCAGAGCTCCGGGGTGTTTATTTACAGGGCACCAGGCAAGACATCTGTTCAGCCTGGCTTTTTAACTGAAAGGGAATTTATCCTTGGCAAATCAGTTTTGGGAGTCAGGAACCGGTTTCATGGCAGGCCGAGGGCTTGGCCAACACTGTCATTGAGTTTGATTTTTGTCCCTTCTCCCAAGCACGCTGCCACAAAGAGGCCACGCTCAATCATCTGAGATGTGCAGCTAGGAGTGATTAAATAAAATTAAAACACTTATCTGAGCAGTGGTGATGCTTCTGACAGATGAGGTTTGAAATGCTTTCTATGAATTTAACAGGGAGTAAGAAATCATGAGAAATATTGCAGGGCTGAGACCTGGCCAGGAGCCTCCTGAGCTTGGCAGGGTGGGTTATGGGGACACCACCCTGCCCTGCACATCACTGGGATGAGGCAGGCCAGGCCAGCACAGCACGAGGCCACACTGAAATTGCTGCTAAACCACATGGAAATCTTCAAAAAGCCTTAGAAATAAATCTGGAGGATTTGCATTTTCTTTTTGCCACGTAGATGTGGCCATGCTCCTCTTCGGGTCCATTTTTTGTACATATCTGTGGGGAAGGGGGCAACAGCCCTGCTGAGGGAGACACCACTGGGCACCAAGTTTCCTCACCATGGCAAACACCAAACCCAGGCAGATGTGAGCCAATATCCCATGGCAGATCACAGCACAAGAACACAAATAAAGCCAATCTTTCATCAAGGCATGGCTATCCCTTTTCCACTTGAAAAAAAAAAAATCATCTAAAAGCATTCAAGAGATAGAAATATTTACTTTAATAAAACATTTGCATTCATTACCAGGCAAGACTTAGCAAACAATCTAAGTGAATTTTAGCTGAACTTGGGAGCTGTGCAGTGTAATGACTGCACCAACCAGCTTCAAAACCATATTAAGACTACTGATTATTTATTATAAAATGCCTGCACAGAGGGAGAGACCTAATTGTGTGATGAAGATCCCAACCCCTGTGGGTATCACAGCACACTGTACCTGTAAGAGTCAGGGCTCATTAGCCTAATCACAAAGAATAATAACAGGAGCAGAGCTCTGCAAAGCCACTGATTTTTTACGTCCTACGAGTTTCACAGAAACACCCTTTTTTTTTTGGTTTCTTTTTCCAGTTTGGTGGAGTCCTTTATCTTCTATCCCTATCTGGCAACTGAGAGCCTTCCCCCAAATCCTCACTGCAGACAGCAGCAACCCCAGGCTCTGCAGGGCCACGGACGTTCAGCATCTCCTGCAGTCCCTGATTAATCATCTCCATCCTCTCCCCACGTGTGGAGCCACGGAGCCCGAGCAGGGGAGGGTGGCCAGCAGATGTGTGGGTGGTGGGGTTGGACAGGGAGCTTTTCCTCTGCATTAATCTTGTGCATACAGGCACGGGTGCAGCAGGGATTTTTTTTTTTCAGTCTCTAATCTGTGTCACTGATGAGAGGCTTCCCTGTTCTGTTGCTTTGGAATACAGACACAAATTTGGTCAGTTGGAATCCCTGTGCCTCGCTACCACGAGTTTGGAGTGTGAATGCATCCAGGACGGGATTCATACCTGCATGTTTCATTTTCCTGCCCTTTTTCTCAGCCCTGTTCCCTCTCCTCCACGAGGCACCACTAAACAAAGTTAACACTGATTTTTCATGAGGAGAAATATTGCCAGGCTTGTCCAATCAGGCTGGTTATCTATATCCATGTGGGAAACACCACAGGGCTGCATTTTGCACCCTTCCTCTCCACCTTTCAAATAAAAAAATTCCTATTTGCTCATCAAAACCATTTGGCCATCAGGAAAAGGTCTCATCCTTACAGCAGGTTTTACTCTTGCTTTGTTCACTCGTGTGGGTGCCTCACACCTGGCACAGAGACAGAACAGATCCCTGGACACGAGGTGGCTCCTCCAGGTCAGCCCAGCACAGAGAAGGTCAGCCCAGGGCACTGTTTTTTGGGAGAGCCACCATAAATATCCAGGATTATGGGTCCTCACTGAGTGCAGTGGGGTTTCCAAGCAAGGGGAAGAGCTGGTGTACAATTTTTCTGGAATCTGGCGCTGTTGTCACCCTCAGGGCACGAGTGCCAGGCCCACAGGGACAGGCTGTTAACCCAGCCCCTGGAGACACGAGGAGTGTTTCACTCCATATCCTCCCACCTCGTAAATGCCTTTTTTAACTCCGGGTTAATCCTCAGCAGCGCTGCTGGTCCACTTAAATCCCCAGAAATGAAGACGTGTGAAACCATAAACCCGCGGCTCCTTGGCCGGCGGCAGCGCTGGAAAGGCTTCAGAGGGACCATGTGCTTTTCCAGTCAGGAGCTTCTGAGCCCTGCTCCCGGTGTTCCCTCTGCTGCCGGGGTTCCCTGGAGCACAGAGCCAGCCTGACCTCCCTGGCAGCTCTGTGCACACCCCCCGAGCTCCTGCCCCTCCGCTGAGAGCAGTTTGGCACCGCAAACCTGACGCCCCGCCAGCCAAATGCGTCCCCAGATATGTTCACAGCCACTGCTGCTTCCTCTGGCTCGCTCCAGAGGTGTCCCAAGGGCTCTGTGCTGCTGCCAAGAAGCCATGACATCACTTATAGGATTAATAATTGCCATGTATTCACAGATATGTTCACAATACATTCGCTGACTCGTATGACAGAGTTCTGCTTGAAGCCAACACCTTCCTTAGCCTCCTTCCCACACCCCCAGTTTTCCCATTTGCTCATCTATTCCCTCCCAGGGAGGGAAGGTCAGAGGTGGGAGTAGGATTTAGGAGTATTTTTCCTCTTAAACCAACAAAACCCACATTAGTGAAATGATTCTTCATTTTGAACTCCAAGCTCTCTGCACAGCCCTTACTGAGAATGCAATTTATGAATTCCTGAAGAAAGAAATCACAAGAAACTTTGTTCCTTATCCTGTTACAGGATTTAGAGAAGAAAGATTCTCCCACTGAAGTTTTGGAACGGGAAATGCAGAGCAAGAGCTGCACTGAGCCAGCCCCAGTCACCCTCAGGTTGGTCTGAGTTATTTCACAGTGGCCAAAAGTCTGTTAAATCTTTGCAGAGCAAACAAGCAGAAAGACACGGCTCCTGCTGGGTCGTAAAGAGCCTGGCTCCTGCTTTTATGGCATGGAAAAACCCAGGGAGAGGAGGGGAGGGCTGGAAGGAGCAGGGGGTGATGGAGACAAAGTCAGACCATGAGAGGCTATGAGCTCACTCAGTCACACTCTCTCGTTTCCAGCTTCAGGGCCTCCAGGAAAACATGGATTTTCAGGGGTGCAGTTCATGCTTTCACATCCAGCTCAGAGGTTTTTTGCTGGATGGAATGGGGTGAAAGCACAGAAAAATTTGGAGACCATCACCCTCAGGTACATAAAGGCAGCTGAAGGGCAAAGCATCACCTGCTCCAGGAGGACCAAAACCATCTCCCACTGGCCCAAGCACCAACTTGCTGCATCCTGGCTCCAGCTCAGAGGACATTTGGACTGAGCTCAGCTCCTCCAGGCATCCAAGGAAACCCAGCCCCACTGGTGGCAGGGATGAAGCTGTACAAATTCCCATTATTGCCCCGGAGTCAGAGAAGGGGAGCCAAACAAGGCCCTGCTCTGAGCAAAGACTCACTAAATGTGTCTTGACAAGCGCCAGCTTTAGTAGCCAGCTTCACTCTGAGGAATTTAAATGGGTTTTTGTTAGAAATTACTTGGAAGTCTCTGATGAGACCCCTCCTGATCCAGCTCTGGGGTCCATAGCATCAGAAGGATGCGGAGCTGCTGGAGCAAACCCAGAGGAGGCCACAAAGATTTTCCAAAGGCTGGAACACTTCTGTTTTGGAGCCAGGCTGGGAGAGCTGGGGGTGCTCACCTGGAGAGGAGAAGGATCCAAGGAGAGCTCAGAGCCCTTCCAGGGCCTGAGGGGGCTCCAGGAGAGCTGGAGAGGGACTGGGGACAAGGGATGGAGGGACAGGACACAGGGAATGGCTTTAAGCTGACAGTGGGTAGGTTTAGATGGGATTTTGGGAAGGAATTCCTGGCTGGGATGGTGGGCAGGCCCTGGCACAGGTGCCCAGAGCAGCTGGGGCTGCCCCTGGATCCCTGGCAGTGCCCAAGGCCAGGCTGGACACTGGGGCTGGAGCAGCCTGGGATAGTGGGAGGTGTCCCTGCCATGGCTGGGGTGGAAGGGGATGAGCCTCAAGGTCCCTTCCCACCCAAACCAGTCTGGAATTCTACGAAATACCTGCAGCCACCTCATTTCTGACCTGGCTGTGCTTTAAGCAGGGTGCTCTGAAGGAAACCCCTCTGCACAGACCCACAGCAAGGGCAGGTGCCTTCGGGTGTGCCCCGTAGGTTGTGACCAGGGCTCCCAGCTCCCAAAGTCCTTCCAACACTAAGCCACATCCCACTAAATCTTGGAGTGCTCCTTTGAAAGCACAACAGTGAGAACATCTCAGGGAGATGATCAGAGAAAGCAGGCAAAGAGGTAGATTACATCTTTGCTCATTAAAGAAAGAAAATTCCTGTACACCTGCTTATCATACAAGTATTTTCCTTCCCTTGATAGCTTTTTTTCTGGGAAAAAAAAAAAAAACAAGAAAAAAAACATCTTGCACACCTCAAAAGCAGACAAATAAACAAACATCTGAGTCACCTTGGGTTTTGGGGTGGTGGTTGTTTTTTTCCTCTGCCTACTGCTCGCAGCATCACAATTTTCTGCGAGCGTGAAAATAAAAATAATATTTTACATTAAGAAAGGAGACAACTTCAGATTTGACAAAGCTCTTTTTCTTAGTATCGACAAGCAATCATCATCCATCTTACAAATGGGAACTTGCCTCAGAGCACATCCACACCATCACTGGATTTCTGGTCCTCGGAGGACTGGGATAACAAACGAATCTTCACCGGCTTCAATGATTTCAAAGCTAATCAGAAGATAAAAAGGCTGGCAGGACAGCTGACAATACATTACCAACCAACAACAGATCTGTGCAGGACATTTATGTATTTAAATTCCAGGCGTGGGGGAACTTGGACACATTGCTTGCATACAGGGACGCTGGAGCGAGGCGAGACAAAGCAGGGACACCAGAGGGATTGGGGTGCTCTCCCTGCATCCCACAGGGCTGTGCCACCAGCATGGACCCACACTCTCCGTCATGACAGCACCCCAAGGTGCCCAAAGGTGGCCCTCTCCTCACTGGGTTATGCAGGAAGGCAAAACTAATAAGAGATGGCAAATCCCAGTGACCCCATCCAAAAACTTCCAGGATTCCCTGGGAGACAGGAAGAGTTTCATGACCAACACATTACATGGCACATCAGAAGAAAAAATCACAGCCCTTCCCATGGTCTGAGTAATCAGAGAAGGGGGAAAAGGTCTTAAATACAGTTAAAATTTGGGTAATCTATCAAAAACTTCCCTGGTTTTCCGTGGTATCCTCCTGATCTAGACCTTGCTTCCGGGGATTCTTTTTCCGTGCCATCACCTGAAGGCCCTGCTTGTTCTTTCCATGGGGTGTGGATATTGTGAACAAGGACAAAGGTTAAAATCCTGATTCTTAAATCAAGCACAGCTTCCTGCTTGACACAGAGGCCCCGGATTTCTCTGCATTAAGGTCAGCAGCCAAATTCCCATGAACCAGGCTCTGCAGAGGGAAAATGGGCTGGATCCCAATCATCCCAACACTGTTTGTATTTGGGGGCCAAAAAGACCAGTTTAGGTGTTTTTAACAGAGCAAGGTTTGTGCAGCAATGCCTGTTCAGAATCTGACATTCTCTCTTGTGCCTTCATAACAATGAGTAGAAATCATGGAATGGTTAAGGCTGGAAAACCACTGGAGGTCACCTAATCCAACCCTTCACTCAAGCAGGGTCACCTCTAGAGGACATTGCTCAGAACCTTGTCCAGAGACAACACCAGATCAGCCACAAATGCTGATGGAAAATGCAAATGCTCCTTCAATATTTACTGGGAAAACTCTTAAATCTATGGATAGCTCCCTCTTCCAAGAACTTGGCTCTCCAAAGCAAATGCCTGCACCTGTCTGACCTGAAATATGAGCAGCTAGAGAGATCCAAAGAAGTTCCTCAAGTCTCCATCCAGTGGAAGCCCTGCAGGAGGAGCAGCCTGGACTCCCCAGTGCCAGGAGCTGATGAGGATCCTTGGAAGGGGAGCCCAGGGAGAGGTGGTTGGGGCATCTGAGTCGGCCTTTGATGAGAGAACAGCTCCCAAAGAAGAGCTACAATAAACTCCTGCCTCTGGAAAAATGTCAAAACGTGCCTCAGCAAGAACTTCCCATTGTTCCCCTTCGCCTCCTGACTCTGGAGCTCAAAGCAGCAAAGCTGTTTCAAAGACAGAGGAATAAATTTCGATTTTGGTGACTGATCCCAAGTTTCCCAAAAGCTTCTGATAGGAGAGGGATCACTGAGGGCAGCTGTAATTGGTCCAGGGCCATTTGGATTACCCGCAGATCCCCTGGTTAGTGATGCAAAGGAGCCTCTGTCAGTTTGCTCATGGGGCTCAGGAGGGATTTTGGTGGGAGCCCAGAATTCCTGATGGCCCTTTCTGACACCAGAGCTCCCCCATCACATCCACTCAGAGCCACTCCACAGGGCTGTCACGGAGCTCCTCTGCCCTGACCAAACCCCAGCTCCTGAGAAGAAAATAAACCCCCCAGCCCTTTATCACCCAGGGTTCCCCTCTCATGGCTTGGTGCCGAGGACCTGCCAAAAAAACATCTGGAAAAGCACGAGGATTGCAAGGAAAAGGGGCTGATGGGCTGAGGGAAGCAGCTCAATCCCCCCACACAACAGCTGCACTAATTTATTACATTTTAGTCTTCGGTCAACTTTGAGACAACAACTGAAGAGTGAGTTTCCATTACAACATCCATCATTGTATCAACCTTATTTTTTGTGATATTTTGTAAATTACAATAAATTTGCTTTCTTCTGAATATTCAGATGCTTCAAAAGGTACCCAAAGGATGCAATTAGACCCTAGGGAAATATGCTATTATGTGCACATATCATGTTTTGCATAGGCTTTCCAGCATCTACATAATTTATGTTTTTCTGCATAATTTCCCCTTTTTATGTTTCCTATGTGTTTGTGAGATAATGCAGGAGTCAGTTCTCTCCCACCAAAAAAAAAAAAAACACAGAGAGAACTTAAGTCTGTATTCTTACTTCACCCAATCTGCTTCACTTCCCACAAAACCCTTGGAGAAACCCCTGGAGAAATCCTTTCATGTGCACCAAACATCAATGCCCGAGGAAAAACCCAGAAGGTCGAGGCAGCTCTCTGAAAGGAACCAGAACCTTGTCCACTCCCATATTCATCTGGGCATTCCAAGGGGCCTCTGATGGATAACGTTGGGATGGGAAGGCTTTTAAACCGTTCCTAATCCTCGCCTGGCGTTTGAGCCGCGCTCAAATAATTCCCCCAAACTTTCAAGTTGCTCTTCAGCTTCCCGCGCCAGCCGCTCGCGTCCGGGCTCGCTTTTAATTAAAAATAAAATAGGGAGAACAATAAAATAAAAAAAAAGAGGAGAGTTTTCAGGCAGGATGCAGGAAAAGGTGATGCCTACTCTTTCCTTTTTAACTCTGTTGGGTGGAATTTCTAATTTGACGGTTTAAAATTTATTTTAAAATTTTTCGAAGGGAAATAAAAGTGGGGTGGGGGGTGATGACTTCATGCAGGTGATCCCTGGCCACAAGCTGAGACCACGCTAAAGTGCTTAAATGTGAATATTCCTTGTTTTTAGGATGTGATAAACAACTGGAAATTGATATTTAATGTCTTTGGTTGGATTTTTTTGTGCTCTCTCTCAGGTATCACCCAGGGATTTCTCTTTCCCAGGAGGTCAGGGACAAGAAATAGGGAATTTTCTTGCACCCTCAAACCCCATCCTTACTGCTCTCCTCAGCCACAGTGGCTGCTCTACATGCCCCAGGTTCTGGACTTGTGGAGAGCTTTAGAAAACTTCCTGAAAAGTCAATAAATACACTGAATAACAATAATAATAATAATAATAATAATAGTCTCATCTTTGCATTCATATATTCTATCAAGTGCTCAGAAGATTGAGCCCTTCAGCCTTAAAAATAAAAATCATGACAGACAAACACATAATTCACCCATTCTTCTCCTCCAAAAAAAAAAAAATCCTAATACAAGCAACTACTGCCAAACATGGTCCCTGCAAATGAAATTGAGAGGAAAAAAGCACATTTCCCTTTGTACCTTCCCCAGAATATTTTGGGCTAATCCACTTATTTAAAACTCACTCCTGAGTCTGTGTAAAATCAGTCATGGAGCAGCAAGGAGACATTATAAGAATGTTTTCTTCTCCACAAACCATGACAGCCTTCAAATTGCCAACAAAAAATAACCCCAAAAAAGCTCTCATGTGAATAAAAGAAAACATTTCTGTTGTGAAACCTGCAGCGTGAAGCAGCAGGAATAAAATAATCTGGTAAAATTTAAAGAATACGATTCTTTGTAGAAGACATGAGAGAACACCTGCTGCTTTCCTTATTTTTTATTTATTCTAATTAATAAGTTCAAACTAAGCAGTATGCAGATGTGTAAAAACAAACAGCCCCAAAAAAATTGAAAAATGAATACTTGTCATTAAAAAAGTTCATTTGAAGCTGAGAAACTGTATGGTTAATTAATCAGAACAGAATCTGCTTGCTTAAAAGCCTATTGACATATGTTTTAAAATCATTTGTGTAATTTAAGATAACGAAGAGCAAGGACCACGTGCAGGATTCTCTCCCAGAGCCACCACCCCCGTGAGTGTGAGAGAGATGATCACAGCCACTTGGTGCTGTAAAGCTTAGTTCTGAAATTAAAAACACAAAAGGGCAGGAAAATGCCTTTTAGAGAAGATTTCTGTGTGCTCCAGCACCTCTTTCTTCAGGAATCAAACCCGGTGGAGCTCACTCATCTTCTCCCTCTTTTCTATTTATTTATGAACAAGCTCAGAGTCTCACACCTACCACAAAACACTCATTGATTCTATATATCCACCCTGTATTGATAATAAAATTCCTAAGGAGCTGAAGGACTTGGAAAAAGCTGAAGGTGTAGCCAGGGCAAAAGGCACGAAAAGGAATTATTTTATTCTAATGGAAGCAAACACAGTAGGTCAGGCCTGGGTTTGGGTGGTGAGGGAAGTGAAATAGTAAAATAAATTTATTCAGGAAGAAAATTACAGGTAGAGAGGACAGTGAGGGGGAAAACAGGGTTTGGGAATGGGCTCCTGGTGTGCCCTCAGTCCCTGCCCTCAGCCCCTGCTTGGGCAATTCCCAAGAAAACCATGGAGCAGTTTAGGATCCCTTTCCTCACAGGATGTGCATGGATCTCCCTTCCTGCCAGCCGTGCTGGGACCTCAGCAGAGCAGAGAGCTGCTCATACTGAAACTGTTTGGGGCCACCTTTGTGGAGCCAGCTCCTGAAAGCAACAACCCCCTCTTATCCCCATAAATATTGCTCTGATTTTAAATTCTTTTCAAAATTAACTGGCTCAGGAATCTCCAGGGGCTGGAAAAGACCTCCAGGATCAGGGGTAAGCATTAGCCCAGCATGGCCAAGGCCAGCACTGGACCTTGCAGCCCTTCCTCCAAAGGTCCAACTCCTGTTTCCCCGTGGAATTGGAAAATTAAACAAATCCATGAGAACTCTGAGGATCAGCCCCACCTTTCTCTCCGTGGGCAGAGCAGAGGAGGCTGCTCAGCCTCTCAGGACATTCCCAGCACCCTGAGCCACGTGGGTGCTCCAGGGCTGACCTCTTCCCCTGCTCACCAACAGCCCCAGAGCAAACCTGGGACAACCCCCATAAATTAGAATTAATCTCTTAAAATGGATTTAGAGATGAAAATTAGACCAGAGAAGCTGGAAAGGATAAACTTCCTTCCACCTCTGCCCTTCCCAAAGCACTTCATTTCTGCTGCTCCTCCTGCAGCATCAGCATCTAAAGCAGGGCTCACCTAAATCATGCTCATGCAAGAAATAAAAATCCCTTGCAAATCTCTTTACACGAAGGAAAACAAATTTCAAACCAAATTCTTTTGAGCAGCAACCACCAACAAGATTATTGGGTGTAAAATCCCCGTGGGGAAAAAAATAAATAAAAATCAAGGCAGAGAAAATAAAATACAACTGAGTCCTTCAAACTTCCTGGTACTGTTTGGTCATCTCAGATACACCAAGACTGGCTTTTTCTCATAAAAAAACCTCTTCAATAAACTGTAAGTTTTCAGTCCAAAAGTGTTTGTCACTAAATTCCCAGGCCAGAACAGTGAAAGCACTAAGTCAGCACTAAGGAACAGTAGCCAAGGAGAGATTTTCTTCCTCTCTCTCTATTTTTTTGGCACCTGTGTGGCATCTCCAGGTCACCAGGATTTACAATCCAAGGAGGAATAGCTCTCCATGTTTTATGGAATGTACACAGAGATGTGCTCCTTGCTTTCAGAGGGGTGGGGGAGAGATCCCAGGCAGTTCTGACCTCTGCTATTTACAGAGACCTTTCCTGGCAGGGGCTGCGCTCCCAAGAACAGCCAAGAGATTATTTTCTCACTCAACTTTTTTATTTACAGTATTGTAAAAATAAACGTGACATATTTAGGGGATGTGTCATATTTCATAAAAGCTCAACCGAGGCACATTTTGGACTTTTTATTTTTAAAAAGTTTGTCCTTTTTAAAGCATCGGTTCCTGACTGGTTTTCTATTTTCTGTGACCAAAAATTCATCTCAATGCCCAGTTTTTGTACTTCTTCAGTTACCATCTCAAAAAAAGCAAATAAGTAGAGACCTTATGAACCTTACTGGACCAAGAAAAATAATAAAATCCCATTTTATAGTAAAAAGGATCATCCTGAAAGTTAAACCTGGCTCTAAAAGGAGCTGAGCAAGTGCACATTTCTTCAGGTTCCTATGCACAGCCCCCATCCTGAGCATAAAATTAAAAAGAAAAACATAAAACCTGGTTTAAAATCCAGCTGAGCTGCAATGAGTTCATCTGCTTGATAAAGATAAATATCTGATCCAGGCTGAAGGGATCCAGCAGCTCTTTGAGTGCAAATATCACCTTTTAATTTTGGTGGGTGCTGAAGAACCTCAGGGCAGCTCTGAGAGGGAATGCAGACTTTGGAAATGGGATTTCAGGACGTCACCAGGGTGAATTCCCCAGGAAATGACAGCAGCAGGCTGGGTTAGGAGCATCCTTTTGTCCCCAGCACACTCCCACCAGACCCTCTTAACAAATGGCACATAAAAAGATGGTTATTTTTAAAATATTCATGTCAGAGGGGCCTGTGACTGCAGTGCCATAAACCCCAGGAGTGTAAATGTCTGCTCCACTCCCATCCCTGCCCTTTCTGCTCTGCTCTGCCTTCAAGAGTCCCCAGTGCTGATATTTTCCCTTTTCCCTGGAATAAGGGTGGTTTAACAGCTCCCTGTGCTGGGGCTGGCACAGCCCTGTGGGACAAAGCAGGACACAGGGGTTACTGCGTGGGTAAAACCCTGCTCAGGCCTCCCTGAGCCAGGTCTAAAATCATCAGTACAGACCCACTGAAGAGCTACTCAGTGGGTGAGAACCACCCCAAATCCCCCAGGCACATCCCACAGACCCACCTGAAATGTTCTTTTAACAATAATTCCATTTGCTGTGTTCCCTGCTTTTCACAGCGCAGATATTTTCCAAAGTTAACCTGGAAAATGTGGCACCACAATCCTCTCTGCCCACTGTCTTTGACCAAATTTGCTCTGTTTCCACCAAAATGTTTCCCTCTTGGCTTTTCCAACAAAACTCCAGCTGGGATGGGCCTTGTTTGGATCTTTCAAGGATGATCCTTGTGTTTTACCAACACCCAGAGCTTCATTTTGGGACAGAAAATTGCTAAGTCCAAGATCTCCCGTCTCAGTAAATTCTCATTTACACACATGGGATCATCTGTTTTTAATGCTAACAGAGAGCAGATCCTGGAATTGGGAGCACAGGACCCCACAATGCCCATTCCAGTGCTGAAACAGCCTGCACAAAGTTACCCACACCTCCTCACTGACATTAAAAAAAAAATTCCTAATCAGAGCCAGTTGTAATAAAGCAGCATGTAGAGGAGGGGGGAAAGTAGAATATTATAATTGATTATTTAGTGCAAAAAAAAAGGAGGAAAATTATCACAGGTGGTGATGGCAGATGTGACAGCCCAGGAAACTTGGCAAAATATGGATTATATTTGATTACTGATATGGATACTTCCATGGTGAGGGTCCAACTTCTTCTAAACCCATCCAACAGCAAGGAGCAACGTGTAACAACATAAAATTGGAGTTACAGAATTCTCTCCCTTTCTTTTTTAAATACCCAAATCACTGCAATCAATACCAGCTGCTGTGAGATATTAACTGCCCGAGCAAGGCAATAAAATTCCTTCACTAAAACAAGGGCAGCACTTAAATGTTTAAAAACTGCTCATCACTGTCGGGTCTCAGACTGGATGTGTGACCACAGGACAGACCCCACCATGCAGAATTTACCATGGCATGGGGCCAAAGCTATTGGATTTCCAGGCAGTGAATTAAATGATATTATTATAGTTAATTAGTGATGCTAATTGATTTTAATTTTTTTTAATTTCCTGTTCTCCAATATTTTAAGGTTTTTGGCTGGTGGAGTTTTAGGGAGATGCTGGTGAGAAACCTCACCTGGGGACAGGGATTTCATCCTGGTGGTTCAGGAATCTTCCACCATGTGCCATCCCTGGCACTGCCCAAGGCCAGGCTGGACATTGGGGCTTGGAGCACCCTGGGACAGTGGGAGGGGTCCCTGCATATGGCAGGGGTGAGAGTGGATGAGTTTAAGATCCCTTCCCACCCAAAACATTCCAGGATTCTTTGGTCCTCTGCACCTTTGACAAAATCCTTGTCCATTGTGTTGCACGTTTGAGGGAAAAACCCCCTATAAATATAAACTAAGGCTGTTTTTTAATCTTCCATAAGAGAAAACACTGACAAAAATTTCTTACAGTGACAAACCTTTTCAAGGCCAGTTTGTCCAATAAACTTAATTTATCCTACAATTTTTATACATCTGAAGTTAAAGCTAAAACAAAGGGTTTATGTTTGGAAAACACCCATCAACAGTGCATTCATTATTTTTTTAGGAAGTTTTCCTGATCTGCAGACAGGGGAGGCACCAGAGCATCCTGCAGGCAGTGAAGGGGACCTGAGCAAGGGCTGCAGGACAGGCACGTGCTGAGCTCTGCAAAGAAATGACTCCAAGACCCCCAGGTTGTGCTCACCCACTTCGTCTGTCTTTGCCTCTGTTAGGAGCAAACAAATTGTTCTTCACAGAGCTCCAGCTTCCCCCTTAACCTCCTGAAGGATCACAGGAGAAATATGCCACTGGTGCCCAGCAGAACTCCCAGAGGTTTATCTGGAGGAGGTTCAGCGTTTTATTTTACCTCTCTGAAATATAGACCAAATACGAGCCCTCACCTCGTACAAATCTTCTACAAATCTCCCTTTGTTCCCAGACTTCAGGAAAAAAAAACCCCGAAAATTTAATACAATAAATCTCCAGGGAGAAAGGGGAGGTGGGATGGCCCAAAACCAACAGAGAAAGGGAATTCCAGGCCACAATTCCAGACCTGTGTCCATCCACGAAGAGCTGCCTACATGGAGAAGGAGAAGGAGCAGACAGGGTGGGCTAATCAGCCTCACCCTATAAAATAAATAAAACAAACCCCACATTGGCCTGAACATGAGACAACCTCCATCTCCCATTGCAAAGAATAGAAATAAACTGCAATAATATTTCTATTTAAAAAAAATATATGAAAGCCCTTGAGCCATCCCTCCCCTTGCGAGCAATCAGGATGTTTTTCTCTTTCATGCTCCGCTTTTCTTTTCTGTGCCATGAATTTGCATTTTCTCATCTGCCTAATTCCAGCTACATCTTTGTGTTGTTGTTATTTTAATATAAAATCTCTGTGGTTGGTGAAGGAGGCAGAAAGAGGAGATGCACTTCCACTCCTCACGTGTTTTCAGCATCCTCGTGGTGGAATTGGCCCCTCAGAGAATCGACTTCTGACCTGCTCTAAGTTCCTCTTCACAGAGATACATAAAAAGCCCCAAAATTCCTCATTTTACTGCATCTCCTTTAACCCAAATTTTATTTAATTTTCTTGTTTACCAACAATCACCCTCACTTCCACCCCACATCCAGTAGGGAAACCCCTCCTTCATTTTTGCACCAACTCCCATTCAATTAAGCCTTAAAAGATATTTTTAAACCCCAGAATATTTGGACATCTCCTTTTTCACTCAGAGATTAAATCCCTACAGCACAGGGACACTGGAGGAGCTTGTCCCCATCCTCACCTACATTCCATGAAAAAAAAGAAAAACAAAAAACCAAATTAGTGTTTTTTCCCAAATTGAGAGCAATGCAGGTGGAGGAAAGGTGCTGCAAGTCAGCAATGATCCCATAATCCTGAGGCATCCTTTAGCCCAGAAAATTGATGTAATGGATGTGAAGGATGCACATGAGACAAATATACAGAAAATCCGTGTCCAAACGAGGGCTACAATTGTGCACTTCCCATTATCTTCCCCTTTATTCATGTCTGAAAACACTGCCCAAAAAACAACTGTGGATGTTCAACCAACCCCCAGCTCTCCCCTTGCTTTGTGGGATCCATCTCATTCCTGCCAATATCCCACTTGCAACTCCATCTCATCCAGCCATTCATTCCCCTGAAAAAAACATTTTTGGGATGTGAAAACAGACACAGTGGTTTTTAAGCAATCTGATATTCAGGGTTTTCCTAGCACTAAATGGAGTTCTTGTACATAGGAACAGTCACTGTTCCACCATCCACTGATAAATGACATCAAATTAACAATAATCAAATCAGGGCTTCAGCTGGTACCAAATTGTGAATTAAACACCAGTTCTGGCCTTCACTGAGCCAGAGAAAAGGCAGAAAATAAGGAGAAAAAAGGTTGGATGGGGCTTGGAGCAACCTGGTCTGTGGAAGGTGTCCCTGCCCATGGGATGAGATTGGCTTTAATGTCCAAAATTCTAAAATGAGTCCAGCCTGTCACCACTCCCTGCTTTTGTCAGCTTTGCTTTCCCAAAGATGAGATTTTCAGCCTCCCCACACCCCACCCAGAGGCTGTAACAGCTCCTGGAGAAATCCAGGCAGTGAGAAGATGATTTCTCAAAACTCTTCTGCTCCTAGTTATACTTCTGATGCTGGAGGGGGAAAAAAAAGAAATTGAGAGAAAAAAAACCCTTTTTTTGCCTCACAATACAAATCAAAGATTTGCTGACTCTGCCAAAGACTTTGGGGAAATGATTTTCCTGTCACTGTCCCATAACTCCTGCAGGATGCTCCCCTGGTTTGGGGGTATCTTTAGCAAGCCTTTGCATGGATTAATTTCCAGAACACACATCAACCTGGGTGCTGCCACCTCTCAGGACAAACCCTGCTCTGAGCTGGCACACGACCCCTTCAGCTGATTTTTCCCTGGGTATTGAGGAATTGAAATTCCCCAGAGCTGGGTAATGCAAAGCCATCAGGAAATCACCTCCAAAAGGATTTTAAATCCTCAAAACAAGGCTCAAAAGAACACAAAAATTAATTGTAGCTTTTCCATGCAAGAAATAAGGAATCTGTGTGTGCTTTCCTATATCTATGAAGAAGGAAATCCTTGGATTGCACTGCCCTGGTGCCATTCCTCCTTCCCAGGGCAGGGTCTGTCCCCATCCACCAAAGCCACCAGCAGGGAACAAGGAGCAATTTCTGTCCTGTTCCCAACCTGTCTGTCCCCAGAGCTTCCCAATGTCAGATTTGCACCAATTGCAGGAGGTAGAGACAGAAGACCTGAATTTGGGAGGTATTTTCAAAAAGACAAGGCAAGATTTTTCATAATAAAGTGCCCAAAATGAAGTCTTCCACAGGATAAACTTTGACAAATTTCATGTTTCTTTTTAATGTATCCAGGAGCTTCAAAAATGGCATTTTTCCCACTTTAAAAGGAGGGAAATAGGTAAATAAAAAGCTTTAAAAGCACAAAACAAAAATCAATGGAGTTTTGGATTGTTCCCCTTTAATTTCTGAAGCCAGTGCAGTTGTGCCTGCACCCACCAGCTCTGAACTGGGCTCAGAAGATCCCATGTAGGGAGCAGCTATCCCTCAAAAGGTCCCCTGCTGATGGCTGCGAGCAGAACTGAGGGGAAAAAAACTGGCAAGAAAGATATTTGCAAATATTTTAATAGATGCCAATTTTCCTGATGTTATAGAGTGTGGCTGGGGCTAGAGATTTTCTTCAAGCCTCAGCTTTCACAGGCAGTGATTAAATGAGAATCAGAGCCTTCCTTCAGATAAGCAAGAAAATCACAAGTCCCCAAAGTTGCAAAAATTCTTGCAAATGTGTTCCAGTGACAACAGAGACTCAGAAATAAAAGGACAACCTTAAATAAACAAATAAATAAGCAAAAAAAAATCCCCACAACCTAATTTTTTGTTATTAAGTGAAATTATTTTTTTAGAAGTTATTGTTGGCAGCTTTTCCACTTGGTTTTTTTAAAGAATTTTTGGGTTTGCTTGCAGCCTGCATGTATGAACATTAAAAAAATTAATAACTACCAGGCCAGAGAGAGTTTCTCAGTGAAGAAGCTTTTCCACAAGAACCAGAAATAAGGGATTTACATCCCTTGGTTTCTTCTTCTGTATACAAGGTTTGTCCTGGGGCTTCCACTGTCAGTGGGGAGAGGGATTTCTCCAGAGGGAGAACCACGGCACCATTGGAAGGAGAAACCTCTGCCTAAATCAGCTCCTTTCCGTCTCCCTGCTGAGTGCAGGAGGAGCTGAAATCCCGCCTGCAATTCCCAACTTCCCAAATCCCAGCTGCAGGGACCTGCCTCAGCATCACCTGGCACAAAACACGAGGCTCAAATTGTCCAATCTGGGGCTGAGAAGTCGCAGTTTGAATAATCAAAAGCACAAAAAGCAATCACCAAGTTGGGATGGAGATGAACAATTAAACCAAAATAATCAATAGGGAGAAAAAACCCCTAAATTTGTTCTTCAGGTGATTTCCATGTACTGGTGCTAGCAGGGTACTGGCAGAGGTGACAAAACTGAGCTGCCCTTTCCCACCCCATTAAAATAATTCTTAAATTAGGAGATTCATCTTGATCTGATGGCCTGCCTGTGTGTGGCACTGCCATGTGTAACGCTCCATCTCTTTTCCCTGGACCAATCAGGCCAATAAATAGAAAAGGATTAAAGATCAATATAGTGAAAAGCATATAGGGAAATATAGGGAAACAGCCCTTCTTTTTCAAACCATGACCTGTTTTTTCATAGGCAGAGGTTGACCCTCAGCATGGTCTCCACAAGGAAAGAAAGCTGCAAAAAAGAGATCTGCTGCTCTGCTACTGAAGATAGCCAACTAAAACAAAATCCACATGCCACTTATGGTGTCTGTACCCAACTGACAGGATGTCTACAGGCTGAAAAGGACACAGGCTCGAGCTTGGATTGCACTTCTGAGCAATATCCACCAAGGTGCAAATATAACATTGTTTGTCTTGGTTGTGTCCCTGCTATGCACTGTGCATAGCTGGGACAACTCCAGCGGCAGATTTAAATGTCTTCCCTTTTTCCCCCCACCCTCTAATCTCATTTTTATCAGCTCAAAAAGTCCAAAGATGATAGGAATTTCAAGACCCTGGTGACAGGAGCGCTCGGAGTGAGCGCTGCCAGCCCATCCCTGGCACAGGGGCTGGGATGTGCTGCGGGAACGTCGGGGGACATGCCTGGAAGTCATCGCTCCTGGCTCTCCTCCAGTCAGCCACCAAAGGATCAGTCCCAGTAAAGTTCACGCCATGAGCACGGAGATGTGAAGAGCAGGGGGAAAGCAGGGGAAATGTTACATCTGCAGGGAAGGAGTTTAATAAATGTTTAAGGAATTGGCTCTTCTCAAGACCCTGCTCTTCCCCAGAAAATGAAGATATCGCTCGGATTGTGCCGTGGAGTTTGTCGTCTCCCCAGCTCAGTTGTCTCAATGAATTTGTGGGGTGCTGGGTGATCCTCCCGTGTTTACCCACCCTTGAATCCTTTCCAACCCTCTCCTGGCTCCTTGGCAGTGAACACAGAAACATCTTCAGAGAGTGCCTTTATCTCCAATTTGATTTATCCTGACGACCCCCTTCACAATGCAAACAGGAGAGTCTTTCTGGAGGTACCTTTTGCAGATTTTACCCCTTCCAGGTGCATTTGTGCTGGGCTCCTTATTGCTAGGCAGAGCAGGGCATTTATGGGAACGCCAAAAGCACGATCACACCCCGGGAGAGCGCGTTGGGATGAGCTGTATGTCCCCAAGAAGCCACATGGCACAGAGGTGTCACAGAGCCACTGCCAGGGCTGTGCCATCCAACTGCTCAGCTGTTCATTGTCCAGCCAGAGAGGGGCTTGGGAACAGCAAAATTCATCCAAAATTGCCAAAATCCTCATCCAAACCAGGCTGGACGGGGCTTGGAGCAAGCTGGGGTGGNGCAAATATTTTAATATCTGCCAATTTTCCTGATGTTATAGAGTGTGGCTGGGGCTGGAGATTTTCTTCAAGCCTCAGCTTTCACAGGCAGTGATTAAATGAGAATCAGAGCCTTCCTTCAGATAAGCAAGAAAATCACAAGTCCCCAAAGTTGCAAAAATTCTTGCAAATGTGTTCCAGTGACAACAGAGACTCAGAAATAAAAGGACAACCTTAAATAAATAAATAAACAAAAAAAAAAATCCCCACAACCTTATTTTTTGTTATTAAGCAAAATTATTTTTTTAGAAGTTATTGTTGGCAGCTTTTCCACTTGGTTTTTTTAAAGAATTTTTGGGTTTGCTTGCAGCCTGCATGTATGAACATTAAAAAAATTAATAACTACCAGGCCAGAGAGAGTTTCTCAGTGAAGAAGCTTTTCCACAAGAACCAGAAATAAGGGATTTACATCCCTTGGTTTCTTCTTCTGTATACAAGGTTTGTCCTGGGGCTTCCACTGTCAGTGAGGAGAGGGATTTCTCCAGAGGGAGAACCACGGCACCATTGGAAGGAGAAACCTCTGCCTAAAGCAGCTCCTTTCCTTCTCCCTGCTGAGTGCAGGAGGAGCTGAAATCCCGCCTGCAATTCCCAACTTACAAATCCCAGCTGCAGGGACCTGCCTCAGCATCACCTGGCACAAAACACGAGGCTCAAATTGTCCAATCTGGGGCTGAGAAGTCGCAGTTTGAATAATCAAAAGCACAAAAAGCAATCACCAAGTTGGGATGGAGATGAACAATTAAACCAAAATAATCAATAGGGAGAAAAAACCCCTAAATTTGTTCTTCAGGTGATTTCCATGTACTGGTGCTAGCAGGGTACTGGCAGAGGTGACAAAACTGAGCTGCCCTTTCCCACCCCATTAAAATAATTCTTAAATTAGGAGATTCATCTTGATCTGATGGCCTGCCTGTGTGTGGCACTGCCATGTGTAACGCTCCATCTCTTTTCCCTGGACCAATCAGGCCAATAAATAGAAAAGGATTAAAGATCAATATAATGAAAAGCATATAGGGAAATATAGGGAAACAGCCCTTCTTTTTCAAACCATGACCTGCTTTTTCATAGGCAGAGTTTGACCCTCAGCATGGTCTCCACAAGGAAAGAAAGCTGCAAAAAAGAGATCTGCTGCTCTGCTACTGAAGATAGCCAACTAAAACAAAATCCACATGCCACTTATGGTGTCTGTACCCAACTGACAGGATGTCTACAGGCTGAAAAGGACACAGGCTCGAGCTTGGATTGCACTTCTGAGCAATATCCACCAAGGTGCAAATATAACATTGTTTGTCTTGGTTGTGTCCCTGCTATGCACTGTGCATAGCTGGGACAACTCCAGCGGCAGATTTAAATGTCTTCCCTTTTTCCCCCCACCCTATAATCTCATTTTTATCAGCTCAAAAAGTCCAAAGATGATAGGAATTTCAAGACCCTGGTGACAGGAGCGCTCGGAGTGAGCGCTGCCAGCCCATCCCTGGCACAGGGGCTGGGATGTGCTGCGGGAACGTCGGGGGAGATGCCTGGAAGTCATCGCTCCTGGCTCTCCTCCAGTCAGCCACCAAAGGATCAGTCCCAGTAAAGTTCACGCCATGAGCACGGAGATGTGAAGAGCAGGGGGAAAGCAGGGGAAATGTTACATCTGCAGGGAAGGAGTTTCATAAATGTTTAAGGAATTGGCTCTTCTCAAGACCCTGCTCTTCCCCAGAAAACGAAGATATCGCTCGGATTGTGCCGTGGAGTTTGTCGTCTCCCCAACTCAGTTGTCTCAATGAATTTGTGGGGTGCTGGGTGATCCTCCCGTGTTTACCCACCCTTGAATCCTTTCCAACCCTCTCCTGGCTCCTTGGCAGTGAACACAGAAACATCTTCAGCGAGTGCCTTTATCTCCAATTTGATTTATCCTGACGACCCCCTTCACAATGCAAACAGGAGAGTCTTTCTGGAGGTACCTTTTGCAGATTTTACCCCTTCCAGGTGCATTTGTGCTGGGCTCCTCATTGCTAGGCAGAGCAGGGCGTTTATGGGAACGCCAAAACATCATCTGACCCCTGGAGAGCACGTTGGGACGAGCTGTGTGTCCCCAAGAAGCCACATGGCACAGAGGTGTCACAGAGCCACTGCCAGGGCTGTGCCATCCAACTGCTCAGCTGTTCATTGTCCAGCCAGAGAGGGGCTTGGGAACAGCAAAATTCATCCAAAATTGCCAAAATCCTCATCCAAACCAGGCTGGACGGGGCTTGGAGCAAGCTGGGGTGGTGGAGGGTGTCCCTGTCCATGGCACAGGGGTGGAATGTGATGAGTTTTGAAGTCCCTTCCAAGCCAAACCAGTCTGGGATGGATTAATTCGTGACAAGAAGGACTTGGAGGGGCTGGAGTGTGTCCAGGGAAGGGAACAGAGCTGGGAAGGGGCTGGAGAATTCCTGAGGGAGCTGGGAAGGGGCTCAGCCTGGAGCAAAGGAGGCTCAGGGGGGACCTTGTGGCTCTGCACAGCTCCTGGCAGGAGGGGACAGCCGGGGGGGTCGGGCTCTGCTCCAGGGAACAGGGACAGGAGGAGAGGGAATGGCCTCGGGCTGGGCCAGGGCAGCTCAGGGTGGATATTTGGGAAAATTCCTTCATGGAAAGGTTTGTCCAGCTCTGGCAGAGCTGCCCAGGGCAGTTTGGAGTCCCCATCCCTGGAGGGATTTAAAATCCACGTGGATGTGGCACCTGGGGACATGGGACAGTGGTGGCCTTGGCAGTGCTGGGGAACTAAATTTGAGAGGGCTTTTCCTACGTCAGTGATCCTGGGATTCTGTCTTCTAAATCAAGCAGTACCACTATGCCAAGCTATGAAAGTGACACAGATTTAATTTCTGAATTCACTAAACCAATAAAAATCAGAAAATCTCCATCACTAGGTTTTGGCTAAAAGGTACAAGCAGTGCATCCAACAATTTCAGAACTGGGTCTGGATTACACATCCCTGCACCACGTCCATGTCCACCCTGATTTTAGGGATACACCTCTGAGGCTTTAGGACTTCATGAGCTCCCCAATCAGTAAAAGTTGCTTGCAACACCTTTGCCTTGCGTACAAAAATAAAGCAATACTTGGAGAAGTTGTATCTGATAAACACAACACAAAACTGCCAACAGCCCAGGAATGTGCAATCAGCAATTAGGACTATTTAATACTCCCAGATAGAAAGGGAAAAACCCCACACATGGAAAAGTGAGATTTATCAGGCAGTTAATTGCCAAGCATTTTAATTTAAGAGTTAGGAAAATGTAATTCTAATTATTACCGAATTATGCAGTCATACATTTTCATACTCATGTAATATAGGACCCTCGGAATGACATGACACATTTTAATTAAAACACAATTACTTATTGACGATTAGATCTGTTCAAACAGTGCCTCCCTTCCAGCACCTTTCCCTGTGTTCTTCACCAGTGAATGGCACTCCAGAAATAGGAAGAGCTCAGATGTGATGCAGCAAATTTTTTGAGAGGTGTTAACCACTTTTTCTTTACAAGTTTATTTTTTAAAGCTGTCTCTCTGTATCTCTGGAATGACATAAAGAGCTATAAATAATACAGATTACTCCTTCAGTTATGGTATAATTTGTGAGTTTGTTTCTCTCTTTGCCAAAGAAAATTCACCCAGTCTTTCATTTGTTCATCACACTGAGCACAAGCCATCACAAACTTTCCAAAACTTCCATTATTTTTTCCCAAGTTCAATTTTCTCTTCACCAACAGCTCCTAAAACAAGCCAGGCTTTAGCAGGGGGAAGATTTGAACCAAAACAAAAGAGCCAGGTGGGTTCTGGAAAGACATTTCTCCATAGGAATGTAAACAAACCACACCTTGGTCATCTTTCTTAGTGAATTTTTCCCCTCTCTCCAGCCAAAAACCTATTTTAAATTTTCTTTATGAGCACATAAACCTTTAAATTTACCAACAAAACTTACGGAAACAATTTTGTAAATATGTCCAAACCAACAGAACTTGTTTTTTAGCTATAAGCAGGAAAAAAAGGAGAAGACATCAGAATTTTAACCAGTTTTTTCCCATTTAGTGTGTTACTCAAAATAGCTTCAAGATGGAAGAATAAACAAAAAACTTATACCAGTTGACTCAAAATCCAACACACAAGTGCAGGAGACCTCTGTGATTCCCAAAGTAGTAAAAATTTTATCTTTGCCATCTCTTATTTTGTAAAGCCACAACCCAAATGTTAATTTTTGGTGGAAATCTCACACTCTTTCCCACTGAAATTCTGTTTTAGTTCTCAGCCAATGAAAGGAGCAAGAGAAACAGCAAATATTTCCTTCCTTACCTCTGGCATCGAGGATTCTCCCTGATAACAGCAGCACTTCACACCTCATACTTGGGGGTGTGTCCCCCTATTCAAGGGCTTGTTGCCACTAATTAAGGCAGATTCTACTTCATGCTCCTAATCAATTAAGGTAATTAGCAGATTCTACCCCTCTGCTTAAGGAGCTGTGCATTACTGAGATTTTTCAGCAGTTAAAAATCTCGATTTTTTTTCCTTTGTTTCATTGGTTTTTAAGATGATGACACCTCGGCCTGTTGGATATGTTACCAGTTTTCCCACAGGTCACCTGCAAGAATTTCTGGTCTGTGGAATAAAATTCTAAAGAAAATCCACCTGAGGTTAAATGAATTTAATTATTAATTTATGCTTTGGAAGCTCACACTAGAATTTCATCCCACACTTTACTATTTTTTGCACAATGAGATTTTTATTCCTTATATAATTTTTTTTTCTTTTTTTTTTTGGTTTACACATATTCCTCTTTTACCTGGTCATTTAGCAGATATTTTGGTGTCCAATCCCTGGAAAACCACCCAATAAAACCCTCCCACCTCTTTTGTTCCTTCAGGAGTGGGAGTGATTTAACCTTCCTCATAAATTCGAGGTTTAGTCTGTAGGGAAAACATTTATGGAACCACAGAGCTATTCTGGGCTGAACGGCAGAACTGAACTTCCCAGTGACTCAGAACCTCAGCCAAACTTGTCCTAATTACGGAAGAGATAATTGTAATTTCTAGGGAGATGACAGCTGTGTTATAACACCAGAAATGCAGCTTTCTGCCGTGGCTGCAAATAATCCTGCTCCTGCTCTTCCAGGGAAAACTTGGGAGGCCACAAATCAGGTGTACAAGGGGAACTCAGACACATTCCAAAGAGGTTTTGCTCCAAGATGCTCATGAGTCCATGGTGATCGACAGCAAAAAAAGCAAACAGAAGCACAACCCCCTGGAAGTCTCTGGAACAAAGGCAGTAAGGAGAATGGGAGCAGTTTTCCAGGGTGGTTTTGGCAAGAGGGGGGATGATATAAACCTGGGAGGGGATGTTGACTCCCTCGAGGTCAGGCAGGTCCTGCAGAGAGACCTCAACAAATCAGAGGGATGAAAAATCACCCACCGGGTGAAGTTCAACACGCAGAAGTGCTGGATTCTGCACCTGGGCTGGGACACCCCTGGATTTATGGACAGGCTGGGAGTGAGAGGCTGGAAAGCTGAGCCAGGGAAAGGGACCTGGGGGTCCTGGCCGAAGGAAAGTTGGATTTGAGTCAGCAGGGCCCTGGAGCTAGAGGGGACATCCCTGTCCTGAGGGAAGGGACAGAGAAGGATTGTCCTGCTCTGCTCTGGGCTGGGGCGGCCTCACCTCCAGTGCTGGGGTAGTTTTGGGGTGCCACAATCTAAAAAAGACATTAAACTGTTAGGGAGTGCCCAAAGGAGCCGCCAGGATGGGGAAGGGCCTGGAGGAGAAGCCGTGGGAGGAGCAGCTGAGGGCACCTGGAATGTTCAGCTGGAGGAGAGGAGACTGAGGGGAGAGCTTGGTGCAGTTTCAATTTCTCCTGAGGGGAAGAGGAGGGGAAGACACGGATCTTTTCTCTCTGGTGACCCAGGGAGTGGCTGGAGCTGTGCCAGGGGGGGTTAGGTTGGAGATCAGGGAAAGGGTCTTCCCCAGAGGGTGCTGGGCACTGCCCCAGGGATGGGCACGGCCCCGAGGCTGCCAGAGCTCCAGGAGGGTTTGGACAACACTCCCAGGGATGCCCAGGGTGGGATTTTGGGGTGTCTGTGCAGGGCCTGGAGTTGGACTCGATCCTTGTGGGTTCCTCCCAGCTCAGGATATTTTGTGATTCCTTGATCTTCGAGCTGGTGCCAAGAACAATGAGATGTCACAGCCCAGCAAGTGCCACCTGCAGCATCTCCTGGCTGGGATCCTTGGAACATCACCTGGACGTGGGGTGGGACATTCTTTGCCTGTAGGTGTTAATTTTAAACTTCTCTCACTAATCCCACATCCAGAGGGTGGGCACGTGGAGTTTAGGGCAAGGGGGAAAAAAAAAAGGAGAAGCTGGAGAAGGGGGAGGGAGGGAAGTTTATGGAATATATTCGTTTTTGAGATTCACAGAGGGGCAGTGAGAGCTGTGCCCCAGCTGATTTCACCAGTGCAGCAATGCTTTATCGAGCTGGTTTTGCATTCTCCATGCGCAGAGAGCACCCAGGGATGATGTGTTTGCAGGGATTGCATTTCTTAAAGGAAGACAAAACCAATCAGCCATTAATATATAAAAGCCTGACACTCGATATAGGGATAAAAAAGAAATTACAGCTCCCACTATGCAAAACCTGGGGGGAAGCTCTTCAGTCTTCCCAGCGTGAGCAGGCTGGTGTTGAATATTCCCTAAAATCTGGTTATACATGTTGATTTCCAGCTCCTCTGAAAATGATGATGCAGGACATGCCCTTTCCCTGGTTTCTTTAATTTTAGTGTCTCTTCAGTCACTGATGCAGAATTTTTCCCCTTTATTTAAAGAGCTGAACAGGTTGGTGTTGATCTGCAAGATTCCCCTGTATGAATTCCAGCTCTCAGCCATTTTCAGGAGGAAAGCTTTCCTATCAGGATATTTCCCAGTTTTCAGGCAATGAATCCAGTGCAGCTGGAAAGAAATGGTCACACAGACGTCCTTGGAGAGCTATGCCTGGTGGGAACATGTGCAAACCCACTTTAGCCAACTGGAAATTTGATTTTAATTGATTTAGATTTCGTGTATGAGAGAAGTGAGATGACTGAAAAATGGACTTTTGAATGTCTTCATTCAAAGTTCTCTGGAAGGAATGTGATGTCATATGTTACACCATATCCTGCAACGAGAGGGTCAACAGCACCAGTTGTTGCCAATACCCCACTGGAACTGGCTCCAAACCTCAGGAATTTTCACCTAAACCATGTGGATTCAATATTCAATACAGATGTGGAGAGGGGAGAAAGCAGAGATTATTATAATAAATATAATAAAATAAATTATAAAATGAATATATTATATAATTTTATAATAAATTTTTTTTTTTAAATATCAAAATCAAAGGGTACTGATTACTGACAAGGTTTGATTGAAGATGAGAGATATGTCCAAATAACCTCCCATCTCACCTCTCCATGGGATGGGAACACCATTCCCAGTTGATGGATAACTCTTGGGAATGTTCCACCTGAGGGCTTGGAGCAGCCTGGGCTGGTGGAAGATGCCCCTGCTCGTGGCTGAGCAGTTGCAATAAGATGGTCCTTGAGGTCCCTTCCCAAAATCAGCAATTTTCAGATTTTCCACTCTGCAGCCGTGGATTCCAGTGAAATCCTTCCCGTGGTTGAAAATGGTCTCTAAGCAACAAGCACTGAAATGTTTCCAAATCTTTTTTGCTTGACCCAGGATTTGTGCTGAGTTAGATGAGTAAACACTGGCATGACGTGACATTCCTGTTATTTATGTCCCATCCAAATAAGTGGAAGATAACCTAGGCAAATTTCCATTATCTAATTATAAAAACCTCCTCATATTCCCATGAAACTAATTTTAATTTGATGAAAAACAGACAACTTGGAAATGGGTTTCCTATGATTCCAGAGATAAGATTCTTTCTCAGTGTGTTCTCAATTTACCAAAGACTCCAAAATTGGACATCTCTATTAATAAACATTGCTGCTTGCTCATGCAGTGACTTTGTGCTATTACATGCACACAAAANGTTGCCAATACCCCACTGGAACTGGCTCCAAACCTCAGGAATTTTCACCTAAACCATGTGGATTCAACATTCAATACAGATGTCGAGAGGGGAGAAAGCAGAGATGATTATAATGATTATAATAAATATAATAAATATAATNCTGGTGGAAGATGCCCCTGCTCGTGGCTGAGCAGTTGCAATAAGATGGTCCTTGAGGTCCCTTCCAAAAATCAGCAATTTTCAGATTTTCCACTCTGCAGCCGTGGATTCCAGTGAAATCCTTCCCGTGGTTGAAAATGGTCTCTAAGCAACAAGCACTGAAATGTTTCCAAATCTTTTTTGCTTGACCCAGGATTTGTGCTGAGTTAGATGAGTAAACACTGGCATGACGTGACATTCCTGTTATTTATGTCCCATCCAAATAAGTGGAAGATAACCTAGGCAAATTTCCATTATCTAATTATAAAAACCTCCTCATATTCCCATGAAACTAATTTTAATTTGATGAAAAACAGACAACTTGGAAATGGGTTTCCTATGATTCCAGAGATAAGATTCTTTCTCAGTGTGTTCTCAATTTACCAAAGACTCCAAAATTGGACATCTCTATTAATAAACATTGCTGCTTGCTCATGCAGTGACTTTGTGCTATTACATGCACACAAAAATAAAAATAAAAGGAAAAAGCTCCTCTGCTGCATTCCAGGGAAGGAGGAAGGAACCACAGTGTGCTTTATTTTCGAGAGGGAGCTGCAGCAGGTGAAGCTCCTGCTTTGTTCAAAGCTGCTCTCACCATGTGATGGTCTCAGGTGTTTAAAATGTCTGCAAGAATTCCACAAAAAAATTGCCTTTGGAGAGCAAACCCCTCAGCAGGGAGCTTGGAACTGGATGATCTTCAGGTCTCTTCAACCCAAACCATTCTGTGGTTCTGTGAATTACAGGAAGCTCCTTACAACCATGATGTGCAGGGAATTCTCTGCAGCAGGAACAAATCGTGTTTTGACAGTTATTCTTTCTGAAAAGTCACAATCCTCCTTTTCCTTACTCCTGGAAATTCCATAGCAGAATTCATTGCATGAGTACAGGTTAGTGGCACCTCTCCTGAAACTTGTGACATTGTCCAGGGTCTAAAACATCCAGAAAAAAAGGAGCAGCAGCAAAAACCTCTGGGTTTGCTGCAGTCTGGACCCAGGTTTGGCCACTTTTCCTGAAAACTAAGCCACAAAACCCCCCAATTTCCTGCAAAATCTGGGAGGAAGATCAATTTAACTAATGATGTAGGGGTTCTGTGTCCCCGTGGACCTCACACATATTATTTATAGAATGCATTAATATTTCATTTTTCCCATCCCTAAACAGTCTTTGAGGGCAAGCAAAAAAAAAAAAAAAAAAAAAAAAAAGAGAGAGATAGCTGGAGACAGGTAACATTTTAATTGAAATTAATGGGATTGGTTTGATTTCACCTCTGAGGATATAAAAATCATTCATTTTTTTGTCATGAAAAGGATCTTTATGTCTCACCAGTGCCCTGACAAGCACGACAAGCTGTAGATCACACTGAGAACCCACCTCCCACCTCTCACTAATCTGTGCCATGCAGACCATCACCCTCCAGTTCTTGAGAAACCAGCCAGGAAAAAACGCAGAGATGATGCAAAATGGATCTAAAACTCTGCTTTTCCTTGGGATTTTCATGCCAGCAGGAGGAAAAGCCATCCCTGGGATGGGCTGGTGCCCAGGCAGCTGCGTTGCCATTTCTCCATCAGTGCCTGTGGCAGCTGTAACCCCTGCCCAGGAAATGTGAGGAGCATTTGTGCTCCCTCTGTGCTGGACCTGGGCAGCTGAAGGTGCCAAACCCGTGTGCTGAGCAGTTTTTGTTCTCCAAAAGCTTCTCTGGAGCGGTGTTGGAGCCTCTACAGGAGCTTTGCCAAGCTGTGGCACCAAAACTGGCAGTGCCAGCCAGGGGCAGGAATCAGCTCATTTCAGCCCTGCTCTAAATAGTTCTGTGCTGCCAGAGTGGGTGCAGGAACCTCTTGGCTTTAATTTACAGGATTAGTATTATTTTCCTATAATGGGGCAGAATGAGGGTGTGTTTTCTGAAGCACCTGAGCTGCTCAGGAGGAGAAATCGCCGAGGTTTGGGCTTTGAGCTCCTCTCTGTGTTTGAAAAGCTGAGTCAGTGGAGCTCATGCTCCTAAGTCACTTAAACCACATTCATAAATCACATTAAATTAACTTAAAATGCAGCACAAACATCACCACGCCAACCTCAAGTTGCCTTTCAGCTCAGCCTCTATTTTCCTCCAAGCACCCTCCTTCTCACTGTGCATATGAAATAATTTTCCTCTCTTTTTCATTAAAATCTCTTTTATAAAACTTTTTACTGTACATTTTCCATTGACTATCACAGTCCCAAAGGCCAGCAGTACCTTGGCTGACTTGCACCTCCATGAATTCAGTCCCAGTGCAGAGGAAGGTCTTGAAATTATTTCTCTTCTGCTGTAATTTGCAAATTTTAAATGGGAAAATGAAATACAACTCACAGGAAAAAGTGAGAAGTGAGTAAAATCCTAGAGGGTAAAAATATTGCATTCAATATTTTTGAATAGTCAAATATTGCATTTACTCATTAGAAATTATAAGGAGGGCTCAAAATTTACCTAAAATTTCTCTTTACTGCCAGCAAACGTCACTGAAGATAAAAAGGAATCCTATAGGATTTTGTGTTAGATTTTTAATTGTTGGGGTGGAAATACACATAAAAACACCTCAGGAATTCTCTGTGAATATCAGGATTTCCTTCCCTCAGTTATCCCAACCTGGTTTATCAGACTTGGGATCCAGAGCTACTGAAATACCCCAGAAAACATGGAAAAATCTGACAAAAGCCCTCAGTTTCTGATTTTTTTTTTTTTTTTGGTTTTTTTTTTTTGGTTTTTTTTTAATTTTAAACCACAAACCAGGTTAGTTTAATTTCTT
>WEZZ01013433.1:445772-459049 GCA_013400585.1 Chloropsis cyanopogon
TTTTTTTTTAATTTCAAGCCACAGACCAGGTTAGTCTAATTCCTTTCAAGGAATTAATAGATAATAATAACAACTGCTTCTTCCGAGGAAAAGTGACCTAAATTCCAGGTAAGGAAATATTCCTCCCAAAGAGGAATTTCACTGGCATGAAGTGCTCTGCTAATAGCTACACTTGTATTATTTTTCATCTGGGTGCCCCAAGGATCTTCCTCCCCTATTCCTATGCCCAGTGCAGGGCCACCCTTTGTTACAACATTAAAATCTACTTAATATTTTTTTATCATTTCACATCACAGCCCTGGTAATTGCACCCTCAGGAGCAAGGCTTCTTCCTGTGCCTGCTTTTCAATATTATTGGCATCTCCCTCATTTGGGGACCTGGAATGATCTTTTTTGCATTTTCCCCGTGAAATGACAAACAGGGCTGGTTGTGGCTCAAGCACTATTTGGAGCATGACCCCCTCGGCTCCTGGTGTTATCCAAATTAGATTTTGATCTTTGTCAATTAGGCTTTGCCACTGTGGACCTGCTGTGCCATTATCAGGAGGATCCCTGTCAGGGCTGGGAAGTCAGTGAACTTTGGAAGCCTTTCTCCACCTTCCAGGGATGCACTTTTACAACTGGAGCTGTTTAAAAATATAATAATAAGAATAAAAATTTCTGTCCACAGCCCCTATTTCTGGCAATCTTTGCCCTGTTTGTCCTTAAACCAAGAATCACTCGCAGCACGGAGCGCTCTGCCTTCCCATGGCAAAAGAAAATCCAAGCAATCTTGATTTCCACAAGCAATTTGGCTTTCCTTTTGCTCCTTTTAATGTTCCTGGCTTTGTAACGTTCCCTGCCACGGATTTGTCTGGGGGCCAGTTTTGCTTCTGGGGACAAAAAAAGTAGTGGCCAACTGAATAAAAGAGATGAATGCCAGGAAATCTCTGGTTGTCACACGGCAGGGCTGGGATGCTGCTGCAGCCCAAGGGCTCTGTCAGTGGTTGGGTTTAAACTGGGAAGGTACTGGGGGAATGCTGGGCCTGGCACAGCCAGGTTGGGTTTAAACTGGGCAGACACTGGGGGAATGCTGGGCCTGGCACAGCCAGGCTGGGTTTAAACTGGGCAGGCACTCACCTCCCAGCGTGCCTCCAGAGGCAACCCAAATCCTTTCGTCTGGGGAGGCTGCCTGCCAAAAAACTTCTTTTCATTCTGACATTTCAGCTCTGGCTCGGCTTTCCAAGGTGCAGGGTTTGGAACAGAGCTGCCCAGGTGGGACACAGGAGCCTCTTCCTGGCATGAAGAAATAGTGCTGCAAACCAGGGTTTTCCAGCAGGAGAGGATAGTCCAGAGGTTTTAGTGCCAAGAATGATCATCAGGTCTGACCCTGTGTGCACCAAAAATTAAGGGTTGTGCTGACTTAGTTTGTTTAAATTGTTTAAATTGTTGTTTAAATTACAGCAGTTATCAAAAATTAGTTATGAGTGAAACCTGCCCGGGATAAAAAGTCTCTTTTCAACCAAGGGATGGAGGGACAGGACACAGGGAATGGCTTCCCACTGCCAGGGGGCAGGGATGGATGGGATTTTGGGCAGGGAATGTTCCCTGGGAAGGGATGAAGCCCTGACACAGGTGTCCAGAGCAGCTGTGGCTGCCCCTGGATCCCTGGCAGTGCCCAAGGCCAGGTTGGACACTGGGGCTTGGAGCAGCCTGGGACAGTGGAAGGTGTGGATGAGCTTTAAAATCCCTTCTAACCCAAAGCATTCCATGATTCCATCACCTGCTGAGAACTGCAGGACATTTAAAGGCTGCTCCTGTTTCCCTGAGGGCAGCAATTCCCTCCCCAGTCTCTGGTGCAGACCCAGGGCTTGTTCTGCCTCAGAGGCTTCCAACCCAACCCATTCCAGGATTCTGGGATGACTCTGAGGCCCCTCCAGCCCTTCCATCTCCAAGGGGATGGAGCTTTTGGCACTTTTCCCTCTGCAGTAATTCGGGGGTTAACCCAACATCAGCGTTTTTCTTTTCCCACTACCAATTACTTTCTCCAAGCTGGATCCAAACCTTCCCCCGTGTTTTCTCGTTGAGTACATGAAGGAAGAGCAGAGCAGATGAAGCACGCAGTGACTTCCTTGGGAACGCTGCTGGAATTCAGCGATGGCAGAAGGAGCCCTCCAGACCTGGTTGGGTTTGGTCCCTCGCTGCCCCGTTAGCAGACAGCTCCTCTGACCAGAATACACAAAATCTGAGGACAGGAGAGTTTCTCATTCCTGCCGGCAGGGAACTAAATGTGGGGAGAGCGCTGGGAGCCAGCCTTCCACGGAACACTCCCAGCCAGGGAGGCTCAGGGTAAACAAGCAGATGAAACGCCTGCTTGGGAAAAGGCTTTCCACAAACTGCCGTGGATGGACAGGATCGATTTGAACGAGACTGGGAGGATGCAGGGATGGTTTGCAATGGTTTGGGGCATTATCACCCCTTGTCACTCACTGGATTTTTTCAACCGAGTCGATTTAGTCTCATTTTTTTTTCTATATTCCGCCTTCAGTTTTCATCAAACAAAACTTGTTAATTTTTCTGCAGGTACAGAGAGGAAGAAAATATTTTTTTACAGGTTATTTTTGATAATAAATCCAAATGATGAATTCTGAAAAATCTTCTAAAAAGTACAAATTTGGTATTACTCAAACCTCATGCAAAAAGCAAAATAAGACCAAATTTTGAAGAAAGCTGGGTTTTAATTGATGAGCAGGTTTGGGTTTGATCCAGTGCAGTTTGACATTGAAAGGGTTTGGTCCAAGTCCTTAAAATACACACTGCTGATAATTTTTTACCTCTCAGCATATTCAGCATGTTCAAGAACATGAACTAAGCTGTCTTGACTACAAATTAGCTCGATAGAAAAAGCTAGGACTAGATTTTTAGGATATTTTGTTGTATAGCCTGCCTAAGACGTGAGGCACAGATTGTAAAGTTCATATATCATTTTGCAGGATTTATTTATTTATTCTTTCTTGCCAACTCAGTTCCAAAGCCCAGAGGTCAAATCCTACAACTCTTGACATCCATAGTTTTGCCACTGACTTCACTGATGGCAAAATTTCAGGCATGAAGACAAAGTTCTTGGTTGAGCTTTTTTTTCCTTGTACTTTTAAAACCCTTCCAAAAAAATCTCTATAAAAATTATAATGAGGATTTATAAAAATGGCTCTCCCAACTCAAAAATCCCAACTATCTAAAAAAATGCATCGAAGAAAATGAAAAAATATCCAGGCCTGGCTTTGTCGTGTCATGCTCAGGGTTTACAGCATGGTTTGGAACTACTGAGAGAACTTTTGCAACAACTGCTGCATTTTATATTCTCGAGTGTTTTTAGCTGCTCTGGACAGGGTGAGATATCCAGAGTCATGGATACGAACAGTCCTGTTGGAAGATTATCTACTGGAAATTAATATTTTGCCTTCCCAGCTCACTCCAGCCCTCACCAGCAACGGATCAGGATGTCCACACAAACCTTTTGTCCTGCTTAAATCCTCTTCATGCCTTGCATTACTCTTGGAAGTGACCACAGGACTTTGTGGTGGCCCCCTGTGCAGGCCACTGTCCCCCAGGGTAATTCATTCACCCAGCATTTAGAGGGTCAATTTCCACATATAACCATGGACTGAGGAGAATAATAAATGGAAAGCTGATTTTCTCACACACCTGCAAATATGTGCATGGGAAAGTCCAGGAGAACAAAGGCAAGTCAGCTTCCAGATATCCAAGTGGAACTTCTTAATGTGGAGGCCAAGACTTCTACCTTTCTGAAGTTACATTTGATTAATTTATATTAATAAATTCAATTAATGACTTTGAAATGATCAATTTAGTAAAGGCAAAGCATTATAAATTTGTTTAAATCTTTGGTATTAATAATGGAATCGTTCATTACAGGGAGCTTATGCACACACATACAATCACATCCACATTTCTATGTTTTTATAGACATTATAAATATATATTTGTGTGCCTGTAAAAGCATATCCAGACCTTTATTAATCAAGGACCACACCAGAACACAGTGTAAAGCTCCAATTCCAATGGTTTTTTCTGCATTTTGCTGACAAACAGGGCTGGATCCATTTGCATCTGCTTGAACTCAACAACAGCAAAACCAATTGAAGAAGTGCAACATCACAGCATAAAATAAAAATAAAATGACCTAATCTTACTGCCAATAACTTCCAAATATTGGATATTTATGGCAACATCCTGATCCATTTGGCACTGACCAATGAAACCAAGATTTTGGAGTGAGGAGCTGATCCTGCAAGTGATTTGTGTGATCTACAGGAAAATCCTCCTCAGCAGATAAAAAAACGAGTGGACCTGGCTACAACTCAAATTCTGCTTAGTCTGCTCTGACAGCATAATCAAAGCTATGCTAGAAAGCATGGAATAATATACAAATATATATATATATTTTCTCAAATGACTCTAAAAACCCACAGGAATTTTTTTTTTTTACTTAAATGGGAAGGAGAAAATCTATATCTCAGAGAGTGAAAAACAAATTAAAGGTTCTTGAAGGGTGTTTCTTAACATTTACCAGTGTTTTTCCCCATGGAAAAGATGAAAAATTAGCTTGAACCCTAGAGCTTTTGGTCTTTTGTAATATTTTCCTTTTTTTTCCCCCCCTCCACAATGAATATAGATTTTTTTTTTAATCCTGTATGCAGCAATGTCACATATTTAGATTTGAAATCTTTCTTGTTGTTATATGAGACAATTTTAAATTAAAAATGCATTTGGGACTTACCTGTGCAAGGAGGATGGGGGAGCACACAGGCATCAGCAAACACATGAATCTGAGTTATTTTTGGAGTGTGGTTTTGGAGTCCATAACAAAATAATCCTGAAATCAAGAGAAATATTCTGCTGTCAGGCTTCCCATGCTAAGATAAGGATCTTTGCTGTCTGCTCCCATTTGGCTCCATCCAGAAAAACATCAGCTGCCATTAAGGAGAGTTTTGCCTTCTCCCATCTGGGTCTCATCATGTACCCTGCAAGAGGAAATAAAGCTCCAGCAGCTCTCTGGGCAGGGGGACAACCATATTTTTATTTATCTGTATCAGCAAAATCATTTCTGAAGCGTGATCTTAAGCTTAAAACAGTGAACAGGGTGAAAAATCAGGGTTAATTTATATTTTTACCTAAATTCGTCTTTAGAACACTCAATTCTCTGCTGGTAAAACAGGCATGGTGTTGTTTCCTTGCTCTCCCACCCTTTCCCTTCACTCCTTGTTCAAATCTAAAAATCCTGAGGAAGAAACTCCTCAGTCTTTACGTGGGTGAAACCTCACACACAGTTAAATACTCATTTGAAGCCTAGAAATATGAGGCAAATAATATTAATAAGATAGATTTATTAATCCCTTGATAAAAAAATAGACTGGTCAAAAGATTTTAAATTTTCAAGCTGTAATTGCTAAATTAGCGAAAAATAAAATTACTGGTGAGATAATCACTATCTGATTTTTCACACACATGTTTCAAATCCATATTTGGATGAGAATTCCTCTCAGAGCTTTCCTTCACAGGGATATCTGTGAAAAATGAAGACCAAAAAAGGTCTGCCCCATCCCTGGAGGTGTCCAAGGCCAGGCTGGATGGGGTTTGGAGCACCCAGGGATGGTGGAAGGTGTCTCTGCCATGGCAGGGATGGTTTTTATGGTCTCTTCCAACCCAAACCAAGATTCTGAGATGGATGCCAGGATTTGGCACTGCTCACCTTGGTCTCCAGGAGCTCATCACTGCAGTTGGGATGACAGAGGGGATAGAAACTACTTTGGGAATATTTGGCAGTGGTGAAAGAGATGCGAGATGAGTCTTGGATGGAAATAAAGCAGAGCTGCTCCACTTTTTCATGCATTATTAAAATTGAGATTTTAAAAATTCAGACTTTATTTTTACCTTTAAAAAATGCAACAGATGTGTGTGAAGACAAAGCTGGTGCCTGCTCTGCCTCGTGGAAGGCGTTTTGTGGTTGTGTGGAGCAGATTCCAGAGGAGAGCACAGTGGAGTATCTGTCATGTGTTAATTGGGGCAGTCGTACAGAGCCAAGTTTTACAACCTTGCTCCATTTTAAGAGGTTTTTACACTTACTGAATGCATTAAAACCCAGGAACTGCTGTGGGGATTGTCCCTTGAATTCTGCACACTGAAATCTCACTCGTGGGGCCTCCAGGGAGAGCTGATTTGGTTTTGCTATTTGGCTGTAGAAGGACAAGGGGCAAAACAAGGGATGAAACTGCAAAGCAGAGCTGGTGCAAACCATGACACACTCAGCAATAAACCTTCATTTGACTGCAAAAAGCAATTTATCAGAGAGGTCTCTTGAACATCTCTGGTTCCCCTAATCAGATCTAATTGTGGATTGATAAGTTCTCTACGTGGAGCATCAGAAATGGGGTGTGTCCAAGGTCAGGTTGGATGGGGCTTGGAGAGACCTGGTCTAGTGGAAAGTTCCCTGCCTGTGACAGGTGAGTTTTAAGGCCCCTCCCAACCCAAACCATTTAAAGATTCCATTATTCTATGATTATGTGAATTCTTGAGCTGCTGTGGTGAAACCTGGAGCCCTCACTCTGGCAAAATCCCACTTTAAATCCAGCTTGTGTTTTCTTCAGGACCAGAGGTCAGATCCCAAGGAAAAAAGTGATCTTGGTGAAATGCCTTGGATAAACAGAGGGATTGCCCTGGGAGCACCAACAGCAGAGGATGAAATGCTGCAATTTTCAAGTTGTGGTTACATCAGGAATGATCACATCCACTTTGTTTTACTCCTAGGAAGCATCCAGTCAGCTCCAATGGGTTCCTGCATGTCTACAGGGAGTGTAGAAAGCCTCCATCTTCTGCCCAAGACCTTTCCCGTGTGGATTGGCACTGCAAAGGGCAGAGAAGAGCTGCCACCACCACCCCACTGTCCCACAGCACCCCTGGGTACCTCCCAAAATCACAGCCAAGCTGTCCCACAGCAGCTGGGGAAGTTTCTTCTCTGCTTTTTCACCACCAGCTATCCAAAATGATCACATAATTCCCAGTTGAAGACTGTGGGGGATTTTGCAAGGAAGCTGGAGATGAAGGTGGAGGCAGGACCTTCTCCCCAGATGCTGCAGGATGCACTGAAGATGGCAGAGAGGAACTTGCTGGGTCTTCAGGGCTGGAGAAGGCAAGAAGCAGCAGAAAGGAGAAGGTGAAACCTTGGCATTCTCCACCCACCCCCAAGGGCCACCCAGAAGGGTGGGATTGGTGGTGGCACAAACCACCAGGAAGGGAAGAAGTGACCACAATGAGTTATCACTGCATAATTCCAGGATAAATTCAGTTAATAGAGCTGGGGCCTAATTAAACCCCATCCTTTGCTCTCTCTCCTCTTCTCCAGACAGAGTGAATCAGGCAACATTTTCACCTTCAGGAAGGGAATCCTGGAGATTTTTCCTAGAAAATAAAATTACCACTACAGAATTTCGGTATATCTGCAATCTGGGTCCTGCAAGACCTGCAGCTGAAATGGTCTGAGTAAGCAGAGACGACAAAAATAAACAAAATCAACACATGGTCAAAAATTTTTTGTCACATTGTTACTTAATAATTATATCAAAATCGGGCCAGGTTGCCCAGTTAACTGCACCAAAAGTGTTCAGATCTGTGACAAGATTTGAATGGGCACAAATTATAAAATAAGTAGGGTTGAATACACAAATCACAGAGTGCTATGCTATGGAAATTTCATATATCTGAATATATCTGAAATCTCATATATCTGTGAATAGTTCAGAAATGTATTCACACACACACAAAAAATACAATTAAGATTTAGCACACCTTATTTCAGGAGATTTAAAATGTAGCAGCAACAAAGAACATGTTTTCTGCAAGAAAAATGTGAATCAGCAGCTTGATCTGTTCCCTGTTTTCACAAACAAAGTCCTGTCTATTATAATCTTGTTTTTCTCGGCCATAAACACAGCGTGAAAAAAAAAAAAAAAAAGAGAAATTTATGTTGAATATGGTTATAGTTATTATTTCCCTTCTGGGGAATTATTAAGCATGTGTTAGGAGTTTAGGTATAAAATGAAATTGTTTTTTCACTACATGGATGTCTTCTGTGACTATCTGTAAAATTTCATTAAGGTGTTAGACTTGATATTGCAGATCAAAGTAATCCCAAGAGATTAAGGAGACCCTGCTAATTGACTAAGGTCATGTACTGCACTTCCCACTGGCACTTTGGCCTACATTGACAACAGAGGAGCAGCCCCATCTCCAAGGACCAGTCTATAAAAATACCATTTTCTTTATCTCTAGTCCAGTTTTCACACCGCTACAATAACAAGGGATTTCATAAATCCAGGTGGACTGATTAGAGTTTTGAGTATGTAACTTTCTGAGTAAAAAATATACATGATACTTTTGAACAATTTTGACATTTTATCTTACCCTTTAAAACTCCCGGGAGCAGATTGCACGTTAGGTGTTTAAGAATAAAAAGTGTCAGCACATATAGTGAGTTCCATCATTCAAACTTGGCACTAAAGAGGATATTGAAAGCCTTGCTGCAGACCATTAAAACCAGCTAATTTACAACCAAAGACATTGTTGCTTGAAGTGCCAATTTGGTCAATAATTAGGGTTTGGAATATATATCCAGCTCTGACTAGAGAAAATTCCTAAAAACCTTTCCCTGTTGATCCAAACATGCAATATATTACTCTCAATTGGGCAGTGGCTCTTGGTTCCGTGTTGTGATATTATTGAAAATAATGGATTATCCAGAGGTGTGGTGAGGAATTATTGCTGCTGTCAGCCAGATTTGTGAACCCAGTGCTGAGATACGTGCTCCCCCCCGGATCCCAGGCCTGGAAAAGTGAATGCTGGAAAAGTTAGAGGGAATTTGCAAAAAAGCTTTGGAAAATATGGCTCTTTTCTGTCCTCATCATGGGAGAAGTAAGAAACTCAAAGCCAATTGACCAGAAGTTTAGGGACAAGATTTACAGGGAAATAAACAGGAGAACTGGGATCGTACAGCCATTAATTTAGTGAAGTATGAATAAAGAGCACTGACAACAGCAAGCTGAGTGAGAAAGATGCAAATTAGAATTTACCTGCCATGATTGAACTGATCAAGTTATATACCAAGAGATTTTGCCACTTTTCTTTCACTAAAAGTTTAAAAATCAAGTTATTTGTTTTGTGGGTTTTTTCCCTAGATATTGTGCTGTTACAAAAAGCTTGTGAGTTCTTTTTCAGGTTTCATTCACTGATTATTTTTCCTCAAGTTTATCCAAGTTCTTCCTGAAGGGAAGACTCCAACTTGAGGCAAAGTCATAAGCCATGGGTTTACTGGGTACATTTTAGCAACGTTAATGGATGTAACAACCACCCTCCCATTCACCAGATGAAATCCCCATCTAAGCAGAAGGATAGTAGGAGGCTTATGACATCCATAAAATGGGTGTCGTTTGCATGGAGATGAATTTCAGCCCTTAGAAGCCAACAGAATCACATTTTCCATTATGTTCAGCCAGCAGAACGGATTTCATTAATCAGCCTCTCATCAAGGGCTCAGTCCTACCACATTACTCAAACTAAGTAATACCTAAGATGCAAATAGGTCCACTAAAGCAAAGGAGGCATCTGGAGAAGTTGTGTCATTCTCCAGCTAAAGGTGCTTTAATGGAGTTTGAGAAATCCCACGTTCCACAAGTGAAATCCTCATACCCTTCCAGCTCTTCAGAAAGGTCCTGACTAAATAAGTCATTCAACAGAAGTATTTAATTCCTCCAGTGCTGGAGAACGATGACAAAAGTTAAGCTGTTGAAGGCTGTTGAAGAAAGCAGGTAAAATTTAGCATTTACTGCTTTTTCAGCTCAAAGAGAGAGCTCAGAATTCCTTTTCACCCAGCAATTGACGTTGAGCTCTTTAAGGCACCACTTGGAGTAAGATACAGGAGGCCTTAAGTCCTAGGAATATGGAGAGACTTGGTAAGGATGAGGCTTTATTATCCTTGATTCACTGGAATTCAAAGTCCTGCCAGTATTTTTAATGTTCGCTATACCCATTAACCATCCTATTTGATGGGGTGGCTGAGTTTATCCACGAATAGGGATACTTGTCTTTATACCAAATAAAATTTTTGCTTTCTATTTTATTACTATTTTCCTGAAGTTGGTTGGATGCTGTATTTTCCTTGCTTTATATCTCAAGCAGAACCATAAAATTAGAATGACCAAAAGGACTAAACAAAGCAGGAGAAATCCCAACTTTTATATTTGCATGGCACCACTATTTGGCAAATCCAATGAAGATTTTTGATCTTCCTTCTGCCAAATGCAAACTAAAACTAAAACTATTTATAATTCCCAATGAATTGAACACGTGTATTATTCCCCATGAAATGTCTAATAGATGTTAGTTGATCTTTGTGCCCTTTTTTGTAGATTTAGTTTTTTTGTTGTTTCCTATCACAATCAGTGAAAGACTCTTTGGGTTAAAACATGGGAAAAGAATGATATATTTGTTAATTGTTGCTGTTCTTGCTATGATCTTTGGCAACACCTGCTGGTGGTACTCTGCAGTGCTGGAACCACTCTACATATATGCCTTCAATGTATAGACCTTCAACTGGCCACACAATCCCTGTCCACCTGCAAAGAGCATGGACGTGGCCAGTGGGCTTAAAAATATCAGCCCAAGTTCATGATAACACTTGCACAGGCTTTGCAGGCTCAAACACTCTCTCATATTAAAATGTGCTTGGTTTTGTTTGCCAGTCCAGCTGCTATGTTTTTTATAAAAGTTGTGATTTTATGGCAACTTAATCCAAAGAAAATTTTGTCCAGAACATCTCCCATCCGCTTTCTAGTAACGAGGTATTTTGAGGAGCAGGATAAATAACATTTAGGCATCTAATAAAAACTGCTGGGTTTTTGGTTTTTTTTTTTAGGTCTCAAATCCTCTTTTTTACATAGTACAGCAGCAAAGCCTCGTATTGTAGGTGAAAAGTCTGTAAATTTGCAGTAACTGAAAAATAACAGAAGGCGCAGCAGCATTCTTTATGTTAGTCTATATTGATCGGCTCTAATGAGCACCAGTGGAGCTGTAGCTAATGGTGGTATGTCTGGTGTTAAGGGCAAATGTGGGAGAAGATTATCAACCCAAGGGGTTTAACAGTTGCTGGACTGCCCTCAGCCCTCAGGGCAATGATGCACTTGAGAGGTCACTGTATCAAATGAGGGAAAAGATTCAGCTCGCGCTGCTGGAAGAAATGCAGCAGGAGCTGTGCTTTAGCCCAGACTACCGGCATCAATAAAACAGTTCTTCTCTGCTGGCTGTTTCTTCCCCTCTCCTTTCCCATCACCTACCTAGCGCTGCATTGCTAATTAAGAGCCCTAACACGGGGATCTGGGAAGGGATGGCACCGAACTGCTCCGAATTGGGTTGGAACGCGCGCCTTGGCGCCATCCGCGCAGAGAAGGACGAGTTACGGGGCAGAACGGCTTTTTACACCTGATGTCTGCTTGTTACCTGGGGGGGCTCATGCTGCCATTTGATGGGAATTTGCTTGATATTTCATTCAGTGTGTTGCTGCCACCCCCTTCTGAGATCTGAGAGGGCCGAGATGAGTGACCACCAGAGCAGAGAAGGCCACCGGGCTTCAAGGGGAAGTTAACTGGCAGATCCGAGAGAACGCTCGCAGTAAAATGTTCGTGCAGAAAGGAAGCTACAGGTATCCAAAAAGATAAAAAATGAGCAGAGAAATGCCTTGAGGTGGATGGCATGTTGCACATTCCATGCTTTAATAGCCTAATGGAATATTTTTAACTGCGTGAGGCTCTGAAACACACCAAGAAGCTCTGTTGAGAACCGAGCACTGAGATTTCAAATATTGGCCACAATGAACAACAACATATATATATATTAAAAAAAAAAATCAGAAACAGAATATTTTACTTAATGTCGTAAATAAGCAAATTAAATACTACCTTAGCTCCATTTTGACAAGGCATGCTGTGGTTATGGAAAATTATTTATTATGTCTTTAAAAATTCCAAGACATGGATTTCTCTTGTTCCTTAGAGACCAATGATGGGTCAGATTATTAAAAAAATCTTCACAGCTCTAATTTTTTTGCAGTGTTCCCATGGAGCAAGCTGGATGTGCAATTCTTTGTTCCAGTCAGAGATTTTCCAACTGGTTTTGCCTGAACAAGAAGGAAGCGAGTCAGGATTTGGTCAAAGAAGAATATCCCCTACCACTGTCAGCAAAAAAAAAAAGAAAAAAAAAAAAAGAGACGGTTTTAGACTGTTATCAGGCTGTTGACACGAAAATACCTGAAATAAGTGGAGCAGGCACTAAAGCTGGCATGCACACTCAGTGGGAGCAGCGGGGCTGGAGACGAGGAGAAACATTTTCCGCGAAGAAGCCGGAGTTGACACATCCGCCGCTCGCTGCCTGATGGGCTCCAGCTCAGGGGTTTGATGTCTGCAGCTCCCACCACTGCCCATTAGACAGGCACCTGCACCAGGGACGCTGCAGCCACAAGTGACACTAATGTGCTCCACTGCTGACACTGGGGAACCCACAGGAAAATGTGTTCATCCCCTGGCTGCTCCGCGGTTAAAAAGGGAACCAGTCTGGCAAAACGGACTGAGGGAGTTTTCATCCCCAGCGCTTCATCTGTCCCCGTTCTCGTGCCTTGTGAATGCTGAAATTTCTGAATATCCTGAGGAAAAAATAACCAGCATTATTTTTAAAGCGTGTCCTGAAAAGTATTTGTGCATTTCCCACTGTAGCTTGAATTCCAATTGGTTTAGGCAAGGCCAAGCTGCTTCTTCACAAATGAGCAGACTGTGGCAAATTCATAGCATTTATTTTCTACAACTTAAGTTCAAAAGTAGGACTTGTTAATTTACACAATTATGGAGATTTCCTTCAGTCATAAATGCTCAGTTGCCATGAGATGTGAAGTATGAGCAGAAGACAACCATTTTCATTCATGAACTTTCCTAATATTCTAAAACTCTTCTGTACTCTTTGTTGTTTTAGTTTTGGACATGTTTGAGCCTAAGAAGGTTAGAGATTAACTTTTAGATGTTTTTACTCTTCTAATGACAGAGATAACAATCCAATTCCTAACTCAGTAGCAAGAAGTTTTATAGTACAGAAGAATATTTATATAAATATATATTTTTTAAAAAATATTTCTATGCACCTAATTGAAAGAATTTGGTGAAATAATTATCAGAAAGGATAAT
>WEZZ01013433.1:459207-490376 GCA_013400585.1 Chloropsis cyanopogon
GACATGTTTGAGCCTAAGAAGGTTAGAGATTAACTTTTAGATGTTTTTACTCTTCTAATGACAGAGATAACAATCCAATTCCTAACTCAGTAGCAAGAAGTTCTATAGTACAGAAGGATATTTATATAAATATATATATTTTTAAAAAATATCTCTATGCACCTAATTGAAAAAATTTGGTGAAATTATTATCAGATAGGATAATGTGAATAACAGAACAAGAGCTGTTCTGTAATGACTTTTTTCTTATGGAGACTTCACAATTTTTAAAAGCACAATATAATTTATTTCATACCTGTTGTTCCACATGCTACAGCTTTGGACAGATGAATGTGTGGGATTTGAAAGAATGTGGTGGAAATGCACATCACAGGACTGGCAGGACAGTGGGTCCACACTTTGGACCTCGTCATATTTACCCAGCTCGTGGATCTTAACTCCTAAACTGAATTAGTCCAAAATTCCCCAACCAACCATCCTCAGAGTTTAATGATGTAGGAATCTAGCTAAGGAACCTACCTAGGATTTTTTAATAGTTGGTATTGACCAGTCATTTTGAACTGTTTGTTTTGAAAAGGACATGCTATTTATTTTTTCTTTCCATTTAAATATCAAAAAGAAAGGATCTTGCTCTAGCTCCAAACAATAATCCATATACAATGAATAACCACTTGGTGGAATAACAAATTTCCTCACTTAAATGAAGAAACATTTTCAGCTCTTGAGATTAAGTATCCACAAAATCTACCCCCAGACCCATCAGCCTCAAAAAATCCTACCAAGTCATTATAACATCAGCAGTAAATAAAATTTTGCCTGTGTTTTTTTTTTTCCATATGCATTTCTTGAATGAAGTGCAGATGTTTTAGGGGTTCATAAGAAATGCCCCTTATTTTCTTTGCACTGGAGGTTTTCAGTGTGCAGTATCCTGGCCTTCAGCCCTTAAACACCACTAAATCCCATAAGTGATCCCAAGATGATGTTGTTTAGCACAGTAATATTATTTTCAATGAAGCAGCAAGTAGGAGCACTTGGGAATGGATGAGTATGAGCACTTGGAAATGCAGGAATCCTGCCAGGTTGGGCAAGAAACCCAAAACCTGACCTTTGTCCATTTGACAGGAAAAAAGAGAAGGAAAAAAAGAGGAAAAAAGTTCCAAACCCCAAAATTGTGTTAATTTAAAGACACTTTCGAAACTAGTCTGTATTATCATGAATTCTGTTTATAGCTACAACCCATATGGGAATCTTCAGGAAAATGCCCTTTATTACTTACTCATTGACCTTCTCTTGGGTAACGTTCGCTCTGCTCCTTGAATCCTGACATCTGGGGGAATCCAGCTGCAAGGATCTTCCCATCCCTCATTCATCCACATTCCAGATCCCCCTTGGAGGAAGGAGAAGTCTTCCTGGTCCTGACTGTCCTGTTGGACCTTGCTGGTGATTTAAACCAGGTAAAGTGCCAACTAAACCACTCAAACTCAAACCAGCACAACTGGCCATGGCTTAGCAGCCTAGATGTTTTATCACTCACCTCCAGAGGATCTTGGCTGAACTTCCAGCCTGTTCCCCCATCACAAAACTATCTGTGACATCTTTGGATGATGGAAATCTTTGAACCTTAAAAAGCTCTCACAAGTCATTTGAAGAATATTTAATAACAACATTCTTTGGTTGCTATTTGAGTGGTATGGCCAAAAAAATGCTGAATTTCTCAGTGGAACATGACCCAGCCTTTTCCCACTCATGGCTTCATGTGGCTTGATCCTCTTTCATTTCAATTCTTTGCATTTCTGTGGTTCAAACCCAACTGAAAAGAATCTTCATCCTGTGGCATTCCCCAAGTTCCCAATTCTATATTTATAGGAATTCAGCAAGGTGATGGTTTCAGGCCAGGTCTGCAGTGGGTCCCAACCCACTTCACTAAATTATTTGAGGTAAATCTTAACCTTCTTATCTAAAGAACACTCCCTAATTTTTGGAGATAAATATAATCCCACAGTAGAAGGGATGGAATTTGGCTGTCACATGCATTATGTGACCAGACTGATTGGCAGAGGATGGGATATTCCCATTTTCAGGAGCTTTGTCCATTCTCACTTCTCCTAGCCAAAAGGAGAATGTTTGGGCATCTATTAAAGCTCAGCATGAAGACCTCTGGTAACACCTGTTAAATAAAATTATTACCACTGGCTCCCTCCACAAGTTTTGACCAAAATCTTTCTGTCTTCAAGGTTTATTCCTAAATTTTTCCTTCCAAACAGCTTCATATGGGTTTGTTTTGTTTTGTTTTGTTTTGTTTTTGTTGGGGGGTTTGGTTGTTTTTTATTGGGTTTATTTTTTGGTGGACCATCTCTACAGTTCTTTTCTCTCCATCCAAATCAACTCAATTTCTGCTTTTACCTTCTGCCTTTGTCCTCTGCCATCAGCTTCTCAATGAATACCCCTCCAGCAACAATTTACTGGCATGTCTTGCAGGTTTTTTAACATCCTTAAAGCTCTGAAGGCTCCATATTGAAGCCCACTTCCACTTGGTTGGTTAGTGAGCTCAATAATCTTTAGTTTACTTTTTTTTTTCAGTTATTTCAGAGAAAGAGTAGACTCAAAAATATGTCTTTAAAAAATTATTCTCACAGCATTCAGGCATGGGCTTGATGCCTCCCCCGAATATATTCCTGGCTCCCATGTACAGAAATGCTGCCTAAAATTGAAGGGTGATTTTTCATATTTAAAGAATTATCAAGAACAGTGTCACTAATACTGCCTTGACACAGAAAATAGCAAAACCTAATCCAGTATAGTGAAAACTTTGTTGATTGGAAAACAAAGAAATGTATCACTTCCCTCCCTGATCATACAAAATCATTATAAATAAAAGGAGAGCAAGGAGAGAAAAATCAAGTGCTGAATCATGAAAAGAGTCAGCAGATCAAGGTCTTTCTTCTAAAAAATCTTTAGCAGGGAAAAGAAGAAACAGTAGATATTATTTCCAATTATCTCTCAAATTGGAACAGAGAAAGGAAAATAAAAAAATACACACACACACACAAAAAAAAAAATATCCCTGAGTTGGTGCTACTGGAGTTTGTAGCTGGAAGGAAAGTCCTTGCTTATATTGAAGTAAAGTTCTGAAAATAAGCAAAGAACAGATTTATTGATTTTTGGTGAAGTCTGGGTGTAAAAAAGAGAAAGAATAAAGAAGTGCTCTTTGCCCGCTATGTCCAAATGACATCCCCAGTGGCCTTCTTAATGGTGGGGGAGGGGAGGGGGCAGGTGCCTACCCCGGCACACGGCCACAACTGCCCTTAGGCAAGGGCTAATGGTATTGGCTGAGCCTGCTCTAAGCCTCTCTTTTCTAATAGCCAACTTTCTCTGTGCGAGAAGACAGACAGATATTGATTGGTCCAAATGCCCTTGAGTTGACAACATCTGAAATGAAAATCCACAAGGCTAGCACAAACTTTCTGCAAGTTCAATTCCTTGGAATCTGATTAGGAGGCTGGCCGGCACCGGCGTTTTCATGGAAAAGGTCTCCTTCTGTCGCTGCCTCCGCACGTGTAATTAGCGGCTCCGGCAGACCCGCGGCACAAACGGCGATTTTGGGAAGCAGGTTGAGGGTAACAGGGGTTTGATTAAGGGAACAAAGCCGGCCGAGCCCGACGTGAAGTTTAACAACAAATCCGCAAAGACACAGGTGGCGTTTCCCAGCTCAGAGCGTTAATTAGGTATAAATTAACAAAATACTCATTCCCTTTTCGTTTGCTCTCAGAAGTTGTAGATAAAGTGATAGAATTTAAAGAGTCCACCTTTCAGGGAAGTTACTTCGTCCAGACTGAAGTTCTAACTCCCAGCAAGTCCAGGTTTATTTTCTAATGACTTTGTTTTCCAGAATTAAAATACCGGAGTTACAGTTTGCAAATGTTACGGATGAGGAATGCAGAAGGCTGGAGGAGTGTATTTGTACCTTATTAAGGATTCTTTTTTTATTCTACAAATTCCTCCTAAATCAATACATTGACTACTGTATAAAGCTTAAATAAAGCATTATTAAAGTGGAAGCAGTGCTCCTGTCCTACTGGGTTATTTAGAAGCATAAAAGATACACTCGTAAGAATCAGGATCATGCCAGGTAAAGTACAGCTGGAATGCACATTAAATTTATTCAGTCATTGATTTGTAATGTTGATCCTCCATGGCTTCATGTTTCTTTTCTCATTAATCTTAGTTAACCCTCTCAAAACAATGCCAACGTTGGCGTTTGATGTATTGAAGATCCAACCTGCAGAGGATGCTGCTTTCTGGACTGTGATCCCTGCCATCAGTGGGGATAAAGCCACAGAACCAGAGAATGTTCTTTGCTTGATTTTGTGTTAAGTATGAAAAAGAGAAGGTTTTTGCTCAGAGGAAGAAGCAAACAAAAAAAGAAGATACACAGTTCCACCCCCCATGGTTGGAACGAGGTGATCTTTAAGGTCTTTTCCAGCCCAAGCCATTCTAAGGTTCTGTGCTGACCTAAGATAGGGAATGTGAATGTTTTGGCTGCAGAGAATTGATAGATCTGCTGGAGGCTTCCTGTGGGACAAGGAACAAACTGCTGTGGTGCTTCCACTAACAAACACTCAGCTCCAGGAGAAAGTCACTGCAGAGGAAGGCAAAGCACTGCAAAGAATCCTGTTTTAGAAATTAAGATCTCTGCCTCTAAAGCCAGTAACTATTTTAATTGGAGACTCTACTTACTAAGGCATTTCCATTTTCCGCCTGGCCCTCCCTCCCTACCCACCTGATAAAGGTGTTTTTGTAGAGAGGCTGGCTGAAGAGGAGGGGCAGGAGAGGTCATTTTTGGAGCAACCAGCAGCAAACACACACAAGTGTGCAGAGACTCAAGAGCCTGGGGCGTTTGCCGTCCTGCTGGAGGTGATGCCTGTCAATAAAGCCTGGTCCATTCCTCTGTGGGATGAACTGGGCTTAGTCCATCATTCCTCTGGACTTGAGGCTGCCTGTGTAGGGTGGTTACCAGCCACTTCTGAAACTTTTGCTCAATCTCCTTTTGGCAAATATGGATAACAACAATTTTTTATCTTACGTCATGACAGAGGTGTCAAATGTCAGCTGTTTAGAATAAATGGCCGCCTTCTATCCCATCTCTTGCTGCAAAACCAAAACTGGATCCTAGTCCTTCCTGAGTATGCCAGTGGTTTTCTTATGGAACAGCTCCATGGACTTGGACTTTAGCATCCAGCTTGCCTTAAAATCCATCTATAATTTAATTACCAGGCCCACACCTCCCATCTGACTTTTTAACAAGCTTAGAATCCCAATGATATATTATCAATACAGGCCAAAAATAGATAGATGATAGATAGATAGATAGATAGATAGATAGATAGATAGATAGATAGAGAGATCCCAAGCTACAATTTCCCCTGTATTTATTTACTGCCTGTAGGAGATCAAGACTGGGATGAAGAATGGCCACCCCTTTTCATATCCATGGAAGCTACTCCCTGCATCAAGGGGGAAATGATTTAGCTGAAGAAAGACTCCGGAGCAAACATTAGCAGCAAATGTGAGTCTTGTTTGTGGTAAATCCATCCCTTGAAACTATTTCTTCCTTCAGCACCAAATAGTCTTTCTAATCTTTTGTCTTTTCAAATAGCTGTGATAATATTAAAACCATGCTTCACGGCAAACGGCATTTCTGGGATTTTCCTAAGAGATGTGGCTTTGGATAAGAAAGTGCAATTGAGTTAAAGCAGTAGGAGAGCCCGGAGTCAGTGGGGTTTGTTGTGATCCGTTGACCACTTCCCAGTAGGCATCTCTGCAGTCGCTGAGAATTACTAAACACCATTTCAAGGAATATAGGTAATTCAGTCAACCAAAAAACCAAACAAAATAAGCCCAGCATAAAATACATTTTAAAAAACCCTACTGGCATGTGAAAAGCAGGAATCTGTCGAGCTTGCTTTGAATCATTCCCGGTGTACTTAGCTAAGGAAAAATCAGATGGATGAAATTTCTCAGTGTGCACAAAGATTGGAAAATAGATATTTCTGCTAGCACAGAAATGTTTCTGAGATAGAGAAATGACAAAGCTGGCTTTTTTTTTTTTTTTTTTTGTCCCAATGCTTAGAAAGTATCACACCTTTCAGGCAAATATGACACAACAATTAAAGCAGTAAATAAGAATAAAGTAATAGCAATATCCAAAAAAATTACAACTGAAGAACTTCCTTGCTGTCAGGTAGAAATGTGGCACAATTACCCTATACCAAGCCTGGCTCTCTGTGGCCAGGATTTCTTCCATATTTTCTCATAATTTTTCATGAGGAATTGAAGCTGATAACAGCCAAGACAAACAGCTGAGGAGCTCTCAGTACAGCTGCCCCAATTCTCAGCCTTTTCACTCAGAGCCCCTGACTTATCATCAAAAAAAACCCCCAAAAAAAAACTGTAAAATATCCTCAGCTGGACTTTCACAACCACTGTTGACAAGCAAATATTTATCCATATATTTGTCCCTCCAGATGTCATGGAGTTTACTACAATACCTGTGCATGCAAAGTGGAATGAAGAGGCTCTGCCCGTATTTTATCATTATTGCACTTCTAAGACAATACCCTGGCTCCCTCTCTAAAGAGTGATAGGATGGGCAGGCTGGAGTAGCTGCAGGGGATCCTACGCCTGTTGCCTGCCAAAGCTGCTTACTACTTAACAACTGATCAACTGGCCCCCAAGGCAACAGCTTAACAAGCCCCAGTAGAAGTGGACTCAAGATTTCTTCCTCAGCAAAGAAAATGAAACCATTTACCAGGTATGACCAATATCCAGAAATCAAGGGCAGCAGCACCAGCAACACTTTATCTCCCCAGCTCTTCACAAATAGCGAGGTGTTTTTAGGCTAGAGTCTTAAAGTTGAGCAGGGTTTAATAATATTGGACTAAGAGAGGGGAATGGGGTCCAGGGCTGCTTGGCAGGTTGGTTGTGCCTTGCACAATTCCTGCATCCCACGCTGCCAGGGAGGAGGGATGCTCGTGGGTGCTCTGGGGCAGTGCTGTGCCCTACGGGAGTGTGAGGGAGAGGCAGAGAGAGATTGAGGACTGAGCTCCAGCAATTCCTCGGGGGTGAGCTGTGGCAGCTGTTTCCCAGCACAAAGCAATTCCGTGCCGCACTTTCGCGGAGGAAATGAGGAATCCTGGACTCGGCTGGAACTACGGGGGGGATTTTAGGAGAGCAGAATTTAATTACCCAAGCTGGAATTTGGCCAGGACACCGGGGCTCACACCTCTGCTCTTGTGAAAAGTGCCGAGAGGTCTTTAATAGTAACAAACAGTCAAGATTTGGGGTTAGGGTTTCACCTGAACACTTCTGCCTTCAGTAACATTTTGCTCCTTACCAGCGTTATCAAAACTTTATCCAAAAGTCCTCGGAATTGCAGTGGGATTACCATGAAGAACAGCTTTTCTTATGAGTTTCTGTTTATCTCAGGATCATCCAGAAAAAGCCACCTTGTAACACGTCTTCAGGTTCGCTGCAGGAAATGAAAGGAATATTTGCCATGCTCAGGTGGGGCAGACCAGGGAGATTTCCCCTAATACATCCAGATTAGCTGAATCAGCTCCATAACCTCCCAAAAGCCAGACACATTTCCTAAAGCATCCATACTCCAATTCTTCCATCCCCCAAGTCACCAATGATCTCCTAGGGAGATTTTTTTGTTAAAGCAGTATTTCAAAAGGAAACGTGAAGCTGGAGGGAGGGTTGGCATTTTCCAATTTGTTTCCATGACCTGCTTTTTTTATAGTCCTAATCCTGCAGCCATCAGGAGAGGTGTGAAGAAAACCTGCAAGGACAAACCTCATTTGAAAATTGGAACGACCTGTTGACAACTGCCCTTCCTGCACACGGATTTATGAGCACAAGTCACTGGGTGTATTTAGTGGGGGTTTACTTGGGTGACTGGGGGAATGTTCTCCAAATTTCTTCTTGTTTTCCCTGCTGCCATTTCTTCCTCAGCTGTATTCTCCAAATTAAACTTGCAGCTTTTTGAATGTTGTCTTATTCGTGCCTCCAACTGTAGGTCATTATTCCCCTTCTCCCTCTATGAATATCCTAAAGAACTTGACAATAATGAGGCTGCAGATTGCTCAAACTCCTCTGTATAATGTTCAGCAGAGTCACATCATTTCCTTCTGTTTTCTACTTGTAACAGGTTCTTTTTGCTTAGATTGCATTCCTCCTTGTGCCTCTGCATTGTCCCTCTGAAGAAGAGCTCATAAATATTTTTGGAATTACCAGATTACTGTTATTAATGAACAGGGTATCAACTCTGGAAGTCTGTTGGACATCCAGCCATTTGCAAAAGCTTGGAAAAAGCTAAGGTGCAAAAGCCGTGTCTCACTCTTAAATGTTTGAGATGACAACTAAAAGGGTGAGAGACCTCAAGAAGAGGATATTGAATAATTCTGCGGTTTTGGAGGAGCTGTTTGAGACCTTCAGAGGGTTTTATCAGGAAACTCCAGAGCTCTGAGCAACCTGGTCTAGTGGAAGATGTCCCTGCCCATGGAAGGGGTTGGAACGAGGTGATCTCTAAGGCCCCTTCTGACCCAAGCCATGTCATTCCCAGAATCACATTCACAGGAAGAAAAGATTTCATCCTGTACCTAAAATCATCAAATCACAGAATGGTTTAGCTTGGAAGGGACCTTCAAGCCCTTCTAGTCCCAACCCTTGCCTTGGGCAGGGACATTTTGCCCCAGACCAGCTTGCCAGGTACACAGCATACCTCAGTAAAATAACCTGAGTACGAGAGAAAGGAACAAAACAGAGCAGATTCACTCAACAAAAAAAATATAAACAGAAACTTTCACTCGAAATTCCAGGCATGACTGCTCTTGTGCTGCTGCAACAGTATGTGAAATGTGAGCTCCAGGTCTGCCAGCACCAAGAGGATTTCAATATCACAAGGCCTAATGATTTCTATTGCCTCATTGCAGCATCCTCTGAAAGAAAACACAGCCCTGGATCAATGCAGTCATTGACTGACTCAGTGTATGGATAAGTGATGCACATTAATACAGCCTGCATTGAACTGGAGTGGCCCTCGGAATTACAACGAAAGGTAAAACAATGCAGGCTTCCCTTTAACCTGAGCAAGAGCTGCATTGACTTTTCCAGCTCTGTTTTCCAGCAGGCTCTGCCAGCTCTGTTGCAAGGCAGCCTGGCCAGCCCCCGAGCACCTCTGCACAAAACAGGGAGCAGCGTTAGGTGAAGCAACCCTTAAACACAGCCCAGCAGACAGCTGCACCATTTAAAAGCACTTTGCACTCTAAAACATCTCTGCAGAGCTCACTGATCTATAGGTGCTCCGTATATTCCCTTAAAAATCTCGCTGGAGATTGTGAGAGATCAGAATCAATATTCTCATTTGATAGATGAACCACCAGATTAAACAGCAAACCAAAGGCTGCACAACTTTTTGTACTACGTGGTCTTAAACTCGAATCCTATTCCAGGGCTGGGATGGATATAGGATTTTCTCCTGAGCTATAAAACTCCTCTTTCTCTCCACCACACTGAACTTGCCTGTAGCACAGAACTGTTCTGCAACTGTACAGCTTCCTTTTTTTCTCATCTTTTTTTTAGAACTGACCCAGTATCACCTCTGGAACATGGAAACTCAGCCAGACAATCAAGTCCTGCTTTCTGACACAGCAGAGCAAGGGGATTAGAGAATAACACTCAGGCTGTACAATTAAATTATAGATGCTGTCCATGCCATGCCCCATTCCATGTGCTGCAGGAGAGATCTGGTGCAGCTGAGGCCCTGCATGTTCCACACTTCATTTCCAGGGAAAAGTGACCAGGAGGAGGAAATCCCAAGGCTTAATAAAATTAACACTGGAATTCACTGGTGCCCAGAGGCCAATGGCAACCCACAGGGCCTGGATGGATCCCTAGGAAGCAATAATTCATCCAGCCAGGATAATTGTCCAGAATAAACAAATGGAGCCCCAAAAATAATTTTTTTAAAATGAATGAAGCCCTACGTACCTACCTTTCAAATGTTCATCTTCAGCTTTCATTAATTCAGTGTTCAGTCCCACTTTTTTACACAAAAACAAAGCAAAACCTAACTCTCATCCAAGGGATTATTATAAAGAGAAATATGAGGAAACTTACAGAGTTTAAGCTTTCAAGATGCAGATTTTCAGAAAATTGTACTTCAGTGCAATTAAGTGACATTTTTGGAGGTTGGTTTGGTACATTTCAACAGAGAAACTTTCTGTCTAATGAATTGAGAGAGCAAATTAGCAGAGTGAGATCAAACATGATTACCCATGACACAAATGCTAAAACATTTACTGTTTCAGAATTTCCTATTTGGTGTATTTATCACCTATATTTGTTACTGATGCCATTTGGAAAATAATTAATAGGTAAATTCCTGAAAGGAGGGTTAAACTTTGGATATTAAAAAATACTGCTGAGTAATTTAGTAAAAGGAATTTTTTTTTCCTTTTCCTTGGTTTTCTAACACAGAAAACTGGTCAATCATGACTCGTTTCTACCACTCAGTTGATTCAGCATGGACTGATTCAAAATTTAAAGCCGAAAGACCTTTTTTTTGATGCCACAAAAAGTCTACCAAGTTTTAGCAAAAAATATAAGATGTAACAGTGAGTTAGAAATAATAAAACCTCCTTCCCTATATGAACTTCTTTAACATAGAGTCCTGACAAGTCTTTGGGGAATCCTGTTTTTATGTAGGTACTGTGAGCCAGAGATTTATCAAGTAACACAATACACACAGTACAAACTTCAGCTCCATTATTCTTTTTAAGGAATGCTGAGAAATAATTTATCATGATCTCAGCTCTAAAAGCTTTTATTTCTTAAAAAAAGTCTCCTCACATCCTTTAATTTTTTACTTGATGTCATTTCAGAAGTTCTCAGTAATCATTTCCTGGTTATTAGCAACTCTCAAGTGAGACAAAGTGTTATCCACAAGGCTAAAAAACAGGTAAGAACCATACATTTAAAACTAAATATCTATTTTTCATGTTTGCTTCTGTATCTTCCTTCACAATGAAAAGAAATCCCAAATACCTGTTGGTAAACACCCTGGATACGTTGAAAACTTTTTGAAGATTTAAAAAAAAAAAAGTTCATGAGCATTTTCATGTCTAGGACTACCAACATTTTTTCTTTTCCAGCGCAAGAATTTCACTGAACATCACGGGTCAATCAAGTGTTTCAGTCTCTGGAGAAAGTGGAAGAAATCACTTGAAAATGGCTGGAAAAAATCTTGGTTCCAGAAGGAGTTTTGAGGAGGTGGACTCAAGGTCAGCAAAGTGCTAAACGCTGTTCCCGACTCCCACGATCCCTTGGCGATCCCGCTCCCGCGGAAGTTGATTGGAACACGCCAGGCTCCAGGATGACTTGTCATTGACCACGGTGTGCCTGCTGGACTTGTACAGAAAAAAAGGGATATTTTAAGGGAAGCCAAAGCACTCTCGTTCACGCAGCCTGGAAGAGGAAGAACAGATGCTCGATGCCTTAAAAGTTATAAATACGTTTGCTGTGGTTTAAGTCGTAAAGATGCATCAACGCATAATTTTTTAAAATCATTCCCAATTTCCCTTGGAGAGCTGAAGAGCTGGGCAACTTTTCTGTCTGATTAGAGAAAACAGAAGCCTTTATATCATAAAAATATTTAAAAACAGGAGCTAACCATAGAACAAAAGCATTTCTCGGTTGGTTTAGTCCAGTTTTGTTATGAATTAAGCACAATGATCAAATTACTGAATGTTGGAGGTGACTCTTCTGTCAAGAAAATAAATACAATTATTGACCTGAATCCCAATAAAATGACATTCTCATGTTCCAACTGGTCATTTTTATATTAAGAATAAGTTCGTGCAGGTAGAATTGATTACAAAAGCAAAAAGCTCTTGGGATCCCCTGCACTAAATTAAGCTCCACAAGCTCCCAGGAAAGCTGAACAAACTGTCCAAGCTTGGGAGGCTTTGTGCAGGTTGGAGATGCAGGGAAAAAGGGAAAAGAGGATTTCTAGGTTTTGAAAAATATCTTCCAAAAAGAACAGGTCTCTTTTAAAAGCACTTGTTGGACTCCTTAGCTAGAAAGAGGTTAATTTCCACTTTTTTTTTTCCTCTATGAATATATATGTATTAATTTGATATATTCAGAACTACTTCAGAATATTTAAGACTGCAGTAGTTGACCTTGCAAATACTTAATTGCACTAAAACTCTGATTTTAACACCAACTTACCTTCTTTTTAAATTTCAAGGGTTTTTTTACTTCTGTAGATGATCAAAGGTGAAGTCATGTACATGAGATCGTTTGAAGAGAGGAGATTAAATTTTTAAACTACAGAAACCTAATGTGTAATAGCATAATTATAATCAGGGATCAATCAATACATTTATTTTTACATACACTCATTATATCTTTTCGAGACACACAGTGTAGCTTTCAACAATAATTTCAGAAATTTTGTCCCTAAGAATTTCAGGAAAAGTTCCAAAACATATTAAGAGACTGAAATACAAGAAAATTATTATTTGGCCAAAAATTTATCCTGTACAAATCAATTTATTGTTTAATTAATTGGAGTAATTGGGATTTACCACATAAAAATGCACAAACTGATACAAATTTAGGGATTCTACAAACCCTAAATTCTGAGTTCTTCAAAAGCAATTCTACAAAGACCCACAAGCCCCGAGGAGCTGCCTCAAAGTGTGAACATTCAAGAGTCAACTCTAACCTATCCAACAACCTGAGTAGGTTTAATGGTTGGACTCGATGATCTTTAAGGTCTGTTCCAACCTAAAAGATTCTGTGATTCCAAGAATGAGAGTTAATTAAGCTCATTTGTGCCTACATAGAACCGAACAAAATTTAATGTGAGCATTTCAGGATTGCAGGAAAAAAAAAATGTTATGTTTGTCAAAACCAAATGTGAGAAAACTTATTTAGGGATTTTACAGATATATTAAACTGTATCTAATTTAGAATTTTACAAACATATTAAAGTGTTTAAGGGAAGAGCTAAGGTTGCAGATACCACACTGCCTTGAGAACTTATCCCAGTGGAGATTTGAGCTGCTCCTAAGAGCTCATATTTGTTTTCTTCTAGGACAATACCCATGCACTGGTGGAAAGGTGTATTCAAATGCAAAATTCACTCCAGGCTGATAGCTCTGATCTCCTTTAATCTTCCTCTCTTGATTAACAGTAAGGGCTTCTGTGAAGGACAATTGACGTGGTGCCATAGGTCGCCTTCTGGTCTCAACCTTGGCGGAGTAATCAGATACCTGGCAAGCTTGATAGAGGTCACTTAATGCAAAGATTAAAATTAACTGGAAGTCAATAAGGGAATAATAAAGGAAAATGATCACCCTGTTGCTCCTACTTTGTAAAAGTAAACCTCACACTGCAGGCCAGGAGTAAAAAAAAGAATGGAGTGGCAGGCAATCCAACAGGCCTTCAAAAGCCCTCCAGCAAACAATTTAATGATTTCAGGTACCCTTTAAACCAAGTGGCCAATCACTGTTAAATCCTTTGGTATTCATTGTAATAACACTGATCGTGATGAACTCTTCTGGTATTAATGTGGATGTAATATATACGTTTTTAATTATAGAACAAGAAAATCCAATTACCCCTTTGCCTCATCGAAGTTCTTTGCTAGCTGTGACTGTTTAAACATACATTACGAAAAATTCAAACTGAGGGAGGTTTTTGTGCAAAGCAAAGGCCAAATCCTGCCGGGTGCTGGCCACTCCTGACTGGCAGGAGTTCTGGGAGAAGGTCAGTGTGCCAAGCACCTCCTGCTCCCAGCAGGATCAGGCCTTGATGGAGCATGGAAAAGCAGGGAATGCACTGAGCAGCTTTGAGAAGAGCCTTTTGGAAAGGCAGAAAGGATTCATTTCTACAACGAAGCAGAACCTGCTCTGAACAGTTAAAATGATCATCAGGTGGGACAAAATTTACTCTGTAAAAGGGGGAGGAAAAAAATGGTGGGCTGAGCAAACTGCTTTGGTTTTATTCCATGTTCCACAGGCTGAAGTCTCCACGTTCAGTTCCCATTCTCCGGGAAAACTTTGAATATAGGCTGGATATAGGGTTTAAAATTTAACTATTGGGAGATAGAAGCAGAAAAATTAAAGATCTAGAGTGAAGTCCTCTTTGAGCTGGTATTCTGCTGTAAATAAAGCCAGCTTCAGAAATGTGTCATCATGGAGTGTATCAGTCAGGTCCCATAAGCAGTGGGAGGATGAGATCAGCCCATACTCAATGATGCCACTTCATTCATTAATCAAAACCAGGGAGGTTTGCTCAAATACATTTGAGGTTGTCCCTTCCTAGAAATTGGCCAAGCAAACGTTATGTTAAAATACTTCATTTCTTAATTTATTTTTTTTTTGGCCAACCTGTCAGTTCAGTGCCATAAAAGCAAAATTTGCCAGAACACTTCCAGCAGAACTTCAGAACCTCACGAAGAATCCGAAATATTGCAGAGCACTGCTGTTGTAGGGACCCTATGAGGTATCCTCTCCTATTCCAGTTGAAAACTACCACAAAATCACACTCAAAAGAAAATTTTTATGACACCTCCAGCAGATTAATCTCAGCACAGCTGTCCCAAAGGTGAGCTAGAGCAGAGGTATCAAAGCTCAGTGCTTACATGTAGGAGTAGTGTCTGAGTAGGGACCAGGGGAAATACAGACCACTGTGGTATATAAATAATACTTAAACAACAAATGCTTTTACAGCAAAATGGCTCTGTAATCATGTCAGACTGTAATTTGTAAGATATCACTGAACATTTATGAGATAATTGCCCAATTTCTATAGCTCCATTGCTACTACAACCAGTTCATCACAAAAGGAACATTCAGAAGGAACAAAACCAAATATTCACAATGCTTTAATGCTACATGAGGCAGTATAGGATTAATAAAGATATTTTAAATGTATTAAATATTGCTCTTTCTTTAAAAAATGACATTATAAATCCCTTTCTTAAACATTATTTGAATAAAGCCTCATTACTCACAGTCCAGAGAAGTTCATTAGGAAAAGATCACTTTGGAAAGCATTCAACTAACTAGCCTTTCTTCTCAGCAGTGAATTACATTAGCTACTTCCTAGTTATTTAAATCTTGAAATAAAAGATGTAAACGCTACAGTGACATCTTAAGATCATTGGTAAGGCAGGTCTTGCATGCACAAAAATGCCCAGCTGGTCCGGAGATAAAACAGATTGATAATTAGTTGCAAAATGTAACATTTCATCAGGAATATTTTGAATAATCCAATTTATCTTTGTCAGATATGCGGCACATATTTTTCCTTTGGAGACTCTTTGTTCTTTAACACAACATTATAATTTCAGCCTCCTAATTAACGCGCTCGTCGGTCGGCCCTGCCTTGATGTCCCGCTGCCGAGCAGGGCCTGGTGGGCCCGTGTGGAGAGAAGGTGGCTGCCCTGAGCCACACGCCACCAGTGGCTCCCGCTGCTCCCACCACCCTACTGGGGCCCAACTGGTTTGATACTGGCGAGATCAAAGCCTGAAGCTGGGAGGGAGGAGGAGGGCCTGGCTCTGCCACGCCAGCGGGGCCTGCGGAGCAGCTGGGATTGCTCGGCGCTCTCCAACGGGCTCCCAGAGCCTCGGCTCCCTCATTAACTCCTGGAAAATCGTCCTGGCCACGCTCATTGCCCAGTGGTGTGGGGGGCCCACAGCTGAATCGTGGTTTTAAAGGGTTAAGGTTTTAGCTGAGAGTTAGAATCAATTCATATTGAAGTTGGATACACCCATGATAGGTTGATGATTATTAGATGCTTAAGCTAAACCTAATTACTATATTATGAGCTTATTTATAGAAAGAAGTAGAGCAAGTGAACCACTGTAGGAACATACTGAAACCAGTAGAACAATACCCAGCACCTGGACTCTACACTAATCCATCACGGAGCAGGGGTCCTTGGAACCTGCCAGAGGGTACAGAGACCTGAGGAAGACCTTCCTGACTTCATCCCTGGGACCACCAACCCAATTCAAGAGAAGAACTGCGCACGTGTGAAGGACTAATAACCTCATTTTAATACAAAGCGGGGATGGGAGGTACTGGGGTTATGCATATGTATTTTTTTGGGAAATAAATAGAAGGCAAACAACCTTGTACAGTACGGTCACGCCTTTTGGAGACTACTCCTGTGCCATCCACCGGTGTTAATAAACATACCACTTTCGAACTTTAATTAGTTAGAGAGTCTCTGTCCGTGAACTTTGGTTTTTAACGACTCGCAGGGAGCTGCCTCTCCCGCCTTTGCGGTGCCCGGCCCTGACACCGTGGGTGGTTGTGTGAGGGATGGAGGGGTTTGCTGGGTGGTGAGAGCGGCCTGAGCACCCAGGAGGGTGGCCTGGCAGTGCTGCCAGCGCCATCTCCACCAGCTGGCACCAGGCAGTTCCCACCTCTGGTTCCCTCACGAAGGGTTAGCTGTGTTTGTAACCCTTTCTGTGACCCCATTCTGTGTTTGCACAGCTCGGAGAAGCTCCTTGCTGTTGGTGGTGGGAATGGTCATGTTCCTCACAGGAGCACAGTGTCTTCCACACCTCCAGCTGGATGGGGCAGAGCTGAGGTGAAACCAGCTGGCCAGGAACCTCCTACCCCTCCTTCACTGGTTCCTCTGCCTGAGGGAGGAGTGCCATGCCACAAACACCAGAGCAGGGTCCACCCTGAGCCCACTGCAATGCCAGTTAAATCCCTGCTGTCTTTCACAGCTCCAAATTTCAGCCCTGACATATCCCAGGGTATTTTTTAAGGAAACACTTCTTCCAGACACAACCAGCGTGGAGGTCAGGTTTACTTCAGAGGTGCCAAAGAGCTGCTTTTGCAGCTTTTGGGACAATCCTGCCCAGCACAGCCGCATTCCCCAGCCCAGATCTGCAAACGCTGCCCCATCAAAAAACAGCTTAGAAACACAAGGAAGTTTTCAGTCACATTTTAACGAAGTGGTTGTCTCAGAAGCAATAAAATAACCAAACATCTCACCTGGCAGAGAGAAGGCTGGAAGGTTTTCCATTGGCTTTTGTAATAAAACACCGGTTTTCTGCAATTCCTCCTCTGCCTCGGGATTCAAGTCCTCACTGACCTTGTGGAAGGAGGTGCAAAGTGCCCCTGGGTCAGCGTGGCTGTGCCTGGGCTGACCAAGCACTTGTGACCTGCAACAACAATTCAGCAATTTGTCCCCACCCAGGTGCTTTAAACATTCATCACACTATTGGCTTTACCTCATTCACTTCATTCAATTGGTGCTTCTTCACTTTGACTTTTCAAATTTCAGCTGATGTTTAGGAAAATAAAATAATCTGGAGAGCTAGATTAAAGTTTTCTGTGAGTTTTTTGCCAAACTCTCTTCAATAAGAGATGGAAGTCATGGAGCCTTATCAGCCTGCACCTCTGATATGATAATGATATCTGTACCACCCAGAAAGTAGGTCACACTAATTCTTCATAGCAGTTTTTGTAACCTACTCAGGGACTACAAGGCCAGCTATTCTAAAGATAATTCTGAATTTCTTTAATAAGATTTTATTGGATTCAGATAATTGATCCGATTATTGAAACCTGGGGAAAGTGCTATTGACCTGAATATATACATCAGTAATTCTTTTTTAAGTGAATTTAGGTCATCACAAAGTTATTGCCTCTGCTTAATGTCAGGCAAGGTGCTCACTACAGGCCTGGCAAACAGACACAACTCCCATGGTCCTGCCCTTCCCAAAATATGTGGGAAGCTCCTTCCTCCACCCTCAAGAGGGGCTGAGGCACTTAAAGCCTGAATTAAACACTTTGAGACTGGTCTGACTTTCACAATGAGGATCATTTCTTTTGATTTCTTGAATTTTTTTCCCTTGTCTCTTTTTCTAGTCAGCATCAGGAGATGTCCAGAGCTTTAGAGGTGCCTGTCATCTTCCTCATCCATGGCAAGGGTTGGAACAAGGAGGTCTTAAAGGTCCCTTCCAACCCAAACCAGTCTGTGATTCTGCAATTCCATTTCTGACAGTGCAACTATTTCTGATCATCCAATTCCAGACAACCCCAATTCATTTTCCACCTCAGTCTTTGCTTACTTTCCATACCATCATCTACACAATGACATTTATTCCCACAGCACTGAGCCCAACCAGCCCTTCCACGCTCCTCTTGGAGAAGGAGAAACGACTTGGAAGTCATTTCTAATTACACCTCCTGTGCTACTCACCTTGCTCCCAGCCTACTACAGTGTGGAGACAGCAGCTCCACCTTTTGCAGACCCAGCAGATGCCCCTGGGAGGGGACAGGGAGAGTTTTAGAGTGGCCATCCTGCCCTGGGTGGGTGGAAGAGCTCTGGCTGTGCTTCCTTTCCCCCCTCTCGGCCTCTCACACACACACAGAGATAAAAGCTTTTCCTAGGGAGGAAAAAAATGACATTTCCTCACTTCTTACAGTTTCTAAGTCTCAGCTGAGGGTGGCTGGGCTGCTCTGATTGCCTGGAGTGCCCTGCTGGCCAGGCTATTGCTCTCCCTATTTCCTTGCTCTAATCCAATGTGCTTGATGTGATCTCCCAGGCCAGAGCTGGCAGTGCTGGGTGTGATGGAAATGCACCTGGAGACAAAGCTGAGACAGCCCCATCCCACTGCCCACCCAGAATGGGACTGAAATTATCTGTACAGCTGATTGTGAACCTGCTTCTATCATCCCCCATCCGTTCCCAATGACTGACCTTCCACAAAATGCTGTGTTTCATTCAGGAGGAGGTAGAAAAAAAGGCACATTTTTCCTCTTTGTTATTCTTTGCACTCCTCAGCAGCACAGTTATCAAAACAAAACTTATCCTTGACCTTACTAACCTCCCTTTTAACATGACTATGCAGAGTATTTCTTTCTACTTGGATTTTGCTTTTTGCAAGTATTTTATTCTTTCTTTTGTACAAAGTCCAAGCCGCACTCTTGCTACTTTAAGCATTTTTTTTTTTTTCAGATACTTTCTGTCCTGAAGCAAAAATTTTCTCCAAATAGCACAATTTTAGCAGCTCCAGGTTGTGGTGGAATTTCCCTTACCTCCTCTACCAACCTCTTGGAATTGCTTGAAACTCTGAAACCATAGGAAGACTTGACTAAGTGGGTGTGAACACCAAGCTGGAATGTACAAAATGATTACCAAATTGAAATTAAAGGGAATTATCAAGCCTTACATTGCAAATCTAAATCATGGTCCTCAATGGCTGCACGGAGCTCCTCCCTCAGCTGCATGTGGTGGTGGAGGAGAAAATCTCTGCACAGGTCTGGGTGATGACAACTGGGATTGGGATTGTTCAGCCTGGAGAGGAGAAGGCTCCAGGGAGAGCTCAGAGCCCTGCCAGGGTCTAAAGGGGCTCCAGGAGAGCTGGAGAGGGACTGGGGACAAGGGATGGAGGGACAGGACACAGGGAATGGCTTTAAGGTGGACGAGGTTAATTTTAGATGGGATTTTGGGCAGGAATTGTTCCCTGGCAGGGTGGGCAGGCCCTGGCACAGGTGCCCAGAGCAGCTGGGGCTGCCCCTCGATCCCTGGCAGTGCCCAAGGCCAGGCTGGACACTGGGGCTGGGAGCACCTGGGACAGTGGGAGGTGTCCCTGCCATGGCAGGGGTGGGATGGGATTTAAGGTGTCTTCCCACCCAAACCATTCCATGATTTCATGAAGTCCCATCCACGCTGGAGACCAGCTGGTGACCACAACCTGCAGAGCCAAAGCCCTCTTTGAAGTTCCACCAGAGCCTCATTCCAGTCCTGCATAACCAACTGATTTTTTGCCTGTGCTTTTCCATGATTTCTTTTGTTGCTGCTTCTTATTTCCCTTTGCGTTGTGTGGAATTACGAGCTCTAATTACGTAAATAAACAGCCAGGGAACAAACCAAACCTCTGGGAGTCCTGAGGGGATTCCCTTCCCTGCAGACACACTGGCCATTTGCAGGTTCCCACTATCTTTGCTTTCCTCTTATTTTTCTTTCCTTGTGCTGCCTAGAGGGGAGGATTTGTCACTAAGCAAAGCAAGTCTCTCAAACTTCTGAGAAAATCATAAACAGGCTGCAGTCCCTCATGAAAGCGAAGAAAACAAATGTGTGAACGGCAAAATCAACTATCTCTAATTTATTTATCATTGAAAAGCTAATTGCATCCTTCTTAGAAGCATCAAAAAAGCCTCAAAGTGCTGCAAAACACACGAGCGTTTAGGGCATCCTCTGGGATTATCCCAGGCAGCTCCTGCTCTCCTCCCTCTGATGCTGAACGAGGTGGCTCAACCCTACAGCCTCCATCCTCCCACAAAATCCCTAGATGGGGTGGAGTTTCCCAAAAAATCCCTGGATGGGGTGCAGCTTCCCACCCTCCTGCATCAGGGAGTGGCAGAGGTTGTGCATCCCTCACCAAGTTCCTGTGAAATATAATTTTTTTTTTTTTTTTTTTTTTTTTTTTCTTTTTCCCCAAGACACTGTTAGATGTGAAAATAGTCTTCAACATCATGAGAAGGGTTGGGATTTTTCCAAACCTCCTGAGGAATTAACTTTACCCTTGGAGGAGTCCTGTGCCATTCAACAGGTGCAGCTCCTGGAAGTATCTAAATAAAAAAGGAGTCAATTCCACAGCCATTCCTTAGAAAAAGGACTGAACAGAAATAATAATGTTTCCAGGGATTTTTATAAATAACCCCAAATTTCTATGGCAAGATAAAACCCTCGATTAAATTTTACAGTCTGGTATAAAAAGTGCTGTCTGAAGGTTGTTATTTTCTATTATCAGTGAGAGTTTTCTTGAAGACACTGAGATAACTCAACGGGCTCTTCCTTAGCTCTGATTTAAGGCAGCTGCAGCTGAGCAAAATTTTCCTGGAAGTGAAACATCCCTGACATAGCAGGGATGATAATTTTCCCTTTCCCTGTCTTCTATCAATATCCAACTAGGGATTTACTGCAAGTTCACAGAACTTTAATTTTCCCTCACACCTTTAGACAGTGAAAAAATGTTAAATATAAGCTGTACCAAAATAACATGTATTAAAATTATCACCATTTTATCTGTAAATGATCTTGTAGGCTCACCAAAGCAATATCTATAGACCTCCAAATTTGGTTTTTTACTTTCTTTTTGTTGCTCCTTTGCAGTGAAATAATTGCAAGTAGAGTTTGTTTGTGGCTAATCAATATCCTGCTGCCAGTGTTAATGGGACATGTGACAACATAAGGACAGTCCCCCTCCAAAATTAATTCCTGACAATTACTATTAATCATTTCTGAAGGGTTTGGGTTTGTTGTTTTTTTTCCAAATCAAAAATAAGCCAGGAGTTTGTTTTCTGTGTGCACAGTCATAAAATGATCATTTGGGAGAGCTGTGGATAATCTGTGAATAATCCAATCTTTCATCACAGGTTTAGTTTGGATTTCTATGAACTGCAAATGGTGAATAACTCAGCTGTGTGTTCAGATGTGTTTGGTGGTGAGTTTGCAGATTAACAATGGAAATGTGTGAGTAGAGGAAAATTCCCCTTTTCGCACCAGATAGAAGCCATCAGCTCTCCATACTCTCAATAAATTTCCAACCTGAAAAACTCCTTTTCAGCAAATCCTCAGAGCACAAACAACAACAGTGAATCACAGAATCAAAGAATGGTTTGAGCTGGAAGGGACCTTAAAGATCATCTCATTCCAAACCCCTGCCATGGGGAATGACACCTTTAAAAGGTTCCTTAAAAATAATTATCTGTAATGACTTAGCAATACTCCTTGAAAAATCCCATTTTTTTAATAAATAAAAAGCTTCATTACTCCAATAAAATCCTAATTTAATCCATTCATTTAACAAACAGGAACACAAATATTATTTGTGCCAAGTGGAGCTGAGATCACCCTGTGATACCTCCTAAACTCGTGACCTTGAGTTAATTGTGAAGCAACAGCAAGTGAAAATCAGTGTGAGAAGGAACAAGTATGAAAGAAAACAACCCCTGAATTAAATCCCTTTTCCTCTGCAGCAGTTTGGGCAGCAGCTCGGACTGTCATCAGCAGATAAATCAGTTTGCAGGGCTGTGGACAGCTCTTTCATGTGAGTTCTGAAGGGTTTAACTGGGCAAGTGTGGGAGATCTGGAGGTGCAGAGCCAGGCTGTGTGTGCAGGGTGGGCACGTGGGGCTGGGTGAGCTCCTCCAGAACTTCTCTGCCCTGAATTCCTGGACTCTGCAGCCACCACACCCCTGGCTCTGCTCACCAGTGAAACTCCCAGGTGTTGCTCCTGCCTGACTTCTCAAACAGCAGGGAAAAAACAATGATGTGGGTGATGAAACTGATTTAAAAATTAAAGTTTACTTTTTTTAAACAGAGCTTGGGCACATTTTCTCCTTTGTGGACATGGGAGGGCTGGAGGCAGGGCACAACTTCCAAAGGCCTTGGAAAAGATTCAGGAGACACAGAAAAGGGATGAGGCAGCCCTGGGAAACTCCTCCCTCTGTCCCAGGAGCTGATGGGGGATGAGGTGCCACATCCAGCTGCACCTGGGGAGATTCAGGTTGGATATTAGGAAAGATTTCTTCATGGAAAAAGTGGTCAAGCATTGGGACAGGCTGCCCAGGGCAGTGGTGGAGTCACACCCCTGGAAGTGTCCAAAATCTGAGTGACGTGGCCAAAAACTGAGTGATGTGGCCAAAAACTGAGGGATGTGGCCAAAATCTGAATGATGTGGCATTTTGTGATGTGGCTTAGTGGGCTTTGGTGGGATGAGATCAAAGCTGGCCTTGATGATCTTGGAGGTCTTTTCCAGCCTTAATGATTCCATGATCCAATCCCTTAGTTTCACCTCATCCAATGGAAATATTGCCACCCAAATCTCTAATTCCTCATTCTTTAAACATTCCCAAAGTTTCCTGTGGCAATGACCCCACATCCCACCCCAAAGCCCTGCCTCTTGTCACCAGCCTGTGCTGTGGGCCCTGCCACATCTTTTGGCTGTTCCTGGATTCTGGTGTCAGCAGAAAGTGGAGGGAAAAAGGTGTCCTCAACAACTTCCTGAGATATTCCATATCAATTATTCCTTACCTGATACATTTTTGCCATTTTCATCCTTGTTAGCCACGAAATTCATGTTCCAAACTTGACAGGCTCTCGTCACAAGCGCATCTCACCCTCTGTCTAATCATTTCCATCAGGCCTCTCTGAACTTTTTCCACTTCAGCTGTACCTTTTTTGAAATGGAAATGAAAGCAGCGTTCAAGGCAAAGGCTCATCGCCCCTTTATGTAACAGCACTCAAACATTGCAGAACTGTTTTCTCTCACATATCCTGTGCTGGGCTTTGCTTTTTATCTGGGAAAAATGGGATCAGTGAAGGGACAGCAAGGTTGTGTCTGTGAGTTGGAGTTGGTGGAGAGGAAATATCTGCTTGTCCCTGCTGTTGACCAAGGCTGGGTCATTCATTTTCTCCACACTGTAATTTTATCCCCAAAGCTGACAGTGATATAAAGATTAAATCTTGTTGGTGAACTGCTCTGGACTGTTTAATATTGGGACTGTAGGATGCAATTATCACAGAAATACAAATTCATGGAATGGTTTGGGTGGGAAGGGACCTTAAAGCCCATCCCATCCTGCCATGGCAGGGACACCTCCCACTGTCCCAGGCGCTCCAGCCCCAGTGTCCAGCCTGGTCTTGGGCACTGCCAGGGATCCAGGGGCAGCCCCAGCTGCTCTGGGCACCTGTGCCAGGGCCTGCCTACCCTGCCAGGGAACAATTCCTAATTCCCAATATCCCATCTAACCCCAGTGGTTTGAAACCATTCCCCCTTTTCCTGGAACTCCAAGCTCTTGTCTCTCCACCTTTCCATCTTTCCTGACACACATCCTACAAGGAGTAAGTTACTCTGTGTAACCAACACTCACCTCTGCCCAGGGAAGGAGTGTGAGTCAGGGCTGGGTTATTCCTGGATTCAAGCTCAGATCTCCAATATCCAAATTCTTGTGCTCCCCTGCACCCTGCAAGAAATAAAGCCCTTTATTCTGCTCTAAAATATTGACTTGATCCCACAGATAACCCTCTCCCTGCTGGTTGGGAGGCCATGCTCTGTCAAAATCCTTTTCCAATGTTTAATGGAGGGATTTCAAAAGCTGCTCCTTTCCTCATCAATGGAAGTGACAAAACAAAACTATTTTTCCCAAATATTGGAACCTCAATCATATATCCCACTAATCTCCCAGCCACAAAGGTATTTTATTAGTAAAGCAGGGTGGTTTTTATGGGTCAGATGTTGTTGTCCTACTGCACTGGAGCTTGTATCCTCCTGATACCACACATGTTTGTTCTCTACTTAATTTTTAATGCATGAATTTGTTTTTATATTAAAATTCAATAAAATTTTAATTATAAAACATAATATATCACACTGAAGTATATATATCTACGGAGAGGCACATCTGTGCTTTTACAACAGATGTGAGGAACTCTGCAAATATTTAAGATGCAGATTTTACCACTAAAACGAGCACAAACCCAGCTTGCCTGGAGATGAACAGCTCAGGTAGGCCCAGGTTGAGTGCACCTAAATGGGTCCCTGATCTCAGTGAGAGCAGAAAGTTGATGAGGAGTTATTGAGTATAGGGAGCAGGAGGAAACTCAGAATTAGAGTCCCAAGAAGCTGAAAGAAAGGGAAAACCTCCAAGACGCAGAACAAGTTTTTTCCATAAATATTTTTTTATAGTTCTGAATCCTTTTTCGTTTATAACTTTTCTGAACTGTAGATCTCCCTAACATTCACTGGCAGAAGAATCATCTTTCTGAACTCATGTAAGGTCTGCACAGTAATTTGTGCAGTTGACTTGTTGCCAGTTGCCATTCAGGACTCTCAATATGAAGAAATTCTCTTTTTCCTTTTAATTTTTAAATCAGAATTTATTCTGCTGCACTTGCCATGCCTGTTGTACTCTAGAAGTTATTCCCATGAACCTTCCAACAAGAGTAAAGCCAAAGTAACAATTCAGGAGAAACCTGGGGTGAGAAGGACATTCAAATAATAATGAATGATGAAAATTAAATGCTGGGTTAGGTGCTTATTCAAAGTAGTCCAAAGTGAAATTCTCATGTAGATATAAATCAAAAGTAGCCTCAGTGAAAAAATAAAAGTGATAGGAGGAGAAATAGGTCCTATGAAGAGAAATAATGCAGAATTTATCAGAGAAAAATTTTATCAGGATGGGTTTTTTCATTTTAAACACCAACTTTCCAGTTTAAGTGCAATTTTGGGATGGTTCCTCTCACCCAGCCTCGAGGTCCACAAAAAGCCATCGCGGGTTTGGGCCTTGGCCAGCACAGAGAGGCACTGGAAGTTCTTCAGCTCCTTTACCTCTCTTTTCTCACCAAAACTCTCCATTTCTCAGCTTACACTTGCACATGAGAATGTGGAATTTTGAACTCCAAATCTGAATAATAAATAAAAACAAATCACCATGAATTACCCAGTACACTGCAACTTGCTTTGCGCTACCTTGAGCACCCACAAACCCCTAAATTGGCATCCTAGATGTGGTGGCACTGAACGTCACCAGGATTTTCTTTAAGGACATGGAAAATTCAGTGCCTGAAATGCAGCAGATTTTCCTATTCACTGCCCACATCATAAGGCTGACCCACATAATTTTAAGCAAGGAGCTGAAATCTCAGCCAAACTCCACAGAGATTCCACGTGATATTGTTTTAACTGTTTGCTGAACTCTTTCTAGAATTATTTGTCCTGAATTTTGGTGACATGAGGTGAATAAATAATCACGTCTCACCTGGGAGTAGGAAATCTGAACAATGAGTTTAAAGCAGTGAAACAATTTTTGGGGAGGGGAGAAAGGAGAAATCTGAGTCGAAGAGCAAGGTCTGCAGGTTGTCTACATGCTTAAAATATTAATCAGCTGGCAACATTTCTCCTCTGGAACAGAAAAAAAAAAGCAGAAAAAAAAGACATTTCATAGAGCCAATAACACTCACAACTTGAGAAAGCGTAAGATGATCCTTTCCTCAGAAAAATCCATCAGCAGCTAAACTCCTAAAGCAGGGGGAGTTCTCAGCATTGCTTTAAAAAAAATAATAATAAAAAAAAACAAATGAAAAAGCTGCTGGTTCTCCTAAAAGTAAGGAAGGGCTGATGCTAATGATTGCTTTCTGTCATAATTGCAGCGAGCTGTCATCAACAAGGAATTGCAGCTCAGAACTCCTGGGAAGTACAGCAAGAGAGGCAAATCTGTGTCAAACTTCTGCAGATGGTGCAGATTTATGCTCTCTATTAGACTCCAGTGGAACATGCTGTCTCTCACCTTTTGTTTTTTTTAATTAAAATGAAAAAAAAGGAAGAGAAAGGGGGAAAAAACTGCCATTATTAGTAATCACATTGGCATTTTTCACTCTGCGATTTGCTTTTTAAAGTGATGACTCTGCCTGAAGTTTTTAACACCATAAATAAACTGAAACCTTTCTGCTCCCAGAATGTCACACTGCTGTTTGTGAGCAGCTTTCCCTTTCTTCTTTCCTTTTGCTTCTTGCAGAGAAAGCTTAAACTCCATCTCCTTGGACTTTCAAAGGCGCCACACAGATCTATTTTTAAGCATCTATTTTCAGATGCAGAAATCAACTTACTCATTTTTCTTTTTTTTTTGTTGTTATTTAATATTATGGGGGAAAATGTTCCCTCCATCTGCAGCACTCAGTCCAATGCTGCAGACACTGGAAATTCTGGATGTGGGATGAGACCAAAGCCCAGAGTTCAGTGTCCCTCAGCCTGCAAGGAGTGGAGATGACAACAGGATGAAGGGGAATGGTTTTAACTGGAAGAGGGTAAATTTTGATGGGATTTTGGGAAAGAATTGTTGCCTGGGAGGGGCTGGGATGGAATTCCCAGAGCAGCTGTGGCTGCCCCTGGATCCCTGAGGTGTCCAAGGCCAGGCTGGACATCGGGGTTGGAGCACCTGGGACAGTGGGAGGTCCCTGGTGGGATGGGATGAGCTTTAAATTCCCTTCAACCCAAACCAGGCTGGGATTCTGTGATAACAAACTGGGGTTTGCCACAAACCTTTGTCCCTTGGCAATCTCTGTGTCACAGGTGCCACTGTCTCCCAAACCGTCATTTTCCTCTTGCTTTTCTTCCAAGACTGAAAACTGGACCCTCAAACCCCTTTGTAATTCAGTCTAGCAGCCATGCAAATACAAATATTTCCATAATCCGAGTATGAATTAAAAGTCAAATTACTTTATGGATTTATTTATATTTGCACACGAGGGACTTCATCAAAACAGACCTCAAGAGCTGAAAAACATTTTTTTTTTTTTTTTTAAGCACATCTTTTCTCTTTCAGTGTTAGGTTAACAGGTTCAGCTCTGTGATATTGTAAAGCCAAGAGGGGAAAAGGAACTGTGCTCTGTGAATTTAATGAATTCTCTACTTGTGGTACAAGGCATCTAAATGGCTGTGAAGGAAGCATGAACATGTTACAAGAGTGTTTTAGCAGAATTGCTCTTCTTGGAGTGGTTTGGACGAGGCTGGAGGTGGGATTTGCTCGTGGCTGTGCCATTCCAGCTCTGTAAAACCCCACAGTGATGCTCCTAAACCAGCCTGGCCCCCAGGCCTGGACTTGCTCCCCTCCTGCACACAAAATTATTTCCATCATGGCTTTGCAGTGATTTTCTTCTTCTTCTTCTTTTTAATTTTTTCTTCATAGCTCTCCTTCCACGTTTGGGGGAATTTTGTCTTTTTCACTGATTAAAATTCGGGATTCTGTGGAAAAAAATATAAAATAATAGTGACCTTTTGATGCAGTCTACAAAGTACTCCCACTAAACAGGCAATAAGTGAATCTAATAGACACCCCAACCCACGCCAAGTCCCATAAAATCAGGGTGTGAAGCATAAGGGAGAGAGGGATTCAGATTAATAATTCATTCCAAGCAACCCCCTGGAGCAGTTTTACTATGATATGCTATGCAGAATGCTTCAACACACTAATTAATATTTTCAAAGTGTTCCACGAGCCCCTTTTAAAAGCACTTTTGCCATTCATTGAGCATTCCGCATTTCAGAAGGGGAAGCTCGGGCCTGCCCCCCAAACCCAGGGCTGAGCTGCAGGATTGGGGTGCAGGGGAAGAAGCAGCACCCCCCAAAGCTGCTGCAGCCCCACGGGCATGGCCTGTGCCTTCTGCTCCTCAGACCCAAAAGGAACTGGAATAAATTTGGCTCCCTTGTAGCCCAAAATGCAGGTGACCCCCAGAAAGATCTGTAACTTCCCTGAAGAGTCCCTGCCTCATCCCCTCCCCAGATTTTCCAGGGAAAAGCTCTGCCAACACCTTGAGACAACACCAAGTTCTTCTTCTGAGGCACATCTCTATTTTGGTTTTTACCACATTTTTACAAACCAACCCAATTTCCTGCTTCAGTTAGCAAGAAAACACGGCGAGGATGTGTTCAGCAATGAAAAAAAGTGGAGTTTTACAACTAATGAACTTAACCCAGTGCTGGAGTCTCAAAATTCGATCTCCAGCAATAAATCTCTCCATTATATTTCTATTAAATGCAGTATAACACTGAAAAAAAAAACAGAAAAAGAGTCAGGGATGACACTTGACCTGCTCATGCTCCAAAAATCAAAACAAAAGGATTTCTTTAGGAAAAATAAGGCAGAACATACCCAGAGAGTGAACCCTGCCCAAATGATTGTTTCCTGGTTGCTCCAAATAATCTCTTGTCTAATTAAGAGCTGAAAAATTCAAGGAGTGAATTATTTTTAACCCCTGGAGTGCTGGGGATTGTTTTGTAAAGGTTGGGGGTGCTTCTTAAAAAGTGACACTGGGTGAAGTTTCAGCAAAAATTGGCAGAATGTAGAGGGAAAATACAGAGAATTAAGGTGCCTGGGATATCTAGGAATGCTGGGAAAATCTGCCCAAATTTCCCATACCTATCTAAAATGCAGGTCCCACCTCTCCTTTGAAGATCCAGGTGATCTTCACCAGGCTCAGTGCATCACATTCCAGGGCCAGTGTCAGGATTTGCCCCAGAGGAGGTGCCACTAACACAGATTGCACCAGAAACTCTCCTGACATTTAGGAAAACGTCAAAAAAATGGGATTGTCCACTCTGGAGCTGGATCAGCAGCTGCTCCACGGGCTCAGGAGCCGTGCAGCACTGAGCAGTGGAGGGTCTGTGCTGCTCCACACAAACCCACAGCAGTCCTGCCAATGCAAATATTAATAATCAAGATAATCGTGTTGGTTTTGGACACTCCCTTGAGGGTGCCCTCTAACCCCAGCTTGGCAGTTTTGGAGAGCTGAGATCCAGCACAGCTCAGGAGCCTCTCTGTCCCCACAGACCCTCTCAGGAGAGCCCCTGTGGCTGCTGGACAGGACCCCAAACCCACAGACACCCAGAAAGCAGCAGGAAGAGTCACCAGGAAGCCAAGGGCAGGGAGGGGCTGGGAATCTTCATCCCCAACTCCTGCCCTGCCCAACACCCACCCTGCTTCCCCCTGAGGCCCCAAAACTCACCAGGAATGGGCACATCCCAGCATGGGGGAGGAGATCTTCTGTCTGCAGAGCCCCAAAACTGGAACCAGCCCCTCTCCCAGTGTGCTGGCATCTTTAAGATGTGCATTATATTGGGATCTTTAGGATGTGCATTATTTCTATACCTTTAAGATGTGCATTATATTGGGATCTTTAGGGTGTGCATTATATTGGGATCTTTAGGGTGTGCATTATATTGGGACCTTTAGGGTGTGCATTATTTCTGTACCTTTAAGATGTGCATTATATTGGGATCTTTAGGGTGTGCATTATATTGGGATCTTTAAGATGTGCATTTTTGTATCTTTAGGATGTTCATTATTTTTGTACCTTTAGGGTGTGCATTATATAGGGATCTTTAGNCATTATTTCTGTACCTTTAAGATGTGCATTATATTGGGATCTTTAGGGTGTGCATTATATTGGGATCTTTAGGGTGTGCATTATATTGGGACCTTTAGGGTGTGCATTATATTGGGATTTTTAGGATGTGCATTATTTCTTTACCTTTAGGATGTGCATTATATAGGGATCTTTAGGGTGTGCATTATATTGGGGTCTTTAGGGTGTGCATTATTTCTGTACCTTTAGGATGTGGGTTACACTGGCACCAGGAAAGCATCCCCACAAAGGGCTCATTTGGTGTAAGAGTCAGAAATTTGTCCTTTTTCTGCTCAGAATTCTGTGCTCTGGCTGCCCCTGATGGGGTGCCCCTTTGCCACTGAGTTTTTAATAAGGGGTTGTGCCCACTTTTCCAGGATTCATTCCCATTCCTGCAGCAAGGGCTCCTTGACACGAGGACAGGTGACACAGGGGCTCTGCTGGAACCTTCCAAACTTCACTCCTGCTCCAGATGCTGATGAAATGCCCTTTTTTTTTTTTTTTTTTTTCGGATCAGTGAAAGGGTGAGGAGAAACTCTTCCCTGAGCAGCAGCTGGCACAGCCTGCCCCAGCAGGAGCAGTGGCTGTAACACTCGTGGTCAAGACCTGGTGGAGAATGTGCAGCTCTGTGTCCAAAGGCAGAGGATCCTTTCAGGTGAAGAAGGGAACAAAGGAGCAAGGTTTTGTTTTTTCCCCTGCCAGGAAAACACAGGAGGTCAGCAACCTGTACCCAACCCCAGGCTGAGCTTTGTGAGCGGGGTTTGAGCTGCTGCCTGGGCAACCACGGCGGGCAGGGGAGCTGGAAACTCCTCCCTGAGCCCTGAGCACAGAGCCCAAACCTGCCTGGCAGGAGGGCAGAGGGGAAAAAGGAGCAGGAATTGCTTCCACGGCCATGCTGGTGTGCAGTGATTTGATGGATTTTCCACCAGAGCCCAAATCCTTCCTGCCCAGGGCGATGCAGCCTTGGGGTGACTGCACTGGGAAGGGCAGGATCTGCCCCAACACCCCTTTCCTTTCCTTTCCTTTCCTTTCCTTTCCTTTCCTTTCCTTTCCTTTCCTTTCCTTTCCTTTCCTTTCCTTTCCTTTCCTTTCCTTTCCTTTCCTTTCCTTCCCTTCCCTTCCCTTCCCTTCCCTTCCCTTCCCTTCCCTTCCCTTTCCTTTCC
>WEZZ01013433.1:490543-501123 GCA_013400585.1 Chloropsis cyanopogon
TTCCCTTCCCTTCCCTTCCCTCTTGGATTTTGGGTCAATTTAGAGCTCCAGACTGGCAGGAGGATCCTTTTTTTATAAATCACCCTCAATAACAGCACTGTTGAGGAGAGCAGCCCCCACTCCTGACTTTTGTACAGCTCAGGCTGTGCAGGAAAAGCTCCAAAACAACAACTCTGACCTTTTTCCCCATAAATGTCCCAACACAGCTCGCTCTCGGGCTGTTTTGGCTTTGTGGCCGTCTTGCCGTGCAGAAGGGGTTTAAAACTGATTTTTTGGGTGCCTCTAGAATAGAATTTCCAGCTGTCCTTTCCCCAGCAGCCCAGGGCCGAGCCCTGTCCCTGCAGGGTGTCCCGACCATCACCAAATCCTTTGGGATGCAGCTCCCAGGGTCCCAGCGAGGGCTGGCATGGGGACAGCTCGGGACTCCCAGATTTCAAGGGGCACCCCAAGTTCTGGGCCTTCTGTTTTCCCCCTCTGCAGCTCCTCCTCGGCTTTTGGCAGGGGATAAAAACCAGGTTTGGCAGCAATGCTGGGAGCTGGGGATGGAATTGTTTGAAAGCTTAAGAGTGCCATCGTGTGGATCTGGGATTGGTGTCCCCGCTCGGGCTGGAGCTCTGAACCCTCCTCTTTCCCCCAAAAAACACAGTTATTTTAATTCCCTAATAAATCTGTTGTTTGGGGTCCCACCGTCTCACCCAGTCTGTATTTGTAACTCCTCACCCTTCTTTTCTTTTTGTTAATCATCTTTTTTTTTTTTTTTAATCATCGTTATTTTTTATTATCATTGCACTTCATTACTGGTTTAACCTTTTCCCTTTTTTTGTTTATAGAACACACTTTGTCCTGGCACAAATCACATGAAACTAAATAAACCACGGGACAAGAAAGCAAGAAGAAAATAAATGTCTTCATTCTGAAGCCATTTCCTTTGTGCTTTTGGACTCTGGGGCTCTTCACATTTCAGAGTTTCATGTTTTACTGGCTATTAATCGCCAAATTTAAAAATAAAAAGATAAACTGCTCTTTCTGCCTGTGGTTTAGGAACACACAAAATATCATATTTTGAATATTACAAATCTGTAGGGATTTAAATTCCATACATCTCTCAGTTAAGAAAAAAAGGAAATAACTGAGATTTCCCAAAGTGAGTTACATTTTCACAAAAAAAAAAACCACAGGTAAGGAATTTTTATATTCAGATTTGAATGGGCAAGCAAAGATATTTTCCTTTTCATGAATGCAATGGATGTTAATTAATAAAATAGTGTTAATAAAGTATTTAAGGGCATGGGACTGATCCTGCTCTAAATTTGATGGCCTCATTTCTTCCCAGTGCAGCAGGTCTGGGCTAAAATCTGTGTGGATTTTTTGTCAGAAAGTTTTTAACCCAAGTTATTAAAGTCAGGAATGACTCCCACTGCCTTGACCAGGGTGCTTTGGAGCCCCCCTAAAACATCTTCCCCCTAAATATCCATTTTTAAACAATTCAGCCCCAAATCTTGACACTGTTATTTGTTTAAAAACAGCCTCTGGATCCCAAGGATTTGCTCCTTTTTAAAAGAACTTTCACGTTCAAACACCACGGGGGAGTATCAAAAACACCCAAAGCCACGCTCAGGGAAAAAAAAATAAAAATAAAAAGCAGATTTTTACCCAAATTGTTGGTGGGGTTTTGTGTTCCAGGTGTGAAACAGCAGCTCCAAGGCTCCAGCACCAGGGCAGGTGAGGCTTGTGTGGATCTGGGGGTTACAACGACAGAAAGTGAGAATATCAGGGCAGAAAATTGCATCTAATTTGGTTTAAATTCACAGAAGTCTCAGTCTTTTGGGAGGTATTTTTACTTTACATATTTGTTAATGCGAAATCTTCTCGTCACCAAACATGCTTTAATATTCAAGGGGGAGCTGATTCTGCTTTTGCCTCCTTACTCTCCCCAAACCAAAACCAAATCTGCTTTTGCATCAGCCAGCTTTCCCTCCTCCCCCCATCCTTCAACATTCCAGCTGAGAAAGTAAAGCCACGAATAACACCGGGAAGTTGGGATTGCTCTTTGTTAAAAACGTGCCAGAAAATCCCTGCTTTTCTCACCAGATCTCGTTGTGGATTTGGGAGAGGGAGCACAAAGCTTTTAAAGCAGGGCACATTTGTTTCCAGTGTTAAATCTCAGCCCCTGAAAGTGGCTCTTATAAACTTCATTTTAAAAGCAGGCTAGAGGCGGGCTCTTGCAGCCCTGTGGTTGAATAATTCATATTATTTGCCATCATTTAGGGAAGCTGCCGAATGCCAGGGAATAAATATTTGGAAAAGTAGGGAAATCTGTCCTTCAACAACAGGGGAAGGGAGAGGTGCCAGCAGCAGGGAACAGCCAAACCTGCACCTTCTGCTGGGTGGGGTTTGAAGGAGCAGTTTGAGGGGCCAGTTTGAAGGACAAAATTAAAATACCAGTTTAAAGAACCAGTTTAAAGGACCTGCTTAAAGCTCATTCACCAGCTCTGCCAAATAAAAGTCCAGTAGCAAATCCTCCCTGGACAATCCCAAATCTGAACCAAGCAGAAAAGCCCAACTGAGGGAAGATCCTTCCCTAGAAGGAACAACCTGCAGAAAACTCCCCCTAATAGTAAAGATTTCCCATCCAAAGCTTTTGGGGTCTGGAACAAGCTGGGTGGGGGTTTAAAGGACCAGTTTAAGGGACCAGTTTGGAGGAGAAATTTAAAATATCAGTTTAAAGGACCTGTTAAAAAGTCATCCACCCCGCTCTGACAAATAAAACCCAGTAGCAAATCCTCTCTGGATAATCCCAAATAAGCCAGGCCTGAACCAAGCAAAAAAGCCCAAGTGAGGGAAAATTCTTCCCCAGAAAAAGCCTAAAATGTGCCCCACCAGTGAAGCTTCCCCATCCAAAGCTTTTGGGGGATGGAACAAGCTGGGTGGGGGTTTAAAGGACCAGTTTAAGGGACCAGTTTGGAGGACACAGTCCCTTAAACTGGTCCTTTAAACGCCCACCCAGGAGTTTAAAGGACCAATTTAAAAATCCAATTTAAATGACAAGTTTAAGGCACCAGTTTAAAGGACCTGTTAAAAACTCATCCACCAGCTCTGCCAAATAAAACCCAGCAGCAATCCCAAAAAAGCCAGGCCTGAACCGAGCAAAAAAGCCCAAGTGAGGGGAAATCCTTGCCCAGGAAAAGCCTAAAACGTGCCCCACCAGTGAAGCTTCCCCATCCAAAGCATGTGGGGTGTGGAGCAAGCCCCCTGTAAAGGAATTCCTTCCCCTGCTGCCTTTGCCATCAGTCAGAGGATGGTAATAAAATCTGGAGCTGTTTCCTTACACCAGCACTGCGATTTACCTACTCTAATAGACAATGCAAATGCTAAAAGGCACATATACATCTTCATTATATAAGCTGGTGCCTGAGTCATTTTCCTCCAGAGACAGTTTTATTCATTTTTATACAATTTGCCTACTGTACAGTGCAGATGGTTTCTATTAAGTAAAATATCTGTTTGCTTCCAAATTTTTAGTTTTCGTGATTAAATTACTTGAAAATGATGGTACATTGTATTACCCTCCTTCATGACTTCATGCAGTTGCAATTGCACCAGGCTGAACTGGAAAGCCCAGTTCCATCCACTCAGAAAATGGGGTTTTGGCCACATGCTGGGGATTTCTGAGCTCTGGTTTCTGTGTGCTGCAGCGTTTTTTCCAGAAGCCAGAACTATGGGAATTGTTTACTAAAGGTATTTATCTCAACAAGGAGTTTGAACAAAAATGTTGGACAGCATGGTGAAACGTAAAAAAAAAAAAAAAAAAAAAAAGGCAGATTTTTTTAAAATTATTTTCTTTGGGATTTTTTTGGTTGGGGTTTTTTGGTTTTTTTTTTTTTTTTTTGGGTTTTTTGGGTTTTTTTTTGGTTTTTTTTTTGTTTTTTGGGGTTTTTTTTGGGGTTTTTTTTTTTTTTTTTTTNAGCTTTTTTGGTGGTTTTTTGTTTGTTTGTTTGTTTGTTTGGGATTTTTTGGGGTTTTTGTTTGGTTTGGGTTTTTTTGGGGTTTTTTTTTGTTTTTGTTTTTGTTTTTGTTTTTGTTTTTGTTTTTGTGGGGTTTTTTGTTCTGTTTTTTTGCGTTTTGGATTGTGGAAAAACTGCTGCTTGGCCGGGAGTGTGACATCCATCGCTGTGCTGCCATCGGGTGGATGGCTGGGAAAGCTGCACATTCCCAGAGAGCTGCAGGAGCAGGGAGCGAGGAGCAGCACCTCCCAAAAACCCCCCTCCAGCCCGGGAACAGGGACGGGATTGTGCTCAGCTCACCTGTCTGCCCACCTAAAAATCATGGCCTGGGCTTGCAGCAAGGCAAAGAATCCTAAAATAAAAATTGTTTGGGTTGGAAGGGAACTTTAAGGATGTCTAAACCACCCCTGCCATGGCAGGGACACCTCCCACTGTCCCAGGTGCTCCCAGCCCCAGTGTCCAGCCTGGCCTTGGGCACTGCCAGGGATCCAGGGGCAGCCCCAGCTGCTCTGAATTCCATCCCAGCTCCTCCCCACCCTCCCAGGGAACAATTCCTGCCCAATATCCCACCTAAATCTACTCCTTGTAACTTTAAAGCCATTCCCTGTGTCCTGTCCCTCCATCCCTTGTCCCCAGTCCCTCTCCAGCTCTCCTGGAGCCCCTTCAGGCCCGGGAAGGGCTCTGAGCTCTCCCTGGATCCTTCTCCTCTCCAGGTGAGCATCCCCAGCTCTCCCAGCTTCTCCTCACAGGGGAGGAGCTCCAGCCCTCAGGATCCCCAGGTCCTGCTGAACCTTCACCAAAAAGGAGCCAATCCCTCACCCCAGGGACTGCCACACCTGAGCAGACCCCAAAGCCAATCCCTGGGGTTTCCCCAGGTCTCCCACACCCCCTCTGCTCCCCCAAAACTCCCCCAAAACCACCAGTTAGGCTCAGGGGTCCGTAGGTGTCCCAGGACTGCCCCACACCTGGGGGATTACCCTGATCCCTTGAATGGCCAAATCCTGTGGGGTGTGCAGGAAGTGAAGCACCAGCATCCCATAAAAAGCAGCTCTGGGACATAAACCTACCTTGTTTCAGTGCTTTTGGAATTCCCAGAAGTGGGAAGAGGTGCAGGAACACGATGGGGATGGGCAGAGCTGTCCCCTGGCAAGGGTTCACTCCCTGCACCGACTTTGGGAAGAGCCAAAAACCTCCTGGCATGAAAGGCTGGAACAAAGAAATAAATTAAGACAAACTCAGGGGAGTCTATCAGCCAGTGTTTGGTGCCAAACACCTAAAAATGGGCTGACAAAACATTCAGAGCTCTACTAAACACCATCAAAGCAAAAGGAATAAAGTTTCCATCCGAGGGACTGGAAAAGAAACAAATCCTAAGGAAGTGGCAAACTCAAGTTCATGCAAACAGTAGCATTAAACCCTTCCTGTGCTCTTCCCAACCCAAAACAAAAGCTTGTGGTGCCTGCCAGGAGGCACAAATCTTCTGGAGGAGCAGAGGAGAGAGAAATGAATGTACATCTGTACCGAGTCTCCACGAGCTCAAGTGAAAATCCATTTCATCTGCTGGCATTGGCAAGGCACGCCCATAAATCAGAGAAAGCAAAATATTGCTTCATATCCATCGGAGATGTTCAGGGAAATAAGGATCTCATCTCTTGGGCTGCCACAAAAATTATCTGTTCCGTCAGAAAAAGGAGATTTTGAATGGCAGCAAAAGCAACAGGAGCAGCTGCTCTGTTCAGCTCGTCCACTGCTTTTGGCCTGGAGAGCAAGCAGGGGACAAAAGGCTCCTGCAGCAGCTTCTGCTGGGGCACAGGGTGGACAGCAGACCCCAAAGCCCACCCTGAGGACAGGAACCCCTGGCAGCACCAGCAGTGACCACAAAGTGCCACAAAAGAGCAAAATTGGGGGTTAAACCTTCCCTGGGTCTCCAAACTGGGAGGGAAAACGAGCAGTGGACGAGTCAGGGACTTGTAGTCACACACAAAGAGCAGAAAAGAGCCCCAAACACCCATCAGGAAACAGGTTCTCATCTTTCCACCGTCTCACCCCCAAATTTAGGGATTTGTTGAAGATGGGAAGCAGGACATTAACGTGTACAACATGCCAGCTATCGCTGCAACATAAAATTCCTGCTTTTCCATCTGCCATCTCTCAACAGGGTAAAGGAATTCCTCCTGCAACAGATGAGCAGTTGTCTCTTTTATGGCTTTTTAATGGAAAGCAAATAAAAACTCTCCAACTTCGAATTTATCAGAACCATCTTGAAGAGTCTTTCAGAAGAGTTTTTCAGCCTTTCCCAGAGCTGCACCAGCTGCATCCAATCATGGCCAATAATTCCTTCCCAGCTTTCCAGTGAGCCTGGGAAGGAACCAGAGCCTGCAGCTCAAATCCATGGCATGGTTGATAACACAGGGAATGGGATTTCCAACTGGAATAATGCTGCAAACAAATTGCAGGTGACCGATATCAGTAAGGTTTTTAAAGAATTAAGTTCCATCAGGTAACAACAACAGAATAAAATAATTTCCAGGCTCTAGCACAGACCTCATTCTCTGATTATACTTTTTTTTTTTGCAAGTACAGAACCCAAAATCTGAATTGGGAAATCCCTCAGAAAAGCGATGTCATTGCTTCTGCCAAAGCTCAGTGTGAGCCCCATCGCTGAGGAGGAGAGGAAAGTGCTGAGTTTTTACAAAATCAGCACCAAAAAAAAAGTCGTGGCCTCCAACTCTGAAGACATCCCTCCAAAATGTTCATTTCTGAGCCTCTGTGCTCTCAAGATACAACTCTGAGCTGTTTATGGCACTCCCAGCACTCCCAGAACTGAAACATTTTTGGAGGTCTCTGATCCTGGAGTTTGAAGCAGTTTGGGTTTTAAATTCACCAGGAAGTTCTGAATGTACCAAAGAAATGGGTCCTGCAGAACAAATGGAAAATACTGAGATGGCACCACAAAAAACACTAAAATAAATTAAGTGTTGACACAGCAACACAAAGCACAAAGTCTTAATGTACAGAGCTCTCAGAGAAATATCCAATAATTCCTTGGGGCAAGGGAAAGGGAAAGAAAGCAACAGAGAAGTTTTACACTGATTTTCAGATTACATAATTTCAGGGAAATTATGCTGAAGGAAGGAATCAGGATTATAAAGAGGTGTGGAGGGTGGAAGGTGATCATCCAAAGGGTCTCAGCTCTTCCACCAGAGTCCCTGGATAAGGAAAAGCCCAGAAAGGAGGCCCATGAGCAAAAACATTGAGGGGTTTTCTGGAAAAGAAATGTCATGTCTGTTCTGGAATCAATTTACCTATTGAATAGAAGAGATACATAAATATATAGAATAAAATATAAGAATACATACAGAATAAAAGCTGATGGCCAAGGGAAGCAAGTGCTATGAAACCATCCAACCATGGGACAGGAACTCCTGTCATTCTCCTTCCATAAAACCATGAGAGAATCAGAGATTGGGTTGGAAGGGACCCTAAAGGTTGTGTTGTTCCAACCCCCAAGAGGACAGAAAGCCAACATTGGGATGAAACAAGGCCTTACCCTGAGAATGTGGGGACTCCTGAGCATCTCTGAGCCCAGAAGGAGCAGAACAGAGCCCAGGAGAGAGCTTTAAATGGATCCCAGGCAGCAAAGTTCTCCCTGCCCAGGTCAAAGGGCAGGAACACAATCACTGGTGAAGTGCTGGGGATAGAAACCACAGTCACACCAATAAAATCCTTCCCCAACAGAAGCACTGTACCAAAAGCTGCCTTTGTGGCTGCTGTCATCCCATTTGGAGAGTTTTTAAGGCACAATTGTTTGTACTTGGATGGAACAGGAAAGGGAAGGAGAGTTGGGATTTGCTGCTGTTCATTTTCAGCCCTGTCTGCCTCAAAGTCCATCTGCCAGTGAAGAATGGACGCTGGCTGGGAAAAAAAAAACAATATTCCACTGCACAGGCTTCCTGTGGTGCTACATCATGGTGAGGATTTGGGGCAATAATGCACAAATTGGAATTAAATGCAATATTTCAGGGGTGGAGGAGAAAAACAGAAGAACAGAGGGGAAAAGGAAAAAGTCTAAAATCATTTTAGTAGTGCACACTTTACTGTACTACAGCAATGTCCAACAGCACTGCCAATGGCCAGGGAGGGAATTCATCCCCAATTCAGAAAAATCCCCAAACTGGAATCCCAGCAGGACCATCCCTGTGCCTTTGGGGTCAGGATGCTCAAGGGGAATTAAGTTGTGATCTTCAAGTGTTGGAGCTTGAGACAAGAAACCTTTTCAGGCTCTGCTGCAGCACGAGCAAGTCCCACAGGCTGCAGATCAGTGAAAGCCTTATCAAACCTTATCCCTGCTGGGTTTGGGGACAGAACCCTGCACACTGAGGTGCTCAGGAGGCTTTTGTATACCTCAGGTATGGAGATCCAGTTTGGGCTGGAACTAAAACATAAAAAGCTGCCCAAAAATATTGCCAGACCAAGATTGGAGGAGTTCCGCTGTCCCATCACAAAGGTAAATTCACACCTTTGTTCACTGAATTAATCCAGATTGAGACATAATTTTATATATATCCAGATTTTGTATTTTAGAATTATCCAGATTTTATCCTATAATCAAACCCATGATTTTTAGCTTCAGGCTGTCCTGTTTTCTGCATCTTGGGCTGACAATTCCAACAGTTGGGAGCTTCCCCATCTGCTGCCTATCCTAGGTTCCAGCAGAACAAGTGGATCTGTGCTGGCTGCAGGCCAGCTGAGGAGGAGGAAGATTTATGCAAACTCTCAGGAAAACATTTCCAACAGCTGGAACAGAAAGGAAATCCAGGCAGCATCTGAATCACAGAGTTATTGCTCTGCCACTCCACACAGCATCACCAGGGTCCCTCCAGCAACCACATTATTTAACAGACCATTTAATAGGCTATCAAAAATCCAGTTGTCTTCATTACAGCAAACAGGAAGCTGTGGGATAACGGAGAGATTTTGTGAGTGGAACAACTGCTGAGAACCAAAGGTGAAGCAACCCAGAGAAGTTTCACACTGACAGAAATAAGGACGCTCCACACAGGCTGAAAACTGGGGAACTTCAGATCCTGAGCAGCTTCAATCTTACTCGGGGTTAGCATGAATAAATAAGTGAATAAATACAAATGGGAGGGGGGAGGTGTGCTGCCATAGTCACATTTTAAAGTGATTCACAGATGTGGAACATTTTTTAGGATGAGTCCAGGCACTGTTCCTCCAGGACTGGCCCAACACCTGCCAGCAGTGAAGGTGGAGCCCAGCCCTGCTCCTGTTCCTGCAGAACCCCGTGAGTTCACATTTGTAAGGTCACAGCTCAGCTCCAGGGTGCCTGATCCCAGGAGATTCCAGACATGGAGCAGGGAAAAGCAGCTCTGGGGCTGTCCAGGAGGGCTCAGCTCAGTTCCTAAATCACCCTGCCCCAACCCTGCTGAGGAATCCTCAGGTTCAGTGGCTGCAGGTGAGCATGGAAACTCCTGGGAGAAGAGCTGGACCTAAATGCCTCAAAAAGGCAGCTGGGGGAGCCTGGAAATTTTTCCCTGATGTAAAAACTTAAATGTTAAAAAAAAAGGGTTTTTTCAAACTCTAAACTTGCAGCACATTTCACAGGGGGAAGCTTAAAGAGTCACTAGCTGAGAAAACTCACAGGAAAATATGAATTTATAAGGAATAATTTCCTCTTTCACTGCTTCCCCCAGAGCTCCATTTAAATATTAACAAATGACCCCAAGTTAGGAGCAGCGATCCCAGAACCAAGGGCAGGGCAGCTGGGCCAAGGTTTGACGACTCTTTCCATGCTGGAATTTCTCCAAATTTTTCCCAAGCCAAACCTCTCCTGGATGAACCTGAGGCCACTCCCCCTTGTCTTATCCTGAGGTGGATCTGCCTCCCTTCCTAGAAACTCAAATCCTGCCACCAAAGGGTCCTGTGATACTTCCTGACAATTTTTGCCTAATTAACCAAACACCACAACATTTTGCCCTTTTTTCCCCAGTTTTAGCACTTCACAAAGCAAATTCAAGATGACCGTAGTGTTTTCTACATTTTAATGAAGCAAAATTCCATGAACTTTTAACACTTCCTTTTTCCTACAATAAATAATATCATTCTTTTTCCAGATCTGGAATACTCACACGTTTTATGTCTGAACTCTGAAGTTTTTCCAAGTTTTAGAGTGGCTGCTCCATCCAACAAAGATACCTCCCTTAGGGTTTTACACTGAGGGTTGGGATGGGTGCAGACCCCAAATGACCTGGGGCTGCTGCCAGTGAGGATCCCAAATTGTGGGGAAAGCAGGATTCTTTTGTTGATGTTTTTAAAAGCAAGATTTCAAAAGAATTCCAAATTTTTAAGCATTGTTAAGAGTAAAATTTGCCACTGGTTTTGGGTTTCCACTCTCCCTGATGTAAATAAAGCTGCTCTAGGAGTGTTTCCTGCAGGTAACCCTTTACAGCCTCAAATCTGGAATGAACAATTTGGATATTTGGGGAGAAAGGAAAGGGAAAGGGAAAGGGAAAGGGAAAGGGAAAGGGAAAGGGAAAGGGAAAGGGAAAGGATGAA
>WEZZ01013433.1:501203-526271 GCA_013400585.1 Chloropsis cyanopogon
AAAAGGGAAAAGGGAAAAGGGGAAAGGGGAAAGGGGAAAGGGGAAGGGAAAAGGAAGATGAAAAGGAAGAGGAAGAGGAAAAGGAAGAGGAAGCGTAAAAAAGGAAAATGGAAAGGAAAAAAGGAAAAAGGAAAGAAAAAAGGAAAGGGAAAAGGAAAAAGAAAAAGGAATCACCAGGAAAAATACATCCTGAGATGGAAATTTTCCCGGAGCTGCCATTAAGAGGGATCAGGATGTCTGGTGCAAAGTCTGTGTGCTCCAGTGTCTCAAATACCTTAAATAAAAGGAGGTCTTGGCAAATGAGTTCTCTGGAGGCCAAAGCTGAGAACGGAAGAAGAGCAGATCTTCATTTTCAGCCAATAGCAACTCCATTAAACAATCCTGTCAGGGCAAAATTTCCCTGGGAGCGTTCCAGGACCAAAGCACTTCTTTCCCTGCAGGATTTTCCTCCTGCCAGGTGATCAATGTTTTAGCAATGTTTCACCCATTTAAGTGCAGCAGGAACAGGGGAATGGATTCATCCCTGGCAGATCCCAAGGTGGTTGTTGTCACCTGCTGGATCACCACGATGGGGACGAGGGGTTTAGTTTTTCCTTTGTCACTGGGGTTTAGCACAGGGTAGGGTGTCAGAACTGGAGAGATAATGGGATTTTTCTTTGGATTGTGGGAAATTTCAGCCCCATCAACTTCCCTGGAAGGACTGAGCTCGGTGATTGGGTCCTGCTGAGGATTAGTGGGTATGGAGCCACCACATCCACTGGAAAAGTGGGAAAATAGGGCTTGGAGATCTCACCATCAGACCAGGAAGGTGTATTTGTATCTGGATACTGAATAGGGAGGCAGAACTCTGTTCTGAATTAAAACAGCATCCAGGTATAACTGCACTATATCCACTAAACTTTGCTATTTCTAATCTTGCAGAACATCAAACCAGCCAAAAATGACTGAAATTATCAACAGAAAAATCTAACCTGCTCTAAAGTTGATGCCAAAGCCCTATAATATCCTGGGGAAAAAAATGTTTCACCATAAGTGACAACCCAGAAAGTGCTAAATTTGTACCAGTATTTGCACCAGCTCTCTGAGTGCAGGTGATGATTTAAGGAGAAAAGGAGAAAAGATGAGAGGAGAAAATGGGAAAGTTTTTTATATTGCAGCTAGGATTCAACCTTCAGTTAAAAATTGCTTCATGATCATTCCAAGAGGAAAAAAATTCAAGAGATGGGCTTGGAAAAAAGATAATTAAATTAAAATGTGTCACCACCTTCCCATACAAATTACTTGCTTACCTTGCAGTGCCCAACGAACACCAAACTTTTGGGGTTTCTTTGTCCCAGGTGTGCAGTGCTGCCATGGTTCTCCAGCATCTGGGATTCATCCTGTCTGTCCTGAGACCCCCTGGAGCACTGACAGGTGCAGATTTGTGGTGTCACAGATCTATTGCCACACACAGGGGGCAGATAAAGGTGTGTTAATGATCGGGGAGTCAAGGCAGGCTGTTCCCAAAGTGGATTTACCTGGATTTACCTCAGGAGCCTGGGCACAGCCACGCTGCTGTAACAGAGAACATGAAACCCTAGCAAGCACAAGAACAAACACACAAATGTGAATCACACAGAGAGTCCAACTCACACCTAAAATCTTGTGGCTCACCCACAGAAAATTGTGAACTTTAGATTCCTTTATAAGTGTAAGAGTCAGGAGTGTTGTAGAATTTTTTGTTAGGTTAACAGTTTAAGAAAAATACAGAGCTCAATCAAATATTTGATATTTGAAATACCAACTTTTTTACTTTACTTACTTTTAATAATACAGATTTACCAGTCAGCCAACCTAGGACCAATATTTAGGTGACTTGAGCTAATATTTCAAGTTTAGATACCATATGTCTGTCCAAGACAGCCCCAGAAAAAACACTTTCCACCTGCCTAGTTATTGTACCAGTAGATGCTTTACCAATTCCAAAAGGAATTGATGAAGCCATAAAAAGTACATTCACACATCCATACAAGATCTTTAGCCCCAGAGCAGAACCAAGAGCAAACAGGCCTGGCTTTGGCACTTAGGCGGGGCTGTTAGGCTGGGCCCAGCAGGTTTCACAGGGAGAGGAGCAGCTCAAGCTCTCCATGTGCTTGAGCCCTACGTGACGTGGATGCTTGGGAGACATTTCTCATTAGGAACACATCAGTCACATCCTCTGGCTGCCCAAAGAACAGGAAAGCTTCTCCTAAAGTGATTTGCTGACAGGAATTTGGGTTTGTTGGAGACATGTGCCTTTAAACCACGCCGCCGGAGGAAAGCTGCTTCAACAAGTACATTTTTATAATAAATACAAGGAGATTCACAGCCAGGAAGGAAATTGTATTTAGGAATAAATTTGTGTTCGGATTTTATTACTAATTCATTACATTCTTAATCTGAAAAATCCTGAAGCAGCACAAGTGCCTGAGAATTATCATTAATAATTACATTGATACTGAATTCTTTTATGCAAATAGTACAGTAGACTTAGAGATAGGGCTCTCTGTAAACCTCCTGAGTGTTTGCAGGAAGTTTAATTCATTCCCTATCTCCTTTAGTTTGCAAATGAGGTGTGAAACAATTGTCTGCTCCTGGAAGGTGGCAGCATTCAAGCGCCACAAGCAGGACGCTGATGGGTCGGGTTGTCCCCGGTGTCATCGAGGGAGGTCACCCAGATGTCATTAATTATTACAATTTATTGAGTGCTGGCAGTGCAGGGATGGTCTGGGTGGCTCTGGAGCGTGCCCAGGTCTGTAACTCACCTTCGGATGCAGAAGGCAACATCCAGGATTGCTCTGGGGCCAGGGATGGGCTGTGCCTGAGCAGGACCCTCCTGATAAAACAGGGAAATTTGTTAGCCCATCATTAAGTTTTTTCCTTCCCCAGGGAGGGAACAGCTCCCAGGCAGGTAAACATGATTAACAAGATGCCATAACCTCCCAGACACCTCTCTTTTTTTTTTAAAAAAAAAAGGCAATACATGCTGCTGCTAAATATTTCGGAGAAAGAAACAAAACTATTCTGTGAAAAAGATTTCATTTGAATGTGTTGTGCCTGAGCCTCATCCTGGAGTTTCTCAGCTTTCCTATCAGTTTCTGCTAATGAGTTTAGCTCCCTGGGTAGAATGTGTCTGGTAAATTTTTCAAGAACTGATCATTAGCAATGTTTTGTATATTTTATTTTCTTGTTTTCACCGTGTATAGAGTTGTCATTTTTAATTCATTGCCCACTGGAATTTTACGAAGGAAAACTCACATTCACTTGAAAATGAGATGAGGAGGTTGGCACGGATTTTAATAGATGCATGTTGTGCTGCAGGTGAAATTTTCCAATTCTAATACAAGAGGGTGAGAAACGAGGAAACGTGGCTCACACTGAGGAAGCAAAGTGGTTCTAAAGATAAGAAACTCCCTCTTCCCATGGCAGGGGAATGGAGCACTGGTAGGTCAAGGAAAAATTCCTAACTCTTCCAAATACTTCCGAATTCCTAATTCTTCCAAATACACAACGTGTAGTTTCCAAAGTGCATCCCCTCTTCTGGCCTCTGGTTTCAGATTAGAGAGTTTGAGCTCAGCAAATTGGGGATTTTGTCGGCACAAAAGCCTGAAAACACCAGTTTAATCCTGATTTATGGGGAAGGGGGTAACATAATCTTCTTACTTTACAGCATTTAACAGGGCAGAGCAGAATCAAGTGGTTTAGCCTAATTTAGCTGGGTTTTTTTTTTTTCTATTAGATTTGTAAAACAAGATGAAATAAAAGGAGCATGTCCATGCACAGAGCTTCTTATAATGAGTTGAGAAACTCTACTAGCAAAGAATTCTAATTGTAAAACGGGGTTACAATGCAATAAAATGCTGTTTTGACTCATTTTACTTTTGGGTGCTCTGTGACATCACAACCCTGACATTTTTCTGTGTTACATCATGGAGCTGCATCTCTGAAATGTGCTCACCTGTGCTGCTAAAGGTGCAATCAATCCTTTCATAAAATTAACCCCATTTAACCCTAAAATTAACCCCTTTCCAGCCAATTTTCCATGATCAAGGAGTAGGAACTCCTCCTCCTGCAGACCTGACCCATCAAGTCAGGGTTGAAACCAGACACAGCTCTCCAAAGCTGTTGTTGTCTGTAACAGGAAACTTTCCCCTCTCCTCCACTTTCTCCACTCGTTTTACCTTCAAATAAATGTTGAGGCTCGTGGAAGTGTGAAGGATCCCAATCCCACTCCTTTCCAGGCCGTGGAAGAGCAAGGAGGAGTCCTGCTGATGCATCCTGTGCCTAGCAAACAGAATCTGGAGGGACTTGGTCATTTCTTGCTCCTCCTGAACTAAACCACAGAACCACAAATCTTCTCACAGAACAACCAGCTCCGTTCATGGAGAGAGAAAATTCACCCTCATGGAATCATGGAAAGGTTTGGATTGGAAAGGACCTTAAAGATCATCCCACCCCACCCCTGCCATGGCAGGGACACCTCCCACTGTCCCCGGCTGCTCCAGCCTGGCCTTGGGCACTGCCAGGGATCCAGGCGCAGCCCCAGCTGCTCTGGGCACCTGTGCCAGGGCCTGCCCACCCTCAAAGCCAAGAATCCCTTCCCAAAATCCAATCTAAGTCTACCCTCTTTCAGTTTGAAGCCATTCCCTGGGTCCTGTCCCTCCATCCCTTGTCCCCAGGCCCTCTCCAGCTCTCCTGGAGCCCCTTCAGACCCTGGAAGGGCTCTGAGCTCTCCCTGGAGCTTCTCCTCTCCAGGAAGAACAGCCCCAGCTCTCCCAGCCTGTTAAATTCCTACCAGACCTCAGAAATATGGACAGGATTTAGTCACTGTGCCCACCACTGAATTAGAAATTCCATTTAAAACCCATTTTTCTCTCTCTCCACACAGCCAAGGAGAGCCCAGCCTGGCCTGGGGATGTTGGTACCCAAACCATTCCCATTTTCCAGTGAAAATCTGCTCTTATCCCATCCCATCCCAACATCTTCTCAGCAAAAGGATCCAGATTTCCCATCTCCCAGTGTGTCACAAATGAAAGGAAAAGCATTCGGGACCTCACACAGAGCATTTCCTGACTTCCCACTTGAAATCAGGAATGCATTTGATAAGATGCATTTAAAATATTGCAGCAAACTTCCTGACAGCTCCAGTGCCTCTCAAGGAACATGCAGGGCAGAACCACATGGACATTTTGCAGGAAATTGTGCATTTTTAATGACAGCATATTTATCTGCTTTTGTTCCTGCTTTACTTGTGCCAACTGAAGATGGATATGTAGGAACAGTTATGGGGTAACTAAGCCCAGATATCAGGAGGACAAGGAAATATTTGACATCCTCGTGGCGATTTTTAATCAGAAAACCTGCGCCAAAAAGAAAGGAATACATAACAAAATGATTCCACAGGAGAAAAATGTCTGACTTCAGCCTTACCCCCAGCATTACAAATGGATTTTGTCAGCCTGCAGCCTTACAAGGCTCGTGGATAGTAAATTAAATTTGGTCAGTTTATAAAGGTATTGCTTTCATGTTTCTCTCCCAAGATCTTCCGTCCCTCGGAGGGTTGGAATCACCTTGCTTCTCCTCGCTTGTCTTCTATTCTTCATTACACAACAGATGACCTATCAGATATTCTTCTTCTACTCCAACAGCTTTCCCGTTGCCAACCTTCAATGAGAATAAAGCCTGCAACCCTTTTTATCTTCATTCCACCGCTGCTTCCATCGGGGGTTTTTATTTTTTTTCCTTTCCTAAAGATCGTTTGCCGACGTTGCTTCCTCGGCTTTTACCCAGCGGAACAAGCAGTGTCTTCTGAACTGACAATTCTGACTTTTTGCTGCTTGTGATTTTTCTAAAGCATGACAAGTGCTGGCATGAAGACATGGCAAACCTTTTCAGATAAGGAGCTCAGAAAAAAAAAAGCACGGCCTTTCAAAGAACACTGGTAGTTACTGCACAACAAAACAAGTCTCCCATGGATTAATTTAATTCAGCTGCACCTTTTCCATGGCAGCAACAATTAGAACCAGCACTTTTTAACATATTGTATTAAATTTTTTTAAGTGTGTTCTAACACAAAATAAAACTTTGTTGTTTTTTTTTTTTTTCTGTGAAAATCTAATTAATATTTGATATATTTTAGCCTGGATGAGAAATAGAAACAGGAATAGACAGGAAATGGATCCCTGGAACTCTGTTAGAGGGAAAGGCAGGTCTGAGGTGAGATTTCAAAACAAAAAAAATTCCACTCTGTGTATCTCATTTTCTACTTTGTACATTCTTCAGAAGACCATCCCAAACTGAGAATTAATGGGATATTGGTGATTTGTGAATGAAAGAAAAGGGTTCTTGACTACCCGGCCAGGAATTTCTCCCAGAGAGGTTGAGGCTGCCCCTGGATCCCTGGCAGTGTCCCAGGCCAGGTTGGACACTGGGGCTTGGAGCACCTGGGACAGTGGGAGGTGTCCCTGCCATGGCAGGGGTGGGATTTAAGGTCCCTTCCAGCCCAAACCATCTGTGATTCCATGACACTGGGAGCTTGTAGAGTCCTAAGGCAGCGGCTGTGTGTGGGTCAGACAAGGCAGGCTGACACTGACAAATAAACAAAATAAATATGAAAATAGAAATAAATATATATATATAATAAAAAAATTAAAAATAAAAATGAAATGAATGAGCAGTTCTCAGTCCTGAAATCAGTGGGGATGGTCTGTGCACACTGAGCTGGGCTGGAGCTTGGATGTGGCTGAAGGACAAGCTGGAGGATCCCTGGTGGATGCTGGTGGAGGGAGGGACCCAGCCAGCACAAACCTTCCTGGGGTTTGCAGCCTGGGAAACAGAAAAGGATGATGGATGCTGATGGCAGAGATGGAGTTTGTTTTCTTCAAGCCTTAATATTTCAAAAGAATTCCAAATTTTTAAGCATTGTTAAGAGTAAAATTTGCCACTGGTTTTGGGTTTCCANCTACCCGGCCAGGAATTTCTCCCAGAGAGGTTGAGGCTGCCCCTGGATCCCTGGCAGTGTCCCAGGCCAGGTTGGACACTGGGGCTTGGAGCACCTGGGACAGTGGGAGGTGTCCCTGCCATGGCAGGGGTGGGATTTAAGGTCCCTTCCAGCCCAAACCATCTGTGATTCCATGACTCTGGGAGCTTGTAGAGTCCTAAGGCAGCGGCTGTGTGTGGGTCAGACAAGGCAGGCTGACACTGACAAATAAACAAAATAAATATGAAAATAGAAATAAATATATATATATAATAAAAAAATTAAAAATAAAAATGAAATGAATGAGCAGTTCTCAGTCCTGAAATCAGTGGGGATGGTCTGTGCACACTGAGCTGGGCTGGAGCTTGGATGTGGCTGAAGGACAAGCTGGAGGATCCCTGGTGGATGCTGGTGGAGGGAGGGACCCAGCCAGCTCAAACCTTCCTGGGGTTTGCAGCCTGGGAAACAGAAAAGGATGATGGATGCTGATGGCAGAGATGGAGTTTGTTTTCTTCAAGCCTTAATATTTCAAAAGAATTCCAAATTTTTAAGCATTGTTAAGAGTAAAATTTGCCACTGGTTTTGGGTTTCCACTCTCCCTGATGTAAATAAAGCTGCTCTAGGAGTGTTTCCTGCAGGTAACCCTTTACAGCCTCAAATCTGGAATGAACAATTTGGATATTTGAGGGAAGGGAGCCTTAATACGCTCCATGGAAGTTCCAGGCAAAGGGCTGGGTCTCTTTCCAGGGCACTGCCCAAGGCTTTGTGTCTGCTCTTCAGCAATGCCCCAGCTGGTGATGAGCACTGAGACATCCAGGAGTGAGGACAGCAAGTGCTGTGAGTGCAGCAGAGGGAGTCGATGGCTCCTCACACACAGAAACAAAACTGTTTCACCCCTGCTCCGTAATGGAGCAGGAGAGCAGCTATCAGGTTCCATTATCTGAGTGCACTGTGAATGGAGGCTAATAGCCTGCTCCAGCGCTGAATTAAAAGCAGGATTGAATCAATAGATGGGAGAAGATGAATCAAGTGTCCATTTCCTCCAGCTGATAGCAAAAATGATGTGCTAATGCGTGAGGAGCTCTCCTCTAACATTGCTGGGGTGTAACTGGAGAGGTCTCGCTCAGTGCCTGCCAGAGACGAGGCTGGAACACAAAACCAAGACAATGCAAAAATAAAGGAGAGCTGTGAATTCAGCCACTCACCCACAACTTCTGCCCAGCCCCAGCTCTGCTGACTCTTTTCTCTTCTCTCCTCCTAGAGAGGGAGCAGTGCAAAACAGATGCTCTGGAACGATTCATTTTCATACCTGCTGCTGCTCGGTGGCTCTGGCAGCACCTCCACCACAAGCACTGGTCCTGCAACAGCTCCAAATTGGCTTTAGGAGTTGTTTTGCCAAGCTAAAAGGCAGCAATCAGAAATCCAGCACTGCTCTCTGCCTTCGCCAGGGCTGGCCAAGACACTTTAGAGGTGAGAGAGCAGAAAATACGGCTTGACCCCACCTTGGCTCTTCCTGAGGAGCATCTTCCTGGTGCCATCAGTGCCTTTAATCGTCCTCTTTAATTTGAGGGAGAGCCAGCAGTGATTGCAGGGTGGGAGGGCTGTGCCTGCAGTTTCCAGCAGCCCTGATTAATCACGGAAGGTTTTTAGCAGTGAGATCCTCACTGAGGTAATGCTGCAGGGAGCTGAGGTGGGCATGGATGTTATTAATGTCTTGGTTGGGGGAAGGAGCCTGGGCTCTGCTTCCACCTCTGCCACACACCCTCGATGTCACCTTGAGCCTTTCTTCCTCTCTCCATCCCATCTCCCCACCTGCACAGCTGCAATAACAATTCCCTGCCCCTCTCCTTTTTGCCACACAGATTCACTTCGGACAGGACACTGAAGTGCTTGTCCTGAATCCATTTTTGGTACAACACAGATATCACATCTCTGCTCTGAAAGAGAGTTTGCCTTAAAAAACAAACAAACAAACAAACAAAATTCTGTAGGAGAACAGCTCAGAAGCTGCTGAGTACTCCAAATGCCCTCCCCATGCACTGATAATTTTGGTATCTATGAGAGCCATGCAATAACTGAGGTTGCAAGGGGTGGCTGAGGTTGAATAATCCACCCAGCTGGAAGCTTCTATTCCCTCATTATAAAAGTGCACGGTTTGCCTGTGGGTTAATCTGAAATAGGGCCCAGAATGGCTCAGGTCAGGCTGATCCTGAGATTCAGCACTGACAAAAGCTCCTTGCTCAGGGGAATCAAGGGCAGTTCTCCAGTTCTGTCCATCTTCATCTGAATTTCAACCCAATTCCAGCAGCCTTTACTCATCCTCTGACTAACCCCCAGGATTCATGAGCCCGTCTGGAAATTTCTGCATCTGTTTCTCTTCCCCTTCAGTTTTATCTTCACCTTCTTCTCCAGAATATTCCATAAAAGACCTCCTGCTTCCCCTGACAGTGAGGGTGGAGCAGCTTATTCACACAGACATTTAATGTCTATTTTTACACAAATGACTCTCAGATCCACCTCCCTGCTCCCAATTTGTCTCCTTTCATTCAGCCTTGCCTTTCTCTCTCTCTGTTGACACCTCTCCCTGCAAATTCTAATTTAAAGTGACCAAAATTGGAGTCCTGCTCTTTCCTCTTCAGCATCCTTCCTTCCCAAATTCGCTGTCAGCCCTGTCAATACTCTCATTTTCCTGTCATCCAGGGCTATAAATGAGGTGGTCACAGGTGATGACAACCCATCTTTAATATTTTAGCCAATTAACGGTGACTTGGCTGACAGAGATATGAGGATAACGAGTATCTGTGCTATTATTTGTAAATGTAGCCATGAAACTTTGATTTTTATCAGTTAAAAAAATGTTATGTCAATAGAAACTTCTGCCTGGATGTGCTAATTCCAAAATCTGGAAATAACCAGAGGAGATAACCCTCCTCCCACACACAACTCGCATGGTCCTGGTTATTAATTCAGGGTAAAGAGCAGAAAATCTTGTGAGAATTCCAATTTAAGCATATTTAGATTAAACCACAGATCTCCAAGAGTTTCTGTATATTTTCTGGGGGAAAAAAACCCCTGAGAAGTATTGGGAAAAACATGACAAATATTAGCAGGATCTGCTTTTTTAAAGTCCCTAATTAGGAGAGGATGCCAATGGATGGTTTATAAGATGAAATATGGAAGTTTATATGTTAGGTTTGGACTTTGAGGAAGGCAATGCATTCCCAATTCCCAGGTGCATCCCTCTCTTGCTTTTCCAGCCCCAGGAAAGTGTGAGAGAGGAAACAAACCCCACCCTGCATCATGGGCAAGAATAAAACTGAACATTTATACCCCCCCCAGTAACAGGCAGCTAATCCAGGTGTTCCCACCATATCAAATTAGTGGGAATTCTGTCCCCCAGGAGCTGCCTGCTTTGCTGGGAGCAGCATCAGGAGCTCACAGGGCAGCTCAGCCTCACATCCATCCTTGGAGCATCTGTTCCTGCTCCTCAGGAGCCCAGCAGGCTCCTTGTTCTTCCCTGCTCCCTGCCCAGGTGCTGTTGTCAGGCACAGGCAGGGAAAAGGAAAGCTCATCAATCAGCCAAGAGCAGGAGAAGGAATTTCAGACAGTGTGAGACCGAAACGTGGCTCCTGCCCCACTGGAAAGGGCACTCCAGGTTATCAGTGCAGGGTAAAGAGCAGAAATTCCTGGGGAAACTCCCATTTCAATGGATTTGTTTGTAAATCACAGCTGCTGTCAGATCTCCAAGGTTTTCTGCTTCCCTTCCTGCTTGCTGCAACAGTTTTTTTAAGATGACAATTCCTGACTTGTGGAAGGCTCCTGCTGCACCTCTCACATCCCTTCTGGCTGTAGATGCTTTCAGGATTCCCCAAAGGCCTCCACACTCTGTCGGAAATCAGTGAGCATCTCTTTTTATCTGTACAAGATGCTGGTTTTTACACCTTTCTCTTTAATTTAAGTCCTGGAACGAAGGAAGGCATTGTCTGGGAAAAAAGCATCCACTGCTGTCTGCCAGGTCTTGAGGAGCATCAGCTAAAGCTGGACTTGGGTTTAAAGAGTGTTCAAAGTTCATGATAACCACGAAATCACTACTGGCAGCTTTACAGAGGTTGTTTCAGTCCCGCAAAGACTGGATGAGCCATTAAAAGTTGAGCTGGCTGATTTCACTGAATGCAAATGCTTCAAAAAGTCTGGGTGATCCTGACAGGAACAGAAAGGAGCTCTTCCCAGGAAACACAGCTGGAAATCAGGAATGGAGCTGAGCAATCCTTTGCAGTCAGACTGATTTGGGATTCCATGTTGGTGGCATGAAGGAAAGTCTGTCTTATTCTTTCCAAGAAAAGAGAGCACACGCTGGCACTGTCACGGGGTGTTTGTTTGGTGGCAGAGACTTGAGTCCCTGCCTGTGATCTCCTGGTGTCCCCAGCGCAGAGTTTCAGGTGTTACTGCTCAAACATGTCCTTGAGTGCCACATCCAGAGGTGTTTTGAGCACTTCCAGGGGTGCTGAATCCTTGATTTGTGTGAGAATGCTCAGGCAGTGGCTTCTCCCTGAACAGCAACAACAACAACTATTATTATTGTTATTGATATTAATATATTAATTATATTAATACATTAATAATGTTAATAGTATTAGTTATAATCATGTTATGATCATAATAATAGTAATTGTAATAATAATAATGACAATAGAAATTACAAGGAGAGGGAGAAAGAGTAACAAAATCCAAGAGAAACAAGTGGTGCCCAACGCAATTTCTCAGCATGCACTGACCAATCCCCAGCTCATCTCCCAGCCACAACTGGTGCCTGCCAGCCAGTCCCCCCAGTTTCCATACTGGGAATGTTGTTCTGGGGTGTGGGGCATCCCTTTTAGCCAGTTTGTGTCAGTGGAAGGCCTGTCCGTCATCTTTCCATGAATCCAANCATGTCCTTGAGTGCCACATCCAGAGGTGTTTTGAGCACTTCCAGGGGTGCTGAATCCTTGATTTGTGTGAGAATGCTCAGGCAGTGGCTTCTCCCTGAACAGCAACAACAACAACTATTATTATTGTTATTGATATTAATATATTAATTATATTAATACATTAATAATGTTAATAGTATTAGTTATAATCATGTTATGATCATAATAATAGTAATTGTAATAATAATAATGACAATAGAAATTACAAGGAGAGGGAGAAAGAGTAACAAAATCCAAGAGAAACAAGTGGTGCCCAACGCAATTTCTCAGCATGCACTGACCAATCCCCAGCTCATCTCCCAGCCACAACTGGTGCCTGCCAGCCAGTCCCCCCAGTTTCCATACTGGGAATGTTGTTCTGGGGTGTGGGGCATCCCTTTTAGCCAGTTTGTGTCAGTGGAAGGCCTGTCCGTCATCTTTCCATGAATCCAAACTCATAACTCATCACTCATAAACCCCGTGAGATCAGCTGAGGAAACAGCTTGGGAAGCGCTGGTAGGTGCCTCATCACCACCCACCCTGATGCCTCAGGTTTAGCTTTNACCCCACACCCCAAACCAAAGAAACCCTTGGACTCCAGGGCTGCTGCTGGTGGCTGCTGTGCCCAGGAGTGGGTGTGAGGCCCTGGAGCCCATAAATACACTCTTGCAGTTTATTCCATCTCAGAGCACTTTGATTTACTCAGGAAATAAAGTATCTCCTCCTGCTGCATTCAAATGTTATATACAGATTTAATCACAAGCCCCATGATACTTCACATTACTCACAAAGCTGAGCTTTTGTACTTCTCACATTCCTTCCCTTCCCCTGTTTGTTTTTTTTTTCTTTAAGTACCCATAAGATTAAACTAAAAAAAAACCTAAAAAAAATCCCAAACTTTAAAAAAAGGCAGCAGACAAATACAGGGCAGCAAATGACGTTTTTCTTTTAAGAATCTTATTTTTTAGACATGATCTGGGGGACTCACCTCGATTCCTGAGTGCTTGGGACTGCTTGTGCACTATGAGACACGCTCTGTCATTGGCATAGAGAACTTTCAAACAAAGGACTGAAGTCCACGAGTGACTCAACAATGCAGTAACAAAAAGGTGCAGTGCCTGCTGGGGGGAAAAATGGGCAAAAGAAGCAGGAAGGGAACGGAAGGAAGACCTGGATTCAATTTAGGAGAAGAATGGGAAGCAATAAAAGCTTAGGAAAAGGAGTAGAGAAAGGGTGGGGGGAAAGGAGAAGGCTGAAACAAAGATTTGAAAAGGTCACACCTTTATAAAGATACCGATCTGAAGCACCAAAGCCTTGTCAGGGCTGAACTTCTGAACTTTCTGCAGTGCCAAATGAATCATTCCCTTCCCTGGGCTCCAGCACCCTCCTCTCCAGCCCTTCCTCACCCACAGGAGCTGATCAGTGCCCGGGTCTGAGCTGTGATTCAGCTCCAGGAGCTCCCTTGGAGCAGCTGGGAGGCAGCAGAAGGAAAAGCAGGAGCAGCAGGAGCAGAAGCCTTGGGGATGCACAAGGCACAGCCCAGGAAAAGTTCTCCTGTGCCTTTACCAAGGTGTCGGCAGAATGAAGAGATTGAGGGAGGGTGTTGAGAAATGCCTCAACTGTTTTCTAATTTATTTTCTGCAATCACAGAATCCCAGACTGGCTGGGGCTGGAAGAGACCTTAAAGCCCATCCAGTCCCACACCTTCCACTGTCGCAGATGCTCCAAGCCTGTGTCCAGCCTGGCCTTGGGCACTGTCAGGGATCCAGGGGCAGCCACAGCTTCTCTGGAATTCCATCCCAGCTCCTCCCCACCCTCCCAGAGAACAATTCCTAATCACCAATATCCCATCCATCCCTGTCCTCTTGCCATTCCCCCTTTTCATGGCACTCCAGGCTCTTGCAGATCAGTTGAGGTGTTCATCACCCTCAGCTGTCCTGTGCTGACCTGGAGATGAGCTCTGATGCAAGGCCATGATCACCCTGTGAAAAATGAGCATTAAATTGATACAGCACCCTTCAGCAAAGGCACTCCAGGAACAAAATACTTTTTTTGGCAACAAATATGCCCGAAAATCCCCCATAGGAAAGACACCAAACTTGGGCTGGGATGGTTTAAATCTCTTTCCTGGAAGCATGGATAGATGCCACCACAAAGCCCCTTGGAGCAGAACAGAGGGAAAAGCCTCAGTGGAAGCCTCTGGGCTGGCAAAGGTGCCTGGTCAGAAGATGGCCACGCCACAGAGCCAGGTTCAAGGTAGGAAAAAGAGGCAAGGATTTCCAACTTTGCTCATAGATATTCTTCCAGTGGTGTTTCATACCGCTCCTTTTGTTTGTTTTGACAATGGATCTTATCTTTTGGTGAGGGCTGTGTTCAGGACTATTATTACCCTCTATAAAAGCCTCACAGTCTTTCTTTCCACTTGTTCAGCACACCAAAGTGGCACAGCAAATTTAATCGAAGAACGCAGCTCCAGGGAGAGCCTTTGGAGACTCTCCCCTTTCTCATAATGCCGTTATCTCCCTTTCCTTGTGTTGGGGATGCATAAAAATCACAAAAAAGTCATTCTGAGTATATTCTTCCTGATAATTATTGTCAGACTCCGAGATAAGTACCCTACGTGATGTAATGTGTGTTAGACCCGGCTCTCTGAATGCAAATCCTGCAACCTTCCAGGCCCAGACAATGGGCGCCCTAAACACCAGGGCCTGGTATTTTGCCACAGACAAGAGAGAGCTTTGATTTTTTGTGTTTCGATAAGGCACAATCTGGGTGCCTTTATCTCAGCTGTTATATTTAAAGATGACATTCTAGCCTTGCAGCCTTGCCTATTGTCTTGACCCTGATTATCTGCAAATGTTGTTGTTTAGTCAAACTCGCCTGCTTTAATGAAAGGCCTGCTCCCAATTTAAGGGGAATTATTTAAATGCAGAGTGTCCTATACACAGCGATTTCCAAAAGAACTAGGCGGTTAATCAAAAGTTAATTGTATAATTCTCATGCAGATTAGGGCCTCTTGCAAATGAATCCCAGGTTGTGATTATTAAAAAAAGGGAAAGTGCTGGAGTAATGCACAAGGGTCTTCAGTCTGGTAAACAATCAGCTAAGGTTTAATTTGTGGTAAACAAAGTGCTGATACACCAGGGGTCTCCAAAGGAGACAAAAAGGTGAAAATAAATTAAAAAACAACATACAGATATGATCTTTTTGTTTTTAGGCATCTTTCAAAAACACAGGCTAAATGAACAAAAAGTAATCCATTAATATTTACTGGCAGCATCCTGGCAATATGCAAATGAGAGCAGTCCCATAATTACGCCGCAGCCCTTGGACAGGGATCCTGCTCCTGCAATGTCACTGCCACCACCTCCCGTCACCACCTCTGTGGTGCTCCCGTGGAAAATAAACGGCTCTAATGAACACTTTGATTAATCACAAACTGCTGCTCCCCGGGCCAGCCAACAACCTTGGCAGAAAAGGGCACCGGTGGCAGGGTCAGAGCTCGTCTGTGTGCTTTGGAGTTATCCGAGGGAAGGAACAAACCAGCAGTGATGGTTCCGTGCCAAAAAAAGTCATGGATCAGCTGAAAAAAAATAAAATAAAGAGGAGGTGGTGTTCTCACAGAACTCAGGCTGGATAGCCAGCTCCAGGTTTTTAACCAACAGCCTCAAAAACTGAGTTTTCTTACCTGGATAACAAGCCAAGGGGAAAAATACTTTTGTTATTATCAGAATCAGAAAAATAAAAATCTTCACAAACACAAAAACGTTTAATTTACAGTCTTAGAAGAAGTCTAGATTAATGTAAAAACAAAGTACCCAACCATTAAACGGAAAAATCATAAACTTATATTTCTATAGTTGTAGGTAAAAATATACCCTAAGTAAATAAGAAACTGTATTTAATAAAATTATAAAAATTTTATAATAATATTGTAATGTAATTATATAAAATAAACTAAAAGTTTAGATATAATAGATGTGTGTATATCTAGTAGCAATACATTAGACAAAAATATCTACATGACAGTAAAAAGAAATAAAAGTAATAAATAAAAAAAGCAAAACATACTCTGTAATGACTATTCATTAAATTAAAAAGTTATAGACTATCTTACAACAAAGAACTTACAGCTATCTTAAACTATAACCACTTATTATCTCAAAATCTCACCACCTTTAAGACTAATATTTATTTAAACATTAAATCGTCTTTAGCCCAGTTTTAATCCCATCCCTTCATTCAGTACGACAGCAGTGACAGTTTGGTAACTTTCAGGGGAAGTCCCTGACCCAAACCGTGGCCAGGATGGAAGACAGGGTTAAAGGGAATGCTCAAACTGGGACCCGAAGTGAGAGCCTTGGGCTGCCCTGGGACGTGGCTGCTGAAGAGGGGAGGTTCCATCGCCACGAGAGCCTTTTCTGCAGGAATGGTGGAAATGGCACTCCCTGGGTGGTTCTGTAGCTGTGGCTTGTTGCAATGGGACAAAAAATGAACACACAAACTTGATGGAGTTCATGTAAGGAAAATGAACAATTTGAATTTCTGACTCCGATATTTACATCGTTGTGAAAGGTGACAGGGTTTGGAGAAATGGAGTTCCACCTCTCCAACCACGCTGGTCAATCCAAAAATCCATCTTTTCTCCTGTAGAAAAGAGTGCAAACAATTCTATTATTTACATGGAAGTGTGTGAGAAACTACAATACAAAAAAGTAAACAATTAGAAAGCTTGAAAAACGACAAAAGAACAAAGCAGCAGTGGCTGCCTGTGAGGAGCAGGAGTGGTGACACGAATGTCACCTGTGCCTGCAGAGCTCCCTGCTGCCACATGGGATGCAGGACTGGAAATTCCTGTCTGCCTGCCCAGGAAAAACCCTTTATCAGCTTTTTTATTTCCTGATGGCAGCATGCTTGGTCCTGGATGAAACAAACAGAAATAAATCTTGAGAGCAAGACCTCCATCCTGGGGTGTTGGTGCTTGGTACTCACCTTCCTGCTTTTCTCTTTCTGAAAGGAATCCGAGTCGTAATTTTAAAAATATTTATCCTCTAAATTTAAATTAAGAGCAGGATCTTCAGCCAGCTATGGGTGATTCAAGGAAAACTTCATAGCTGGCCACACCTGGGCAGGCAGAGCAGGGTTAGGTGGGATATTGGGAATTAGGAATTGTTCCCTGGGAGGGTGGGGAAGGGCTGGGATGGAATTCCCAGAGCAGCTGGGGCTGCCCCTGGATCCCTGGCAGTGCCCAAGGCCAGGCTGGACACTGGGGCTGGGAGCACCTGGGACAGTGGGAGGTGTCCCTGCCCATGGGACTGGATGGGCTTTAAGGTCCTTTCCCACCCAAAGCATCCCAGGATTCCATAATTATACACTTCAATGTGTGTATTAAACCAATTTAATCATCTAGGCTGCTCTACACAAAGCAGATTTTCAGGGAGAACCGAGTGGCCACGGTCAGATCCCCAATGAGGACGTTGGCAAAACCGGCTCGAGCTGTCCTGGGATTTGGCTCAGTTTCTGAAGGCATGAAATGAGAAATGTGGGAGAAGGGATGGAGCTGCAAGTCTCTGTCATTCTACACTGCCAGAAGCTCCAGTTTCAAAGAGAAATTAATATAAAACACCCCTAAATGCTCTGAAATTTTAAAAATTGTAATAATCTGCCACATTCTAGGATTTAACAGTAACTATTGTGATATTTAAAGGGATTATTTGTGTAAAAGATGACCACCAAAGCACCCAAGCCTCAACAGGGTGAGCCATCACCTGGAGGTGAAGGGAATGCTATTTGACATTAATTAGGAATTAAGGGTAATTAAGGACACTCATGTTTATTTGCCATTAATTGAAAAAAAATTACTAAGAATGAGCAAATTTGTCTCTAAAGGGTGGTGGGTTTGTTAGTTTTCACTTTATTATCATTCTTACTTAGAACATTTTGTTTCAAAGGAAAAGGAGGGAAAATGTTGCCTTAGAAACAAAAACCTAGGAGCTATTAAAGATGATGAATTATTATTTTTGTTATTGTTACTATTATTATTATTATTATTATTATTACTATTATTATTTACAGGGGTTTGTTCTGTGTTGCCAAGAGCAAAACCAAGAGAATTTCCCTGAAAACCTGGAGTGCTGAGAGCAGCTCCTGGGGCAGCAGCAGCTGCAGGAGCCCCGGGGTGGTGCCAGGGGGGAATTTTAAAGGATCAGGGAATATCCTCCCGTTTCTCCACTCCTCATTGCTTCAAACATGCCCAGAGTTTGGAATTCTTGTTCCTTTTAACACAGGAACCCCAGAACAGCAGAGATCTCCCAGCTGCACTGCCCGGGGTGCAGGTGAGGGCAACGTTGACTTTTCCAACCTTTCAATCAGCCCATGGTAGATCCCAAATAAATCTTCCATCTGAGACAGACCTTGGGAACTAAATTGTTCAGTAATATGCATTTTGGATCAAAACACAGGGGAGACTTGAAAAATTTACTGTGTATAAATAAAAGATTTGATGGCTCTGATTCCCATTTTCCAAACCCTCACAGACACTTCATACTAATATTGACATTAAACTTCAATATTGGTGGAGGGATGAGAAAACAGAGCTGCTATAAATACTTGAACAGGATGCAGGAGGAAATTTTGGCAAAAATTGGGGTTTTCCAAGAGGTTCTTGGGATTATTTCTCCTGTTGGGAGATGTTGATAGGCCCAGGAGGCTGTTCCACACCTGAGCAGGGGCTACCAGAGCCAGGTGGGCTCCCTCTGTCATGGAATCGTGGGATGGTTTGGGTGGAAGGGACCTTAAAGATCATCCCTGCCATGGCAGGGACACCGCCCACTGCCCCAGGTGCTCCAGCCCCAGTGTCCAGCCTGGCCTTGGGCACTGCCAGGGATCCAGGGGCAGCCCCAGCTGCTCTGGGAATTCCATCCCAGCTCCTCCCCACCCTCACAGGGAACAATTCCTGCCCAATCTCCCATCCAGATCTACCCACTGTCAGCTTAGAGCCATTCCCTGTGTCCTGTCCCTCCATCCCTTGTCCCCAGTCCCTCTCCAGCTCTCCTGGAGCCCCTTTAGGCCCTGGAAGGGCTCTGAGCTCTCCCTGGAGCTTCTCCTCTCCAGGTGAGCACCCCCAGGCTGTCCCCAGAGCAGAGATGTCCCAGCCCTGGGGTAGCTCCGTGGCCCCCTCAGGTTTGCTCCAGGTTGGTGTCTGTGTCTCAGCCTGTCCCCCTGAGCACCTTTGTGAGCTGAACAGCCCAGAACAGCCTGGGACGGCCTTGAAGAGCCCAAATCAACAAAAGCCTCATCTGGAGACCAACCTGAGGCTTCAGGAAATATTCACAAAGCCCCCCAGAACTGGGAAGGCTCCTACCTTGCAGAGTCCTTGTGCTGCTCCTCTGCTTCCCAGCTCCAGGGTGGGACTGGAGAATTGCTCCAGGGTGGGACTGGAGAACTGCTCCAGGGTGGGACTGGAGAATTGCTCCAGCTGGGACTGGAGAACTGCTCCAGGGTGGGACTGGAGAACTGCTCCAGGTGGGACTGGAGAATCGCTCCAGCTGGGACTGGAGAACTGCTCCAGCTGGGACTGGAGAACTGCTCCAGGTGGGACTGGAGAACTGCTCCAGGGGCTCCCTGGTCACCGCTCTGGGGTACAGCCCTGACCCCAGTGTCAGCCCTCGGAGCAGGGACACAGGAACATTGTCACCCTGTGGGGTGTGACCCCGTGGGGACCCGTCCTCACCGTGTCCTCACTCACCAGGTGAGCTGAGAAATGTCCTGGAAGCCCCAGTTCTCCATAAAACACATCAGGTGCCCGCTCAACACAACAAATAAAAGCACAGTCTCCACTGCACGGCAAGGACATGACAAAGTTTGAAGTTTCTTTGAAAAAAAAACGCAGCTGAAGGGCACAGTTATTTCATTTTAGGCATGGTCAACTTCTGCTGTGGAGGAAAAAGCAAATCACCAGAGCCAACATCAAGAATAGCATCTAATTTACTTTAAAACCAGTAAAAATTGCAAATAATTAGAGCTGGGTTGCCCAGGAATCGTTAGAAAAATCAATATCCAGCACCAGTGAAGTGCCTACAAAATACCAGATGGTCACTAGTAAAATCCAGAACGTGAGAACTCCAATACTGCCTGTAAAGGGGGGAAAAAAGATGAGTGAGAATTTTCCTTGGGGGAAGACAAAACTGATCAAAATTAAATTTGGCAATTCTGTGATGAGCTTGTTTTGCTAATCAATATCTGAGCAGAAGGGCCGGGCTGTGGGGTGGGGATGTGCCCTGGCTGGCAGGGATCCCAGCAGGAATGGCTCCTGAAAAATCACATGCCAGGGGCTCCTCCTGCCTTCACATGGCTGCAGGGACCCAGTTCTGGGCCACAGAGGTGGGATCGAAGGCATGAATTCCTCAGAGCTTGAAAGAGGGGGAGGGAAGGAATGGGAAAAGGAAAGGGAAAGGAAAAAAGGGGAAAAGGAGAAAAGGAGAAAAAGGGAAAAGGAGAAAAGGAGAAAAAGGGAAAAGGAGAAAAGGAGAAAAAGGGAAAAGGAGAAAAGGAGAAGAAAAGGAGAAAAGGAGAAAAGGAGAAAAGGAGAAAAGGAGAAAAGGAGAAAAGGAGAAAAGGAGAAAAGGAGAAAAGGAGAAAAGGAGAAAAGGAGAAAAGGAGAATAGGAGAAAAGGAGAAAAGACCCTGAGGCTGGAAAACCCTCCAGGATCACCAAGTCCCAGCTGCGCCCAATCCCCACCTTGTCCCCAGCCCTGAGTGCCACCTCCAGGAATTCCTTGGTCACCTCCAGGGGTGGTGACTCCAAACCTCCCTGGGCAGCCCCTGCCAAGGCCTGACCACTCTTTCTGTGACAAAATTCCTCCTGATGTCCCTCCTGGGCCAGGGCCCAGCCAGTGTCCCTTGGTTCTGCGCCATCACTGCACTCCTGGAGTTCCAGCAGAGCCCAGCTGAGGGAACAACCTCAGAATTCCATCCTCCTCTCAGTTTTCCAGGCTGAGACCCCATCCAGGGAATTTCTTCTTGGAGCAGGATGGCTGGGAGACCTTTGCCAGAACTCTCTCTGATTTTCTCACTTGGTCATGGCTGAAAAAACCACTTTGAGCAGATTTTGGCTTCAGTCCTGTGATAGGAAACTATGTACAAAAAAAAAAAATATTTTTAAAAGATTAACTCAGGATCTTCTTCAGATTTTAAATTCCTAAACCCTCCAGTTTTAGTTATTTTGGTACTTTGTTCCCCAATTCATCTTGGAGAATAAATTAAAATAAATTAAAAGCTCTTCTTCCTTCTCCTGACACCTCATTGTTCACATGGTGCTGGTTGGTATCCTACAGCATCTCCCAGAAGAGCCGTCTTTTACCAGGCACACAAAATGGGGATTTGGCTCCTTTTCCAGCCTTTCTGCTGGTTGTGGAAGTGTGTCCATGTGGCCTCTGCTTCCACCTAATCAAATCTCCATTAAATAAGTGATTGCACCCACTACAAATGACGGAGTGCATCCCCCGGATATTTAGCAATCCACAGCAACTGCTGTGACTGTCCCAGGGTTTTTGAAATGCACTTTTAAGGAAAGTCAAGGAATTTGGGGTGGCTCAGTCATTGCAGACTTGTTTCTCTGGAGCCCATGGAATTAGGACATGGAAACGAAGGTGAGATTTGGAGCCCTGAGTNTGTGGCTCAGTCATTGCAGACGTGGTTCTTTGGAGCCCATGGAAACAAAGGTGAGATTTGGAGCCCTGAGTTTGGACGGGGCAGTGAGGAACTCCTTGGAGCTGGGGCTGTGGGACGAGGCCAAAAGGAAGCTCAGAGGCCATGGCAGAATTAGAAATCACAGCTCTGGCCTTAACAGATATTTTAGGGGAATTTTAAAATTGAATTTTTATTGAAATGTACTGAAATTTAAATTGTAGGAGAATTTTAAAATGGAAGCAGTGGTCTGACTCCATAAGGAGGAGATCACATACAACCAGCAGCAGTTTGGCAGGAATTTTTGGTTGGTTTTGTTTGTACCTGGATATCACTCTTAGGGGTCTGAACCAGCCAAAATCGCTGTTATTTCAACTAAGGAATGACTCCCTCACCTGGAAATGCAGAGCTGGACAGAGGAAGAAATGCCAAGCACACTCCCAATATGAATCAAGATAATTTTTATGGTTTTAAATTTCTGTCAGGTTTTAAGGCACTGTGGTCACCGAGTGCACATTCCCCTACTCTTGGCTCAAGTGCAGAAAAGATGCAGAGGCATTAATTAATTAATTTATCCTCCTCCATGAATCAGAGAAACAGTCCATGGCTGCACTTGTGAATGTCAGGACTGTAGAAAACCAGGTTAGACAGCAAATATAAACTGAAATTACAAAGCATGCAAGGATAAATATCTTGAAGACGAGCCTGGTTTGGGCTGTATTTTATCTCTCCCATCTACTGGACACCAGATCAGAATTTCTGCTGTTGCAACAAAACTTGAAATACTTTAAAGCTGACAGTAAATGAATGTGGCTGTGCAGCTTCAATACAGCACAACAGCCTACGGAGGGGTCATATTTCATCTTTAATTCATTTAAAATCAAGAGGCTGCATGACATCACTCTGACATTCCCTAAGATAGCAGCAGCCAGCTGATGTCACACACATTCCAAGGAAATATGTCAAAATATATTAGCTCATATTTTTATCTGGACAGCTATCAAATGAAGTCAACAGAAAACAAGCTCTGCTGAAAGCAAACATTTCCATTTTCACAGTCTCGGAAGGGACAGAACAAATTATTTATAACGCTGCAGTTTGTGCAGGCAGGCACGACTTTCTCTTCAGAATTTAGGGAAAAAGAAAACAAGGAGAGCATGAAAAGCCAGCTTATTTTCAAGCCTGCACTAATTCCAGTTCCATAGGTGTACAAACCAGCGCTCCCAGGAGACTGTGATTCACAACTCAGCCTGGAAATGGGCTAAGTACCACTTGTTTAAATATATAAATTGTGAGAGCTTGGGAAAAAACACCAGATTCCTTTTCTGCGGGCTTGTTCTCCCAGAGGCAGACGCTGTTTCCATCCCTCTTTTCCCAGTCCCACTGGAATCACAGCCACAAATGCTGGCACATCTCAGGTTTGGGTTTCACCCAGGCCTAAGGGGCAGAAGGCAGTGCTTTTCCAGGCTGGAGAGACTCACTGAGAAGTGTTTATCCTCTCTCACACAGCTCAGTGAAGCTGCAAACAATAAATTCCACGTTTTTATATTATTGACACATTTCTCTGTGGCAGGGCATCCCTGCAGCCCCTCCTTGGCCACCCAGAAATGCTCCTTAGGCTTGGCCTTGATAAACAGCACCTGAATTAAGCTCTGACTTACCAGAAACACCATTGGCTCCCAGGAATTTGGGCTGTTAGGAATTCCCCTTGCAAACTTCTTTTTCTTGCCTGAATAACCCAAATGGAACATTATTTTTATCCTCAAACCTTCCAAGGCTTGGAAGGTTTCCAAACCATCCTTTTTATCCTCAAACTTTCCAAGAACACCACCGACCTGAACTGTGGAAGGTTATGAGGACTGAAATCAATTCTATTGTAACCCTGTAAAAATTCCTGACTGGATTTTGAGGATAAAACGGTTTAAAAAGGTTGAAGTGTCTGTCAGGGCTGCCCGAATAAACCTTTGAGGATTTGATGCACTTTTGTGGGCAAACCTGGTGGAACCGTGGAGTTCCACTGGGGATACAAATAAAACCTGAAAGAACCGGGGATGAACCAGAATTTATCAACCTTTTAGAGACACCAATCCAGCCTAAAATTCCTCCCGTAAAGCAGCACCCCGCAGCACTGACAGGATTTTGGGGAAAAAAGGCATCACTGAAAGAACTCATTCACCTGATAATCCCCCAGTGTGGCCGGTAAAAAAGGCGGTGGCGTTTTACACTTAATTACCAACAATTAACGCTAATTCTGCGGTGCCAAGCATTGCCCAGGTGGTGACACCGATCCAGGGGCTGCTCGTGCTCTGGGTTTTTAGGACAGATTTCCTGATCTCTCACTGCCCCCACCGTGTGAAACTGTGCCGGGATAGATGGGATAATATGTAATAACATATAATAATATATAATAATTTATCCCAGCTGCAGGAGAGTCCCACAAAGAGATACGGGAAGAAGCAGAAGGATGGGGAGCGTTACTTGAAGCAGAAGTTGAAATTCCACCTGAGAAGTGTCAAGGACGAAGAAAAGAAAGTCTTTGGGTATTTGGTGCATCACGGGTAGCACGAAAAATAGAACAAATAAAGATGCCTCAATCAAAGAAATAATTACAATAACTAATAAGAATTGCAGTGTATGGGAGGAAAGTCGTGCCCAGGTTTTCCTTCCTTTCTCACCCACTTTGCAAACTTCACAGTGGGAACAGAACCCAGACAGGAGGAGGCAGGCAAAGCCCTGAGAACGGAATTACAGCTTCAGAGAGGAAGATAGAAACAACATTTTCAAATCCCAAGCTCTATTTCCAAGCTGCAATTAAAATATCAGGATGACCAGTGCAATCTCTCAGAAATGTACATTTACACACGATTTTGGGGATTTCTCCATAATCCACCACTACAAAATCTGCTCTGATGTGATACTTAGGAACAGAAAGTTTCTAAGTTCTTATGGTTGTACCTAATTATAAAGGCAAAACCTTTGATCAACACTTTATCTTTCATTTTGGGTAATGCAAACTTTTTAAATTTTAAAGTCTAATTCTCCTTTAGCTCAATGTGATTTTTTTTTAATTGAAAGTGCTCTTTGAAACACAAACCAAACCAGTTTTTAAAAATATACACTTGGTACAGACAGTCATTGATCATAACCAACGACTCTGTTTAAATGCTTACAGAAATGGAGCTTGCAGATGAAGTAAACTGATCAAAAATTAAGTTCTGGCCCCAGAAAGTGCCACAGCTCATTTTTGGTTTTGAGCAAGCACCAAATGCACCTCTCTGGAGAGAGGGACTCCAGCCTTCTGTGGATTTTTGGCAGCCTTTAATCTGAGGAGCCACTCCAGTTTGTGAAATATTTACATTTAACTCATCACATTTTTGATAAAACACAGTAACTCCCCATGCACAGCAGCCACTTTTCAATACTCTGACTTGATTATCT
>WEZZ01013433.1:530360-542147 GCA_013400585.1 Chloropsis cyanopogon
AAAATAGTTTTCATTCTGGGCAGCCAGTTAAAAGCAAACTTTTCAGTGGGCAGTGAGAGTGTGAAGCCTCTTGTTTTTTCCACCTCAACCCTTTTCTCTGAGCAGGAAATCCCCGAATTACGCACAGGACAAGGAGTTCCCCCAGCACAAGGCACAGACCAAACCAGGAATGTTTTTCCTGATAAATTCACCTCTGCTCAGGTGTCCCCACCTTCACACCCAGCAGCACCTTGAGAAACAGCAAGAAATTGATATTTAATCCTCAGCAAGAACCTGCCTCGCTGCCAAGATTTAAATAAGTGTATTTGGAGTGGGGACTATTAAAAACCAACTTTTTCTTTTTGCTTTCTGCAGTTCCTCCTGCTGATTTCAGAGCAGAGGAATTGCCCAGAGCTGGGGAGGCTCTGCCATTGGCAGCACACTCCTGCAGCCCTGCGATTCCAGCCCTGCCCTCTCCTGAGCAGCCAGGCTAAATTGGGTAGTGCTTCTGGAAGTGAACAAATTGGGACCGGGAAAAGACCCCAAGCTCATTTTCAATTTTGTTCTGAGCTCCTGTTTGAGCTGGAGTCGTTAAAAACGCAATAAATAGGCCAGGGCCATGGGGGAACAGCTCTTGATGTACATCTGGGTCAGGGGCTACCACCAGGATTTCTGTAGGAAGCCAGATGATATTCCATTAAAAATAAAATAAAAAATAAAAATATGCCAACCACAAGAAAGTTTTGTGTGGAGCATTTTTGGGAAGTCGTGAATGCAGCAATAACAATTAGCACTGCAAAACAGAGGTGGGTGAGATTTAAAACCAAGTTTATTTTAGCCTGTCACCCATAAATTGTAAATTTACCTCCCCAAATGTCTCAGCTTGTGATTTAAAATAGGCATTCCACACACTGATGATTAATTAATATGCAAAGATATTGATTGAAACAATCTGTGCACTTTAACTTATTTTTACTCTAGTTTAGCAATATTAGATGTGTTAACTTTATATTAATATAAATCATTTAAGTAATAAAAATCTTACTAGGAATAAATCAATAATAAAAACCAAAATCTCAGTCTTTATCATTTTCATACAGACCCTTAAACTGCAGTCAGTGTTTTATTGCCCAAGTTTATGAGAGTTGCATAAATAAACAAAATAACAAATCTCCCTGCCTTTTTTTAGTTCTTCTCTCTTGTCCTTTAGATGATTAACACAGAACATGCAGACTGAATTTTGGGGTTTTAAATGGAGATTATTTGGATTTTGGTGGGCTTTTAATGAAGTTTGCTCTGCTTTTCTCATACATGGGCTGGAAATTTATATTGAAATGGGCAAGGCTTAAGAAAGAGGAGAGATTTAGGTGGGATTTGGGGCAGGAATTGCTCCCTGTGAGGGTGGGCAGGGGCTGGGATGGAATTCCCAGAGCAGCTGGGGCTGCCCCTGGGGCCCTGGCAGTGCCCAAGGCCAGGTTGGAGCAGCCTGGGACAGTGGGAGGTGTCCCTGCCATGGCAGGGGTGGCACTGGGTGGGATTTAGGGTCCTTTCCAACCCAAATTTAGGATTCTATGAGGAAATGATTCCTGTCCTTGGGCTGGAAGCTGTCCAGCTTCACCTGCCAACACATTCCCTGGCATTTGGGAAGCGTTCAGCCCAGCTCAGTGGATTTCCTCCCACAGAAATATCCTTGCTGAATTTTAATGAAAAATATTAAAAAATATCACTCTGCTACCATCAGCTGCCACGCCTGGAGCACCCAGAGCAAGACTCAGATCTCTCCCAGGGCTGCTCCCAGCGCTCCAGGAGGGTCTGGAGGGCAGAATTCCATGGGCTGGTCTGCTCCTGAGGCCACGTGTGGTGGATTGACCCAGGGATCCACCAGGGCTGCTCCATCACTCCCTGAGCTGGGCAGGAGGGACAGAGGGAGGGACCATGGTCACCTGGTCAGAGACGTGGCCAGCTGGTCAGAGATGTGGTCACCTGGTCAGAAATGTGGTCACCTGGTCACTTCTTCACCTTTGTTCCGTCTCCTCAGGGCCTGGAGCCCTTCCCATGGGAGCCTGCTCTCCATCAACCTCTCCCAAGTCAGTCCTGCCATTTATTTTTGCACATAGATTTCATAATTTTTATTTTAGAGAGCTTCTCTTGCCTTGTTTTTAAGGAATTTTAATGATTATTCATAATTAGTGGAGCACCTTTCTGGTCATTCTTGCCCCGCCTGTTTGGACCTTGCCAAACAACCAAACAACAAAAGAACCAAAGGAATACTAAATTGGTATTCTTGGAAATAAATTAATGATTTATTTGATTTTATTAATGTAAACAACAATCAATTGTTGTTCATTTTGATTTTTTTTTTCATTCCTCCACAGTTGGACACTGTTTATCACCACTCTGGAGTAAAAGTAAATAATAAAATAATTCTCATGGAATGCATCAAAGAAATGTCAGAAAAATACAAAAAAATCAAGAAATATCTACCTTTGTAGATATTTCTTGTTATTATTAAATTTTTATGATCTTTGTTATTATGAAGACAAGATCCTTCTCTTTCAAGGCCTTTCTTTAAAAGTGGAGGGAAAACTTGGAAGGGCCTGTCGATACCTGTTTCAATATTAATTAGAATTTTATCAAGTCTTGTTTGCTGCTTAGAGCAGAAACACTTTGGGAGATCACACCTTTGAATAAGTAAGGATGCAAGGGGAAATTAGGGTTTTTTAAGTAGTTCTATCCAGTTCTAATAATAAATGACCAAAAATTTGGAGAAGAGGAGAAATGAAGTCTTTGCTAATTGTTATTACAGTTGTGTTCTGTGACTGAGGTCACGTCAGAATTCCAATAAATTTGATTATTTCAGATGGATGAATCACTGCCCAGAGAGCCCACATGTAAATATTGCACGACTGGTTGCCCACTGTATCTCTTAATGAAATAAATCTCATTAATTCCCAAAATAATTTCTAGTAAAGGCTACTCAGCCAGCACCACATCCGTTTATTTTGCATAGAATCGTTAAGGCTGGAAAAGACCTCAAAGATCATCAAGTCCTACCATCAACACCTTCAAAGTTCCTGAAAAAAAGTCTGATTTACACTGAAAAAGACTTTTCTGTCTTCATTCCCTAAGGCAAACTTGTTTTCTCTTCCCTTCCTGCTTCTCACAAGGGAATTGGTCCTTGCAAAACACAAAAAAATTACTTTGAAAATGGGTTTTACTGTCAGAGAAAGTTCTTAACGTGTACTCAAACGACTTTTCTTCATTCCTACCTCATCTGTTTCATCACCTCTGTGTTTATGGACAGGTGTGAGAGGAAGGGAAATAAATGAAAAGCCAAAAAATGTGGGGTTTGGGGCTGGAGTTTGGCGTGGGAGGCACGGGGGTAAACAAAGCCAGCCCAGGCTTTGCGTTTAACCCCGGGCTGGAAAAGGAGGATGCTCACAAACACAGTGAAGTCATGTATTCAATTTTGCTCAACTACTGGTGTGAAATTTTAATCAAAAAACTAGAGAGCTCATTCAAAAAAGAAATTAGTGAAGGAAAAAAAAAAATTTAAAAAAAAAAAAAAACTTTGGTCGTCTCTCATCAGTGAAAACTGATTTAGTTATGCAAATTACTGCTATGAATATTAAACCACTGATGAAAGGTTTTTAATGAAGGGATCTTTTGTTTTGGAAATGCAAGGGTATATGCTTTAATTTCTTGCTAATTTACTGTTCTTTGATAATGTTCGCATTTTCCCCAAAGTGACTCCGCTGATGGGTTTAATACAGTGAATAGAACTACAGGCCAACAATACTGGTTTTGACAAGCCTTCCCCTGTGTAACTATAGATCATGATTTGCAGCCCCTTATGCACAATTCTATTAGGGTGAATTTTGTCTACAGGGCTTTCCATGAAATGAATTCTCATTTTAATGTTAGCCTCCTGCAGTTTTTAATTTTTAATCTGTAATATGAAATTGCAAATTTTACAAACATCATTTGAAAAAGCCACTAGGACAGAACCGAATGCCAAAGTTTACATATTGCCTAATTAGACTGTTATGAGAAGCAGCTTATCAATGTCAAGCCAAAGATCATCAAAAAATCCAATTACTAATTTGAAAAACACATATATTTATAGGTTCATTTTGTTTAATTTGCATCCGATTAGCTTAATAATTGTTTAAAAATTGTATTAAGGTTAATAATTTGGGTTCAGTTAGCAACACACCTGGGCTGCCCAAGTGGGTAGCCCACCAAAAATAAAGCTCCATGGTGATCTTTTCCAGCAGAAAGCACAGAGAGCTCATTACTCAAATGACAAGGCAATTTTAAATATGAAAAGTTATTAAATGCACTCACAGGCTGCTCTTTTTTCAGCTGTTCCTGGTCAGGACTGCTCAGGGTGGGCTCTCCCAAACCTTCCAGGAGGATCCACCTCGTTTGGATGTTGAGTCCTGTCTCAGCAGCTCCGAGATCCTAACAGGGAAAATTTGGACTTTTAGAAGTTGGCATTAATGGTGGGCAAGGCAAAGGGGTTGTTTCTCTTTAGGATCAGTTTTAATGCAAGCTCAGAGCGGACATTTCTAATTACAGCGAGGGGCAGGGCTGTGAAATTGGTCTCGTGGCTGGACTCAAAGGTCTTCTCCAACCTAAATGATTCCAGAATTCCATCAAATAGGTGCCCCAGCCAACATCACTGAATTTTACCTGCAGAAAGGTCCATCTCTCCCATTCCTTTGCCTGCTGGAAAGGTTCATGCTCCTGTTCCTCTCTGTGTTGTGTTGGTGAGGGCAGTGGTGTCCTGAGGAAACAGGGAGCTGTCCAAGAGGGAATTGCTGTTCCTATGGACAGAACCGACCCCATGGACCAGCACAGCCCAGGACAGAGACTGGGAAAGCTGTGCCAAGCTGGGCAGGGTGGGTGGGATGGCCGTGTCCGTGTTGGTGCTCCCTCAGGAGCCACCTCTGCCTTGGAACTCCCCAGCCCAGCTCTGCCTGGGTGGGGTTCCTTCCTTAAATCAGGAGTGGGGCTGAGCTGGGCCAGCCTAGGCCTGAGGATGGAGGCTTTCCCTTCAGTGATGGGCAGCAGGAGCCTTCTCCAGAGGGGGAATGGGAGCACCAAGCCGGGCCGGAGCGCCCTGCAGGAGCAGCCGAGGGTCTTGGGAAGCATCTCCCCAAATGATCAAATTAGTGCCTGCCTAATTGGCACGGGGTGCTCCAGCTAATGAACAATGAGGCACACTCTGGAAAAGCAGGAAAATGAGCTGGTACTTGTTGGTGGGCTTGACTAGGCTGGGTTTAATCACACATTTTAACGGGAGGGCTACAAAGTGGTGCCCGCACCCCAAAAGGCACTGCAGTGCTGATTTGCATATGTATAACGAGCTGGATTTTGGTAAATTGACAGGATTCGGCTTCAGCATAGAAAAGCTGGTGGGTTTTCATCTGGTTCAGCACCTGAAAGCCTCAGCTTTGGTTTTAAACTTAGTTTCAGGCTTTGACTGAGATGCTCTCAGTGGGTTCAATTAAAATGGATTTGGCCCCTCGCTTGCCTCGTGGATGATTTCTGATCTGCCTGACCCTCCTAGAGGGGTTTCTCGTTCCCCATTATTTAAAAATAGGTCATTGAGAGTTTTCTGAACAGGTGCAAAATATTAATTACAAAGTTCACCAGCACAGTTTTGGTCAGCTGGTGGTGTATCTTCCCTCAAACAAAAACAGGGATTTATGGCATTGAGTTCTTGGGAGATTTACAGGATGAATGCTCGTAGGTGGTGGAGAAGAGCCTGGTCTAACCTAATTTACAGCTCTAATTAGCTGATTTTTAGAAAAATCTGTTTGACCTTCTTGAGGGCAGTGAAAGCTGCATCTTTCCCTGCTATTCACAAACACTGCAATTTAAAATAGCTCCAGAGCTGCAAACCTGAGAGCATCAGATGCAAATGGAGATGCAGCTCCCTCTGGAAGGAGCAGAGGAGAAAATCAGGAGTTCATTCCTGTGCCACACAGTAGCCACTAAGATTCCCTTATATTCTTCCATCAAGCAGCCTGGAGAACTTTCTAAACTGCACAAAATCCCAATTTTCATTCCATCATGCCACAACTTTTATCTTATCCTAGACAATGTGATCCTCTCACTGAAGGAAGTGATATTAATGAAACTAAAAAGCTGAATATTAAAAAGATTCTACAATAATTCCATACTAACATAATTTACTTTATAATAATATTTCTATTAAAAAGCAAAATATTAACATGAAATTCATTTTTGAAATAAACATTTACTTAGAATTAAATTGACAAATTTAGAAATAAACTTCTACTTTTCAGATGGCTGCAAAGCTGTGCAGTCCTTTGATCTCCTACCACAAAGAGCAAAACCTGGTATTTTTCCGGAAATCACGTTTTTTGGTTAATGAAAGAGTTACAATTTCTTGTTAAGAAGTTTCTCTTCTGGTAGAACATGAAAACAACTCCAATCCAACAAATTTTTGTGTCCATCCAAGTTTAAACTTGATTTAAACTGGATTAAACTCCTCTTTCTAAGTGCTGCAGTTCACTTCGTCCAGATTTCTTCTAGAGCTGGGAAATTTGTGTTGAAGGATTTGGGTGAAAATAGGGATAATCAATTATTAATTGCTAAATGGACAATGAGGAGTGAAACTCCTCTCACACAGGTTTTGTTTTAAATATCCATCCAACTTCAGGAGGGAAAACACTCCACGAGGAACTTTCTGGCAAGATTTTTGTATCGTAATATCATAAATTTTAAAATGAACTAACTTTATTCAGATAATTCTAATAGCAGCACTAAAAGTAGAGTTAAAACCACTGATTTGTAGCCAGTGTTTCTTCCCTAATACTCAAAGGAATATTTGCTTCAAAGTGCTTTGATTTCTTCTGGTTTGGCTAAAAATATTTCCTGGGCAATGTGATCCTGAATGATGCTGCTCAAAATCAGCAGTGAGTGGGGATTGAAGCACTTCTTCCATGGTTTTGTGGCATCCCACCCTTAATTCCAAATTCTGGCTGCAGGTCTCTTGATAAAACTGATATTTTCAGTGAAATATAGTAGAGGGTTTTACTCTTTCTGCCATCTGTCCTGTGAAAGTTGTGGTTATTAAACTTTGGGATTACAAGGGTGTAATTTTAGCCATGCACAGTCCTGCATTCTACTGGAATTTAAAAAGTTATTCTAGAGAAAAAATTAATGTGGAGAATTTGCTTAAATCCATTAAAATAAGAAAAGGAAATTGATAATGCTAAAGGTCAGAACTGGATTGGGTTTTTAGCTTTCAAATACACCGATTTTCCCCAATTTTTAGTGTTAATGTCCATTGCTATTTTATCATAAAGATCACCCAGTGAGGACAAATCATGATGACAGGTCCTGACCTACCTGCCACTCACAGAACCACAAAAACATCAATATCTGCCCTGAGCACCACCAAAACTTCCCAGCTGACCCCACACCCCTGATATTTAATTTCCAGTTGAGTTTTAATTACCTTTTTCAGTACTACAGAAGGAAAATTTACTTCAGGAGATGTTCCTCAAGTTTAGTTTATCCACAGATTCCAGCCTCTGTTTGCAAACCTGAGAATATTCACTAATTATGACTTTTGGAGCGGCAGGGAACCTCACATGGAATTTTTAAAAAAGGGTGGGAGTTCCCACTTGTCTCCAGGATTTTTTTTTTGGCTATCTCCTCTGAGTACCAGCCATAAATTATATTCTAAAGGAACAGGGAAGGAAGCTGGAGTGGGAATCTGTGGAGACAACGTCCTCAAAGATCATCAATTACCTGCTCTCTGTTCATCTCTGAGAATTGCCTCCATCAGAGCCCAGCCCTTGGGAAATCAGAGAATTTCCCCAAATTCTGGGGGTGTTTACAGCTCAGCTCCAAGGTTTACAACTGCTCTCCCAAAATAGCATCACACCTCTGGGTCAAGGCAGGGAGGAATGCCATGGGGAGAGACAAAAGGTGCAAAATTCAAACCAAGGCAAGTTTTCTTTTCATATTTCATGTAATTAAGCAGCTTGTCTTGCTGTCAAGGAACTCTTTCAAGCCAAGAACTGGCAGAAGTCTGGAAGGAAATTGGATATGAAAGAGACTGTCAGGAACAGGCAGAGCTGTGGCACTGATGGCAAGGCAGGGCTGAAATATTAAAATCCAGTTTTGCTGTCAGGAACTTTTGAAGGTTTTGAAACTCTCTGTGCCAATCAAGTTGATTTTTCAACCTGATTTATGTAGTGGAAGCAGGAAGTCCATCTATTTTTAATAAGTGTGGAGATGAAATTTAGAGGGTGGCTGGAGGTTCCCAGAGGGAACGGTGGGATCGGTGACAATTGACAGCTCAGCGGTGACAATGCCATCAAAAGGAGGTGCAAACCAACACCTCTGGAAAAATAATGCTCCTGATTAAATAATAAATACTCTGCAGGGATTCAAAAGCCATGAGGATGTGGCACTTGGGGACATGGGACAATGGTGGCCTTGAAAGTGCTGGGGTTGGACTCTGTTTTGGAGAGATTTCCAACCTAAAGGAGGCTGTGAGATTAAATATCATCAACAGGCAGCTCTCTGTATTTACACAAAATTTAAAATACTTATTCTTCTTCACTACTCCCTCAAAATCACTGGAGAAATTAATCTTTAAATAAATTTCTAGATATAAGAACATATAGACATATCTATACCCAGCAACTTGTAAATGTGAGCAACAATCATGGATATCTAAGAGAAACCTCTGCTTCCTGATTTTATTTATGTCCCATTCCTCTCCTTCTTTCCTTCAGAAAATCATCTGCCCAGATTAAAAATCAATTAGATTGATTTTTAAGAAAGATGAACAATGCAGAAAGTTAGCAATGAAATTTTCCTATCATTTCCTTTTTTTTTTTTAACTTTGTGCTGCCACACAACCAACGATGAAGATATAACACCACAGAAATTAGAGAATTTGGAAATTTTCCTAAAGAAAAGAAGATTTGTTTCTTTGGCTGACCCCTCAGGTAAAAGATTTGTCTCAGCTCTCCCTCAGAATTTTCTGCCTTGAGGCAGATTTGCAGGTTCAAATTTCCTGAGTGGAAATGGAGCTGCCCAAAAAAACAAAATAAAATCTTCCCAAGTTTGAATCAACAGGAATTCATGTTAAACACCAGTTCTACAAAAGAGCACGGAGTAAATCTCCTCTGGAAACGTCCTGGATGGTGAGCAGAGCCCAGCTCTGGGTGGCTGCAGTGTCCCCACAGCCAAACCCAGGTTTAGACACAAGAAAATGCAGCAGCCACGTGCCTTAAACTCCTGTTTTCCCTGGCTGGCTGTGGAACATTCCCAAAAATGACACCACAGCAACATCAGTTTCTGAGAGACTTCCCAAAGGAACCCTGACTTTGGGAATTCCCATCTCACCTGGTCCTTCATGGAACATCTGGGCTTGCACAGCTCTCCACAGGACGTGTGTGCTCCTGGCATTACAAACACTGGGATCTAAACTTTGGAGATGTCCCCAAATTCCTACAAGAGCAATGGGAGACATTCCTGAGGGAGAGACTCTGCCCAGGATTCCTTCTCAGCCTCGAGACAACTCCAGTGAGGCACCTGGGAAAGCAGGAACAAGAGGAGGAGACAATTCCTGATTTTTTAGTACTACAGAAGGAAAATTTTCTTCAGATGTTCCTCAAGTTTATCCAAAGATTCCATCTTGGGGAGAAACCCCAGCTCTCAAGGAGAATTGAGGCATTTAATCTGAGCTGAGCTTCTGTTAGATTTGAGCTAGGACCAAACCCAAAAGTGACAGATCAGAGTGACTGGAGAGAAAAACCCAAACAACTTCTTAGAACCAGAAAAATATTCCTGTGGATCCCTGTATTTCCCAACCATGGCACTGCCTTTGCTTACACAGAGGAGACAGTTTGGATTTTAGGGGAGATGGTAAAATTTTGCTTTCCTCTGAGATTTCAGGGCTAAATTTTTAGGAATGTCATGATTGGGAAACATAAAAAACCACAAAAACCCAAACCAAAAGACCACCCACCATAATATATTCCAGTTCTCATGTTAACCATGTGAGGTTCAATGAAAATACCAAATTCTGCACCTGGGATTATGCACAGGCTGGAATTTCCACACTAGAATTAAGTAATTTTAAAAATTATAATTCAATAAAAACCTTCTGTGGATATGGGTACAGCACATTTCACATGACAAAAAAACAAGTAAAAAAACCAACCTAAATTAATAAAAAATCTTAATATTATATCAGATGTATTTGGAGTCCTAGGGGTCTTTTCCAACCTTAACAGCTCCAATTCCAACATCCCTGACTCCTCACACACCACATGAACAAAGGATTTTAAGTCAGGTCTAAGAACCGCACAGAACTTTGATTCCCAGGCTGAATTTTTTCTGTTTCTCCATTTAAAAAGCCCCCCAACCTTGAAGACAAATTATCTGTAAAAGGTCCTAAAAATTCTGTCTGAAACCACGTCAACCACAGAGGATGAACCTTAGAAATCAACTCAGCACTTACACTCTTAAACATTCTTAAAACCAAAAAACCACACAAGTCCCCAATTGTTTAAAAGTTTAATGACTTCAAAACCTGCACTTTTCAATACAAGTTTAATTTTTTTAAAAAACTTATCAAAAATTTAGCATAATACTTCTGCTAATACAACTATAATTTTTTTAAAAGAATATTTACAGAACTCCAAAGAAAAATAAAACTTTAGCATAAGAAAATTTCAGCAGAAAATAGCTTCAGCTGGCAGTGATATGGCTTCCTGATTGCTGTACTGATCAACAGGTAAAAAGGGGAGAAACACTGGTAAAACAAAATTTAATTTATGTTTGCAGCTTTGCACAAGCACCCCATGGTTTAGGAACCACCACACATTGGCAAAGCTGCTGAAGAAATATCTACTTCCTATCTGTAAACACATTAAGAAATATAGTTTGTAAAGCAACCAAAGAATTACCAAAAATCTGAGCTTAAAATCAGAGTGCAAATCAATTCACATTAAAAAAAAGCTGTGACTGGAATTATTGAATTGATTTAAAAACTGCTTCTGGGACTCTGAAGGCTATTTCCTTGTTCTTGTGGTGGATCTTGTCCTCCTCTCCATCCCTCCAGTGCTCTGAGCTGCCCTTGCATCCTCTTCTCCAAGTTTACTTTTGTTTCTTCTTCCTCTTTGTAGAGACCCATTTTCATCATTCCCTGTTTGCACATGGAAAAAATGTCAATTTGTATCATCAATCAAACATTTCCCACAAAATTCCATCTTCACCTACGTTGTTTTGAAAGGAAATGTCCCCAGTGACAACATTCCAAAGATCACAGCTCTGAATTCAACAAGGCAGACACCAACCCCACACTTCTGCACATCCAATATCCTTTAAGGTGGGTCCCTGAGGATTTACAGCTATTTCTGAAAGTAGGTTAACATTAATGAGAGCACCAAAACCAATTAGCTGCCATTTTAGCTAAAGTTCCTTCCACTGACATGTAAAACTAAGAGAGAACCAACACCAAAGTCCTGCAAAAACGCCAACAGAAAAGGATTGATGGCAGAAAATTCCTGGCTGAGTAGCTCCAAAAAGTTCCTGTCATTTTTACTCCAAGGCACTCATTTGATAATATTTTCTAATTGGGAGTTTTGAAGTCAAGCTGAAAATCCCAGGGAATATTTTAGGTGGCAGCAGGACTGGGGCAGTGACTGTTCCCTGTACAGGGAGCTGGGGAGGCACCTCCAGAGCTGTGCCCAGCTTGGGTCCCTCAGCTCAGGGGGGACGTGAGGGGCTGGAGAGTGACCAGGG
>WEZZ01013433.1:542226-557601 GCA_013400585.1 Chloropsis cyanopogon
TTCCAACCTAAATGATCCCATGATTCTGTCATCTGCATCAGCAGCCCCCAGAGCTCTGCACACGATTGTTGTACCTACACACACCTCAGCCAGCCTTAGAGAAGAGAAAGCCAAGCCTTGCCTCACCTGGTTTCAGTTTTTTGGGTGCCACGTCCTCTGCTGGCAGCTGGCACCTCCTTCTGCGGGAGGTGGGGGCTGCCTGTGGAGCAGGGTCACCCTCCTGGCCCTTTCCAGAGTGATTCTCCTCAGAGCCAGGGGATGCTCCTCTCAAATCCTGAGTTTCCAGAGCGCTGCCATTTCCTGGCAAGTCACTGCTTTTATGGGGAGAAGCAGGAGCAGCTGCCTGCAATGGGACTTCCACCTTCCTCCTATTATTTCTCAACTGCCTTGTTCTTCCCTGGCATGGATGATTTTCTGGAGATGCATCTTCATTTCCTTCAAGGATCCTCTTCTGACCTCTGCCTCTGGGCAGGCTGGGTTTTCCCCTGAGAGAAGTGGAAGTTGTTTCTTCAGAAGTGGAAGAAGTTGTTTTCCTCCTGCCCACTCGTGATGGATTTTCTTTTGCAGGTGGAGCTACGTCCAAAAGTTTACTTTTTTCTTCAGGAATTCCATTTTTACCATCTTCTGGCAAAGCGTGAAGTGAGGTGGGACTAAGAGCCAGTGAAGTGGTTGCTTGCCTCGAGCTCCCTTTTACAAGCTCCATATTTTCTTGGGAAGAATTGTCCAAACTCTGTTTAGCCTCCCTGTTGTTATTTTTTCTACCACTTTGTTTTGACAGGACCTGGTTTCCCTGAATAGAACTTTTGCCTTCTATCAAGGGGGCGATTTCCTTCCTCCTGCCTCTTCTCAGTTGATTTTCTTTTCCAGATGGATCACAAGTTTCTAAGGGCACATTCTGCTCTTCTTTGGGAGCTTCTTCTCCATCCCCTGCTGGCAACCTGCGTTTCCCTCGAAGAGAGATGGGACTGGTTGTGTGTGATGCCAGAGCAGTTTCTTTCCTTCTGCCCCTTCCTGGTGGCTTCTCCTTTGCAGAGGACACTGCTTCTGAAGGCACATTTTGTTCTTCATGAGCACCCTCATCTTTAGTCTCTGCTGAGGCACATTTTCTCTGGAGAGGAGTTGCTCTTTCCTCTGCTGCTGGATCCATCTTTTTCCTTCTGTCCCTTGCTGATGCATTCACTTTTGCCTGTAGAGTTTTATTACCCAGGGCTGGATTTTCCTCTTCTCTCTCTGCCACCTTTCTAGCATCAGCTTCCAGCAGCCCACGTCTCGTTCTGACAGAAGGAGATCTGGGCTGAGACGCTGCAGCCACCTGGCGTCTCCTCCCCCGTCTCAGTGGATTGTCCTCTGCTGAGGGGGGAGCAGCTTCCAAAGCTGATCCTTGCTCTTGCACAACAGCCTCATCTTTGCTGTCACCTGCACTTAATGTTTGTTCTTCCATTAAGGCAGCACTGGCTTTCTGTGGGATGGAATCAAGTTGCTTTCTCCTGCCCCTCCTTCCCTGTGAAGGAGGATTTTCAGAACCCTCACGTTGATTATCTTTGTCAGTCGTCCCTTCATCACCCTCAGGTAAACCTTTTCCTTCAATCGCTTTGGAACTGCCTTCTTCAAGCTGAAAATTAACTTTTTTACCTCTTCCTCTTCTACACATCACTGCATTTCTTTGGGCTGGATTCTCCTGCAGGATTTCAGTTTGCTTTGCTTTAAGTATTCCCCGTTCATTTCTCCTCCTTTGGTGGCCCTGAGCAGGACTGGCTCTGTCTGCAGCAGGGGCTGATGTGGCACCTGGGCTGGGCTGCTCCTTCCTGGCTTGGGCTGCATTGCCACACACAGAGCCCACAGAATCCTGGAGAGACTCACCCACTTCTGTTTCTGACTTAAATGTGGGAGTAACCGGTTTCAGGCTGTTCACATTTTCAGTAAATCCATCAGCTTTTTGCTCCAAACAGTCTTTTTTGCCTCTCCTGTTCCTAGCCCTGTTTGCTCCCACGTTCTGAGCACTGACTGGCATTTTGTTTGTCTCTGCAGAAGGTGACTCTGCCTTTAATCCTCGAGCTGCCTCTGTTGTATTTTCCTCAGCATTTTCTGTTTCACATCCCTGAGATCCTTTGATCTCATTTTTCACGTGGGACTGTGTTTCAGCATCACTTGCAGTTGATGTTTCCTCAGTTTTTTGAGCATTTTGTGGATTTTCAAGTGCGACCCCACCAGTGTCTGCTTTTATTTCAGCTGAGTGCTTTCTGTTTCTAGTACTTCTAGAAGATTTAACTCTCCTCTCTGCTGCCTTTAGTTCCAGTTTAGTGCCATTTTCAGATCCTTGTGCTGTGACAGCCTCAGGAGCTTTGTCACAGGCCAGTTCCTGCCTTTGTGTAACCTTCGGGGATGGGTCCTTACGAGGCTTTCTGGTTGTTCCACCAAGGTCTCCTGGAGAAGCTGCTCTACCTTGGTCATTCCTTGCTCGTCTCCCTCTCTTTGGTGGAATCACTGGCTCTGTGTTCTCCACTCCTCTGCGCCTCCTCCTCCCCGGTGACAGGAGCACCTCCTCGCTGTCCTCTATCCCACTGTCATGAGCTTTGCTCTCAGGATTATTTAAACCTGTTTGCAGCTGACAAATTTCACTCTGAATGTTCCCAGGTCCTGTCTTTGTGCCTGGATCATCTTCCCAGTCCTGCAAACTCTGGCTGGTATTTGCAGGTGCTTTTTGTAGCACTGAGGAATCTTCAACACAAGACTCCAGATTTTCATTTGGCTGTTTTAACTCCTTCAGCTCTTTCCTTTGACCTCTTCCTGGTCTCTGAGCAGCTCCAGGTGGTTCCAGAGATGAAACAACGCCAAGCCCTTCCTGATCAGGAACAACTTCTTGTATGCAACGCTTCGTCCTCCTCCCCCTTCCCTTGTTTTCAGGTGTGACCACTGCCATCTCCTCTGGGGCACCAGGACTCTGCAATCCCTTTGAGCTCACACCATTTTCACTTGGCTTTGCTGCAGCAGGAGGCACAGCCCTCCTTGGTCTGCCCCTCCTGGGTCTCTGGGTAGGCTGCTCTTCACCAGTTGAATCCTTCTGTTGAGAATCTTCACCTTGGGAAACTTCTCCTTTCTTTTCTGTAAGAGGGTAAAGAGCACAAACAAAAATTAAACATGCCTGTGCCTGATCAAAGTATCTGTGCATTTCCATTTTCCTCCCAGAGGCGTCTTGCTCAAACAAATCATACAATAAATGAATAAATAAATATTTTACCAATTCCTCGATTAAAGGCCAGGCTTCTGACTGAAGTTGTTTGGTTTATTTGGATAGGTCAAAGGGAAAAAAAATGATCTTAGCTCAGGAAATAGCTGGGCTCACAGAGAGGTTTAAACAACATTTGAACTTCATGGTAACATTTATGATTTTATACCTTCATTATTCCTCTAAGCAAAATATTTGTGCTTACCATGTTTCTGACTGGAATTAGAACCAGGAGGTGCAATTTCTCCCTGAGAATCCATAACATTTACTGATCTGACCTAAAGGAATAAAAAATAACCAATAAGTGGATTTCTGACAGGACAAGAACTTATGGAGCCAACCAACACCAGATGAATGTACAGCAATATTTCTAAATATTCTTGTCAATTCCTTTTCTTTACAAGTGAAGTCAATTAAATATAAATGCATCCATTTATCTGATATAAACCCACAAACAGCAAATTCAGTTCTTGCCATCTAAAGTGAAAGACAACATTGTGGAGAGGTTGAGAAATGCCTAAATGCGTGCTCAAAGGGAATTTGGGGTATTGAAGAGAAACTGAGTGCTCTGGAGTGTTTTATTGCAGTTCTAAGCACTAAGCCCAGTGGTACTCAGCATTTTACCTATGGAATACGAGAATCAAAATCATTTTTTCAGGAAATGATGCTGGCAGTGATGCCAGCACATATCCACTGAAGATCAAGATTCTTCTCACAATAAAAAGCAGCACCAGAACCAACCAGGCTGGGCACAGACATCTCCCAGCCTGCCCCACTGATGGGAGAACTTCACTTTCCCTACCTGTAATGGTCAGTGTGGAATGCTGAATGAGATGCTGGGAATGTCACTTTTATATTAAGCTTATCACTTTGATATTAAGCCTGTTTTTAATGATACTTGAACAATCTTGAAACATTTGTTTGTGACAGGTCCTTTCAAATAAATACATTTGAACACACGCAAATGTAGCTGTCCCTAAAAAATGTTGCAAGATAGAAGGTGTCATACTAGAAAGTCTAAATTCATTTCAAGCACAGGTTTCAAAGTCCAAAAACATCCCTTCTAAAAGCTAAAGTAATTTACCTTCATTTCCTCTGGGGTACCAAACATTTCAGTCACTCCAGCATAGTCCACTTCAGAACCAGAGGATTTCTGCCTGGGCTCTGCCATGAGCCTTTGCAGTCCCACAAAATCCTCAACTGGCTGATATTTCTCTTTAGGAGACTTCATCAACCTGCTAATCCCAAACACGTTTTCTACGGGCTCAACCTTTTCCTTTGGCGTCCGGAAAATGCGGCTGATCCCAACCATGTCTTCCACGGGCTGGGATTTCAGCCTTGGGGTTCTCTTGGTTGAGGTCACAGCTGGCACAGCTTTTACTGCTTCCCTGCTCTCTGCTGGGCTCTCCAGAAACCTTTTCAAGGCAATTTCATCTGTGGCTGCTTCCAGCTCTTGCTGTGGGGTTCTCGGGAGCTGCTTAATGCCTGACAGGTCCTTCACTGGCTCTGGCTTCTGCCGTGGGGTCCTCATGAGACGCTTGGTGCCTGACAGAACCTCCGCAGGCTCCGGCTTCTGATTTGGGGTCCTCATGAGCTGTTTGGTGCCTGACAGACCCTCTGCTGGCTCCAGCTTCTGATTTGGGGTCCTCATGAGCTGTTTGGTGCCTGACAGACCCTCTGCTGGCTCCAGCTTCTGATTTGGGGTCCTCATGAGCTGTTTGGTGCCTGACAGACCCTCTGCTGGCTCCAGCTTCTGATTTGGGGTCCTCATGAGCTGTTTGGTGCCTGACAGACCCTCTGCTGGCTCCAGCTTCTGATTTGGGGTCCTCATGAGCTGTTTGGTGCCTGACAGACCCTCTGCTGGCTCCAGCTTCTGATTTGGGGTCCTCATGAGCTGTTTGGTGCCTGACAGACCCTCTGCTGGCTCCAGCTTCTGATTTGGGGTCCTCATGAGCTGTTTGGTGCCTGACAGACCCTCTGCTGGCTCCAGCTTCTGATTTGGGGTCCTCATGAGCTGTTTGGTGCCTGACAGACCCTCTGCTGGCTCCAGCTTCTGATTTGGGGTCCTCATGAGCTGTTTGGTGCCTGACAGACCCTCTGCTGGCTCCAGCTTCTGATTTGGGGTCCTCATGAGCTGTTTGGTGCCTGACAGACCCTCTGCTGGCTCCAGCTTCTGATTTGGGGTCTTCATGAGCCTCTTGATACCTGACAGAACCTCTCCGGGTTCTGACCTTTGCTCTGGGGTCCTTAAAATCTTCCTTCTGCTTGACATGACCTCGCCTGGCTCCAACTTCTGCTTTGGAGTCCTCCTTTTAGTCCCTGATTTCACCAGAGATGCTGGTTTTTCTGGAATTATTGCCAAACTATCCACATTATCTTTGTGCACAGATCTTCTTTTTTCAGGAGTTTTTGTGGCTATTTCATCAAACATAGATGGAGATGACTCCTCTCTCAGAAGGTGGAATATCCCTGGACTCTCTTGCTTCTGCTCTGAAGCATCTGAATTATTTAATGGTGACACCATCATCTCTCCTGAAATAAGCAGTAGACTTATGTCATTTGGAAATTAAATTAGCAGAAAGTCCAAGCATTTTAATTGCTGTATAATAAAAAAAAATTCAAATTCAAATATCCCCTCCTAGAAATCAAAATCCAAACACATGGGATTGGATTGGGCATTCAGTGTCTGAAACAACTCACAAGCAGCTTTAAGTTCCATACCAAAGAGAAGGAATAATAAAATATCCTACTCAGAAATTAACAGGAACTACATTTTCTTTTAATACCTGATAAATCTCAATGGTTCCTTTATGGGTTACTGCATGCTTCACCTCAGTTAAGTCTGCCTAGGCTGAGACTGCTGCTAACCCACAATATACCTAAATATTCTTTTTCTAAAATACCAAACCTACCAGATTCCTCAGGAGTGTGCAAGTCAGAAATGTCCCCTGCAGCCCACGGTGGTGTAACATCAGCATTCTGAGCAGCAGCCAAAGGAAACGTTCTTCCTCCCTGATCTTCTGGAGTTTGGAACATTTCAGGCACTCCTAGAAATGATATTTGGAGAAATGAGAAGATGTTTCAACAAAGGAACTGCACAGTGGGCAGATGAAGCACCAGACTTTGAAATCCCACCTGTGAAACTTTCATCCATCTCCATGTTGAGCTTCAGCTTGGGATTTTTCACCACTTTAGGGACGTGTCCAGCTGACCTGACTGTGGTGGAATAAGCTTTGCCTACAACTATGGTAGCAGGTGACTCTGCATGACCTGTGCTGAAGGGACCTTTTATTTTCTTCTCTGGAGTCTGCAGAGGGAAAAGAAAAAGAAAAAAAGGAGTTATTAAACAAAGATTCATGGTGGAAGAGTTGGCCAAGCTCTTTGAAAAGGATACCTTTGGTGGGTGCTTTATCCTCTTCAGGGCTCTTCCTTTACGGACACTTTTTTTGGCAGCCTTTGCCTGTGGTCTTGCAACCCCCAATTTTACCACCTCTGCCCAAGATTTTGCAACTAGAAGAAAATGAGAAAGAAGCAATTTAACTCTCAGCTGTGTAAATGGAAGTTCACAATTATTTCTTTATGATTCCAAGACATTTTCTGCAGTCTGGCAGAGGGAAATGGTTGTTATTATCTGGTAACACCTGAAGCGTTCTCTGAAATATTCTCAATTTGAAAACCCAATTTCAGCTGAAGTTTAAGAAGACTCCAAAACAACGAGCTTCACACAGTGCCAAACACAGCTCAGATCCTGCAGCTGAACACTGACCCAATTCCTTCCTCTCACTTTTGGAAGAACTCATTTTTCCCAACAGAAACTCACCATGAGCCTCTCAGCCTTGTTCATTATAGATGAGCTTTACTCTGGTGAGATTTAACAACAGAAGAGAAATTGTTTCTGAGTTTCTTTTACCACCTTCCTGAGGAATTTCAGTTATTTATCCTGAATTTAGATCTACACAGACTTCCCATAATTTTTCTTGTATCACCTTCTCCTTGTGACACACTCCCAAAATTCCCAAAGCAAGGTTACCTTCACCACAGCATCATTTTGTACACAGCAGTGGGAGCGGGGAATTACAGCTGTGGAATAAATGAAGCTGGAAGTTGTAGGACACCTGCCTTGTTTACTTCAGGGAAAAAAAGCTATCAGAACACAGGGATCATACAAAAGAAAGGATTTTTTGAAACAGAGATAAAAAGGAGAATGCTGTTCCTTTTCCATCCAAGAAAAGGATGTTGTTATTCTCTTGTCAGAATTGCTGTGTCAGTCTGTAAACAAAAAGAACTTTGAAAAGCTGACATTGCCAGGGTACAGAGAAAAATACCAAGCATCCAGGAATTTATCTGCAAAAGCACTGGAAACAGTTTTATTTTGGAACTGAAACTTTTAAGAGCTGTGATGTTCTTTTCATATTACAGAAGGAATTGATGCAGTGATATTAAAAAGCACATTACAAAGGAGGTGAGAAATGAAATGCCACTGGTATTTGTCAAGAGCTCTGCTGCCACTAAAATGGACAGAATAATAAAGTAATAACAATTCCTGGGTGAATAGGGAATTTGACTTTGTCAAACTGATTTAACTGATGAAAACAGGTGACAAATGCACCCTACTTCAAAGTTTATTCAAAAGTCAAAATCTGAAGAACCAGAACTCCCCTATTACAGATTCCAGCGCTGTCAAAACTGTTTCAAATCAGTGCTCAACACTGGGAATTTTGCAGATTTGAAAGTAACAGCCAGTTAGGATCCTATTTCTTATTTCTATCAGTCATGTATCCCTTTGAGTAGTTAAATACTGCCCAGTTCTGGACAAAGTTTGTGAGCCTTGTATAAAAATAAGGCACAAAATAACCAAAGTGAAGCTGCATTGCTATAAAATGTTAAGTCTTTCAAAACAAAACCCATGTGATAAACATGCTTTAGTTTAACACTCCTTGAACTTGACAGATTTCAAAGATCATGACTATAACCTTGCAAAGATAATGTTAATTTTACCATTTTTTAACTTCTGAACATTAATATTTGTCTTTAAATGAATTTATAGATGCTTTAATAAATTTGCTTTATGAATGAGAAAATGCAACACTTTGCATTTCCAAGGAGCCCAGCAGATTTCAGAAGGATCACCAATTATTTGGTGGCCTCTGCATGACAAAACAAGCCTTTTCCAGTTTGGTTGCTGTGTTTTAAAGCATGAAAGTGAGGATAAAAATTAACTGTTGAAACCAACCTAATAAATTGGCACTGGAGGCACCACTTCTCCTCCTGGCACTGATGGCAGCCACAGCCCCCCCTCTGCTCCTCGGGGCAGCGCCCTTCAAACCCAGCTGGGCACCTCTGGCTGCCTTGGCAGGTGTCACTGTCAAGGCTTTGGCATCTGGGGTGGCAGGAGAGGATTTTGGTGGTTTCCCCTCTGGATCCACATCTTCAGGGCCAGCTTCCTTCTCCTCTGCAATGGGGAATGGCGTGGGGGGCCGGGAGATGGAGAAACGCCCTCTCCTGAAAGGGGCTGGAGAGCCTGAGGGGGTTTTGGGTGTTGAGACAGGGGATGAGGCACCTGGGGACTGCTGGGCTGGGCAATTTCTGGGTGACTTTCTTTCTTCCTGGTAAAAAAAAATACACATTAGTGAATGGAGAATATTTCCCTCCTTTTAATGAAGTGATCTGTCCAGGCAAACCCTGCCTGAGACTTGGATTTTACTTTTTAAGGAATTATAGAGGAAATGATTCCTAAAGTGTTGATCAAGTCTGGGCTAAGCTTGGAAGGAAGATTTACCTCACCTTTGATCCTCACCCTTTCCCACTCCCTACCCTTATCCATCCTCAGCCACCAATTAAATAATTTTATGTCAATTACAGTTTTAGACTGATTGATTTTAGATTTTTAGCCTAATTTTTCCTTGTGTGTTTTACCCATCCAGTAAGTAGCAGAGTGACCTTGCCAATGAACTTGGTTGTCCTTTCACTTTATAACAAACCTGGTTTTGCTGCTGATTCTTTGAGCATCCCAAAACACTCATGAGTGACACCAGCATGCATCACACAAGGTTTACTACTAATTCTGAATTAATAAATAATAGAATAAATACATATATAATAGAATTTATAAATTCTGAGCACAGTAATGGAGTCAACAACTTGATTACTCTGAACATTTACCTGATCCATCAAGTGCTTCAAGCCCTGAGCCTTCTTGAGCACAGCCCGAGGAGAGGTTCCATGGGGTAAACTCCTCCTGGCAGGGAGAGCTCCTCTCTTCAGGGGAGAGTTGGGAGGCAAACTTTTATCAAAGAGTTCTGGGCTCAGATGACCACCAAAAGACACCCTCTTTCTTTTGCCCAGAGTCTGAGGGAGCGTTTCACCACTTTTCCTCTTCTGAGAGATTCTTTTTGTCTTGCCTGAAAAGAACAATTGAAACGATTTTTAGATATCCAAGAATCCAAGGCAGCATTTTAACCTTTCCTTGTGCATTTCAAAGCTGGAAACAAACCCAGAGAAACTTACCTTAAAGGGAAATAGATTAAATCCAGGATATTTTATACATTTTGTGTATTGTTAAAGCCAAATGTAACTCCATGAAAAATATTTTACAATTAGTGTCAGTAATTGGTTTCACATTTTACCCAAGTAGGAGAATTCTTAGGAAAGTGCTACAGAATTTCTCCAACACAAAAATCAAGGCAGGGGATCCAGTGGATTTACCTGAGTCTCCTCCCTGCAAGAGGCCAAGAGTTTTGGTTTCTGAGGCAGGCTCAGTGTCTCTCAGCTCAGCAGCACCTCCAGCAGATCTCCTGGCTGATGGTCCCCGAGCTCTGGGAGCACTGGCATCTTCCAAATCCTGGTTTTGGTGACACCTGTCCGTGGCCAGCTCTGCTGGAGTCCCACTGGCTTTCCTGCCTGGATCACGGTGTTCCTGAGCAGTGTTTGTCTCCAGTGCTGTTCCAGGCAGCCCTCCAGAGCTCCTTGGCCTTCCCCTTTTCCTTCCAGGTGTCTGACCAGCAGGAGATGCCAGCACCCCTTCTGCAGCCAATGCCTCTGAGTGGGCACTTCTCTCCAAGAATTCTTTACTTTTTCTGCTGTTTCTTCTGGGACTCTTGGAATGAGAGCGAGAGGCAGGGGTTTCACAATGCCCCACCTTGGAGTTATCCAGGTTTGCCTGATCCCAGATTTCTTTCAGCACTTCCTGGACAGCTTTTCCTGGTGTTTGTTGTTTGCTGTTTGGTCTTTGCTTTAAGCTTTTCTCTTCTGGCAGAGGCAGTTGTGTGTTATCCATTCTGCACACTGCATCTTCCCTTGGGGCTCCGGCCGGGGTTTCTGGAAGTGATTTCAGTTTCACCGACCCACGCCGTGGGGTCCTTGGAGCGTCAGGATTTCCAGGACTCATCCCAGTGGTTTCTTTGGGAGGTGACACGAAAAGGGAGCGAGGACTCTTCCTCCTGGGCACACCCTGACCTCCTCCAGCAGCACTGGGGGCTCTGGGGCTGTACACTGGCCCTTGAACTGGACAATCAAACCTTTCTATGGAGCACTGCTCCATTCCCAGAAGCAGGGAATTCCTGTGGTTCTCCTTGCTGGGTTTGGGTGTAACTGCAGCACCTCTGGATCTTCCTGGTGTCCTCAATTCCCCAGGATCCTGCAGTGGGTTCTGACTGGTATCTCCTGACCCCTCCTTTGAAATGGGAGCTCCAGGACTCCTGGTGAAACTCTTCCTGGGAGTTCTCCCTGCAGCTGAGAGCTGCTTCAGCCCTGGGCTGTATTCCTCTTCTCTTCTCACAATGATACATTTCTCAATATTCTCCATCCTGCCTGCTTCCTTTCCCTTAGCCAGGCTGCCCAGATCACAGAGAGAACTCAGGGATGAGATGGGAGCACTTGGCTCTGGCAGGTCACCCCCAGGCTCTCCTTTTGCAGCTTGCTGAGAGGAACTTCTCCTCTGCAGACGTTTCTCCACTTTCAGCTCATTTTTCAGGTTTTCATAGAGTTTACTAAAAGGAGACATTTCATTTTGCTTCTTAAGAACATGATGTGTTCCCTGTGAAGATTTGGGTGTCTGGAGTTTGATGGGGAAAGCTTCAGGAAGATTTTCCTCTGGAGTTTGTTTATCTTCATTGGCCTTTTTTTCTTCACACTGAGCATTATCTACAAAGAAAGCAAAGCAAAACAAAAATACAGACGCAAAATTCCTTATTTTCCCTTCCAAGAGGGAAGATCCTGGTCAGCAAAGACCTTCCTGGTCAACCAGGATCTACTGAAAGGGAACACTTGGAAGCAGCTGGAGCTTTCTGCATTGGGGCAAAAATCTGTCAGAAATTATAATAAAAAAAATCTTCTCTGAAAATCAGGATTATTTCAGACAAGAAGGATGGGAAGGTGAAGTCCTGGCTTTTAACCACCAGGATTAGCAGCTCTGGATTTTTCTGGTTCTACAGGAAACAGCTCCTGTAAACAATTATTTCAATATATACCACGTACCTCCAAAATTATACTTGTTTCCATTTTTCATTGGGAAACAATGCATGAGATAATGCAGTATTTGCTTAAAAAGGTGTAGCTGTAGGTCAGTAGAGAGTTCAAGGTAAATTTTAATGTTTAAGGTGAATTCACAGCATTTAAATATGATGAGATAATCACTGACACAGCAAGGTGTACACAGATTGGAAAGTCTTTAAAATTACTTCTTCCTCCTCTTTTAACTTTAATTCTAATGCCAATAATAAATGCAGTTAAGGGGACAAAAGCAAACAAAGCCCTCATAAAACAGGTACCAACCTGAAGCATCAAGACTTTTAGCTCCTGGAGTTTGTTTGTGTAATAATTCCACTTCTGCCACCTGCTGAACATGAAGAACCTGTAAATTTGTACAGCATTACAGCAGAGCAACAAATATTTTACACTTCACTTTCAATTCTACCTTGAAAAAAACCCCTATTTATAAGAGAATTTGCATTGTCCCTAAACAAGCTTTAAAGTATTCAAATTAAATCCTTGAACTTTTCAATATTTAACATTGGCCAATACATTTCAGGCCCTAGAGAGGAGAAGTTTATCTTGTTTTATCATTTAAATTCTAAGCTGTCAAAGCAGCTGTAAAATAAGAATAAAAACATTTGAACCTCACCTTCTTACTGAACCCAGTGGAAGATTTATAGCTCTGTTTTGGTCTCATCATGGATTATTAATTATCTATCACCAAAAAGTGACAAATTTCTGACTAAAATTTAGACTAAAAATTACTAAGTTTTTCAAAGTATTTATCTGAAAGAGTTGATTTGTATTTTCAGACAGCAAGGCAGTTTGGGGCTGAAAAGTTACTTTTAATAAGAAAACAGAACAAGGAAATAAAAAAACATGTCACTACTACCAATGTAAAGAAAAAACCCACAGCCACAAAGTTACCTGCAGAGTTTCATCTTTTGGAGACCTGGAACGCCTCTTTTTTGGTGTTGATTGCAGAGGACACTCGAACCTTAAGAAATATTTTAAAAATACCACTTTTTATCAAATAATTGATGACTCAATTCGGATTATTAAGAGGAATGACCTAGGAATAGTTGCCCCCCTCCCAACAATGCACACATCTCCATTTGAAAGGCTTCAGCAACTTTAAACCACTTTAAATTTCCCCCTTAAACTGACAACTCTTGAAACAAAATCAGAATGCTCTCTCTGAACTATTCTATCTTTATTGATTTAGCTTAATGAAATATAAGGGATAAAAAGATAACTTTAAGCAATCCTGCATTCTGCCAAAGTCCTGCAAGACTTTGTAGAGAAATATGAACTGAACTTGATTGATTTCCACTCTGGAATCAAATAATTGAGGACCCTGTGCCTGGCACCCACCTGAAAGAACGATCAATAATGGTTAGGACGTCTCCGTGCTTCAGGGGAACAGGCTGCTCAAAGCACGCCCCGTTCAGCTGCGTGGGGTTCACCGCGCTCAGATTAGTCAGGACCGCCTGAAAACCGAACAAAAACGGCAGTGAGCTGCTGAGAGGCAGCCAGGCAGGGCGTGTTTGAGTCCCACAGCAGCACCTGACCTCCTTGTTCTCGTTGATCTGGATCCTGCAGTGCTCGTTGGACACCCAGGGCAGCCGCATGCGGATGTCGCATCCCGTTCTCCTGGGGGCAGAGCACAGGTTCAGCTGCACGCAAAGCACCGGCAGAATGAGGGCAGCTCCCAAATTTTAGTTAGGGAATGGTACAGCAGAGTGATGTCTATGATTTGAAGAAAATGAACTACCTAAGTCTTTTTAAATTAGCAAAAAAGAGCAGCTCCAGCCTCAGAGAGCTGAGATCAGGAAAGAGTGGAGCAGCCAAGCTGTGAGGAAAGCAGATCACACAAGCTGAGACACGGCTGCAGCACAGCCTGAACCTCTGTCCATACCTGCTCCCAGAGCTCCCTGAGACCTGTGCAATGCTTTTAGATAAAACCAGCTGGTAAAGCCAGGCTTACACTTCTGTCTGAGACTGAGAACAGGTCACTGGACCCAGGTCTCACCTGCAGAACCATTTCTACCTTAGAAGTTATTACTGAGTTAAATCATGCTAATTAATGTACAGACTCTTCCTTTCTGTCCTTTGCTTAAGCTCATCTCTAATGCTTTTGACTTGCTGTTGGTCTTATTTTTAATCCCTTCCCCTGATCTCTTGTGGCCAGAAACTTAAAATAATCAATCAATAAAAGTAGTTCTGGCAAGGAAAGGACAAAAAGCAGTAATAAAATAAAGTTCAACTTTCTACTCTTACATTAACGGTAGTCCAGTATCACCTTCCCTCCTCTGTACACCATTCATAAATACACATTTATTTTTGTAAATACACATTTATTTTTGCAAATAAGCATTAAAAGACATGATCTGCAGGGAAACACTCATTATTTCAAAGTATGCAAGCAAATTCTCACCTTCCAAACAAACAGGACGTTGAGGTGAGTGGAAAAACAATTCCATCAGTCCCGTTCCTTTTAATGACCACGATTTTCCCGTAGCACGGCATCTTGAAATGTAAGGAACCTTACCTGTAAAAAACACCCAGATTACTCAACCTAATTATGGTTTACATGTTTATGAGAGTAAATTATTGTAAATTTTTATGCCTTATTTTGTTCCAGAGATAAGATCTTTTCCAATAGACAGCAGAAGAATCTCAGTGCTGTTTATATGTGTAAAAAACCAGGAATGTGTTTGTATAAGTTGTCAGACTAATTTTGGTATTTGGGTGGCTTTTGTTCCCCATCAGAACCTCGGGAAGGTTCAGGAGCAACACAGATTCTGCCCCATAAACAACTTAAAAACTCACCCCTCTTCACCTAAACCTAAATCTTTCAATCTCTTACCCAAATAATGGTAATTCTCAGATTCGAATTTAAAATAGAGACCGACTGATGGTAGTTATATCCTCCTGGAAAAGGAGGGGACAGTGGCAGCAGCTCCCAGGAGCAGTGCAGGAACAGCTGGGAAGGGGCTGGAACTGGGGCAGCTCCTGAGCTCTGTCAGGACAGCAGAACAGGCATAAAAACTGAACTGGCATAAAAACCCCAAACCCACAGCGCAAGCTGGCACCCTTTTATGTATTTTCATATAGCGCATTATTTAATGTATAAATACGACTACCACAGGCTATCCTGAATTAAGCATTCGGGTTAACACTCTGTTTGAAAGCAGCAAGGTAAAACAAGGGAATTAAATGCGGTTAAGAGAGACCCTTAAGGAATTTTTGGGTGGGTTTCATGCGATAAAACATTTGTTGACAACCAGGCACAACCTGCAGGGGAAGCCGGCAGTCCCTTCGCCCTCAGGGCACGCCAACACTCGGTGTCCTGCACCGACAGCGCCCTGTCCAGCTCCCACAAGCCAAAAAACCCACACGAGCTGCAAATTTATAACCGCGGGCTTCAGGCGGTCACACGACATGTAAACACCGGGGGAGAAGGGGCCAACAGCCACCACGGCAGGAGGCTAGAGCCACAATGCTTCGGGTAGCCACCGAAGCGGGGTGTCAGGCAGCCCAACTCCTCCTGGCGGCACCCCAAAGCCGCGTTCCCCCGGCCGCACTGCCCTCCCCGCCCGCTCGGCCGTACCTGGCTCTGCCGGAGCGCTGCTGGCCGCTGCGGGGCCCGGTCCGACGCCCCCCCCGCGCTCCCG
>WEZZ01013433.1:557788-578360 GCA_013400585.1 Chloropsis cyanopogon
TCACGGCGGGACGGGCCCGGACACGGATCCCGCACCGAGCCTGTGCCTGTACCTGGGGCTGGAGCTGTACCTGTGCCCTGTTCTGAACCTGTGCTCGTACCTGGGCCCGAACCTGTGCTTGTATCTGGGGCTGGATCTGGACCTGTGCCCCGTCCTGAGCCTGCATCTGTACACCTGTGCTGCAGCCTGAACCTTTTCCTGAACCTGTATCTGTGACCAAGGCTGTGCTTGTACCTCTGCCTGTATCTGTACATGAACTTCTACCTATACCTGAACCTGTACCTGTGCCTGAACCCATACCTGAATCTGAACTTGTGCCTAAACCAGTACAAGAACCTGTGTTTGTACCTGCACCTGTATCTATACCTGTACTTGAATCTGTACATGGACCTCTGCCTACACCTGTACCTGTGCCCAAGGCTGTGCTTGTACCTCCCTGTATCCGTACGTGAATTTCTACCTACACCTGTGCCTAAACCCGTACCTGAATCTGAACCTGTACTTGAACCAGTACAGGAACCNGAACCCGTACCTCTGACCACACCTGAACCCGTACCTGAATCTGAATTTGTACTTGAACCAGTACAGGAACCTGTGTTTGTACCTGTGTCTATACCTGTGCCTGAATCTGTACATGAACGTGTACCTGAATCTGCACCTGTAACTGTACTTGTGCTCATACCTGAACCTGTACCCGAACCTTTGTCCATATCTGTACATGAACCTTTATTTAGATCTGTAGCTGAACCTAAACTTGAACCAGTACACTTGTGTTTGTACCTGCACCTGATTCTGTACCTGTGCCTGAATCTGTCCCTGAACCTCTACCTGCAGCTGTCCCTGGATCTGTACCTGAACCTGGACTTGTTCCTGAACCTTTGTCCATACCTGCACCTGTACCTGTACCCTTATCTGTACCCAAACCTTTACCTAGATCTGTGTCTGAGCTCTACCTGAACCTGTGCCTATCTCTGAACCTGGATCTGAACTTAAACCTGAACCTGTTCCCAAACCTGAACCTGTCCCAGGTTATTGAGCCCTCTCTGAGGGAGGGGGACTTGCAGTGCTCCCAAATTTGCACCTCCTCAGATCCAAACACGCCCAGGTTCGCTTTATATCAGTCCAGATTCACTTTATATCAGTCCAGCTTCACTTAGGCTTTATAATAGTGATTTCAGCATCTGTGTTTAACCAGATTAAAATACTCCTAGCCAGAAAAATATTATTAACCACAACAGTAAGGGGGAGAAAAATAAAGGGAGCAAGGATGCGAGGGGGTGAGCAGCAGTAAAAGTTAAATTAGTATTTTAAGTCCCTTTTAATCAGCAAATTAGTTACCTTCATTTAGATATAAAACTGATCCCCATCTCTGCTTCTGAACAGGAACTCACCACTGAGACTTGAATTTGAGGATCTGTGAGGCCAAGAATTAACATGAACACTGTTGTTCTGTGATTGAAGACAGAAGAAAAAAAAATAAATTATTATTAATAATAATAGCAACAACAGCAATGCATTATTGAGATCTGCAATGTGACCTTCATTCCAAGTGTGATACAGGACAAGGTCATCCAGCCTTTTGTACTTTGGGGGATAAAATTCTACTGTTCAGATCTTTTACAAAGCAGAACTTTTGATTTTACTCCTATTTTATTATCTAGCTTGCCTCAAAGACCATTCTATGTGCTGTGATGACTTTAGATGTGATACAATTAGATGTAAGCAGCTTTTTAAATATTAATTCTTGTCAATTAAATGACTTTGAAGTCTATTTCATAAGCTTTGGTAGGCCTTTAGTTCAGATACTATTATTATTATTATTTTACAATAGCTGTGTGCTACTGGACAATCTTTAATTTAGATGTAAACCATACCAAAATCAGAATTCTATTTGGTATCTAATTTGGAATCATTGCTAATTAAAAAAAATCCTTCCTGGGGATCCTGAATGATGTATCTAAAATAAACAATTTATAGCAGAAAAGCTCTTAGAAATTGAATTTATTGCAGTGTCTGCCAGCCCACATGTGATCAAACAGCACAAATAAATAAATACACCTGCACTGTGGCAATAATTGTATTTTCTGGCATGACTTAGAGGGGTGTCACAGCTTCTGTGATGTGCAATATTTAGAGGAAAACACAAATTATAATCAAGGTTTTCAGCGTCTCCAAGAGCAGCAGTGCTCTCTGAAACAGCATCTGTACAAATATTTGCCACAGCAGATTTACAGGAGGGAAAAAAACAAAAACAAAAACAAAAGACATTTTCTCCACGGTTTAAATTTGCTGCTAGGTTATTTTGTGAACATTGAATTTGGACAAATACACCTGAATACACCATGAAGTGACACTGGCAACTGTCAAAAATGAGGGGGAAAATAAAGCCAGTGCCTGGAACTCCTTGCCAGAGAATGTAAAAATCAGCATTTTAATTTAGCACAGGAGGATCCCCACACAGAATTATTTATTCAAGGGTCTGAACAGGTGGTTTGGAAGCTCTGAGTGAAGCTCTTTGCTCACACATTTGTACCACCAGTGGTTTTTACTTTAAAAAGCACAAATTCTGGTTAAAGCCTCCCCAAAATTAGGGCTTTTATAAGGTATAAAGTAAATAAATATTCAGGCTACTCACACTGTGTAAAGCCAAGTCCAGAGATGAGAAGTCATGTGATTAACCCTGAAAATTTAAAGTTTTGCAACAAATTTCTCTCTTAAAATCATCATTTATTCCACTGAGACGTTATTGCACCCAGGATTTTGGAGTATTCACGCACAGAACCTGATTTAGACAAAGAAATAAATTTAGGAACAAATGGGATGTTTCCAAATTTTATCTATCCACCGTTAACGATTAATTTGAAATAATTTGAAATAATTAATTTACCTTAAATGCTGAAAGAACATAAACTACTAAGGGAAAATCTTTTTAATATGATGCACACGCTGATATTTTTTAAGTCAAATCTGTATTTCAAGTAATCCAAATTAATCTGGAAAAGGAGTTTTCCAATTGTCCTTCAAGGCCAGGGAAGATGAGTGGGAAGCAAAAGACAAAATGCCCCTCTGGGGATTTTTGGAGGAGTTTTGAATAAGTTAGAGACAGGACTTTTGAGTTTTTAGATGATGTGGTTAATTTTTTCTTATTTTTTATATGGGTAGGAAGGGTGAGTTTGGTTTATATTGGTTTAGAAGGTTCTTAGACTCTTAGTTATAAGACTTTTTAAAGAGTTATTGACTAATTAAAGACACTTAACAAGGATATTTATGCTTTTGACTTAATTTTTAAATATTTTCTTTTATGGATTCATGTTAGAGTGTGAGCTTTTTAGTTAATTACGTTATGACACACAAACTTACAGTACTGCATTTAATCTTGTTTACATTTATAGCTGCTTTATTTTCTCTATACTTTAAACTGTAAAACTCTAAACTTATTTTTACTTGGTTTAACATGTCTCTGCTTTAAACTCTAAATCCACATTTTGGCATCTAGCACTTAAATTTGGAAGCTTTTTCCAAGGTTCAGATCAAATCCTGGGTTTAATTCTAAGCTTTGGTTTACAGGCCCCAAGTTCTGAGAGTTCCTTGCGTTTCGTATTCCAACAGTCCCAGTGAAATATGTCAGGTTTAAAATGCAAATTAAACTTTGCAGTGTGCTCCAGGTCTGTGTAACAGACCTTAATTCCAAAAGACGACAAAACCACCCCGAGGATGATGGAATCCAACTCCTGGCCCCCAAAAATCCCACCCCATGCCCCATCTGGGAATGAAATCCTTAATCCAGGAAATTCTGCCATCAACTTCAGCAGATCACTTTTAACCCCAAAGGTTAAAATCCCATAAGAGGTGTTTGGCATCTCCCAGCCACTCCTTTTGCACAGCTGAGTTGGAAATTTGTACATTTTAGTGGGACTGGGGCGAGATTCCGCTGCATTCAGCAAATTAACTCAAACTCTATGAAATACCAGTTATGTAATTTCCATGGAATTAACTCAACCTCTATGAAATTCCAGAGTTCCATAATTTCCTTGCACACTTACAAACAAGGGAGGAGAGCAACTCCATGGGCTGCTCCCTTGGAAACAGCTTCTGCTCCATCCAGAGGCTGCCCATGAATCACAAAATCATGGAATGGTTTGGGTTCTTGGGACTTTAAAGCTCATCCAGTTTCACCTCCCACTGTCCCAGGTGCTCCAAGCCCTGTCCCAGCCTGGCCTTGGGCACTGCCAGGGATCCAGGGGCACCCTGTGCCAGGGCCTGCCCACCCTGCCAGGGAACAATTCCTAATTCCCAATCTCCCATCCATCTCTGGCACTCCATGCTCTCATCATCAGTCCCTCTCCATCTTTTCCATAGGTTCCCTTCAGGTTTTGGAAGGGCAAATTTTCTATAAAAATCTCAAATACCGTGCTCAGTAATTCCTCCTCAAGCTCTTCCCACCTGGGAGAGTTTTCCTTGCTTTTTGTCCACCCAGCTGATGAGAAGTCCCACCTGGATCTTTTGTTCTGTCTTTAGGGATAGCTGGAGTTCAGGAAAATTCAGGAAAACGCTGGAGCGGTTTCTCACGCAGTGGAAACAGGTGAAAAGGATTCTTTGTGCAAAGAACTTCCTTGGCAAGGCATCAACTCGATTAATGACTGAGTAATTCCCCTCCTCTGAGCAAAGCAGCACAGCAAATGGATAAAAGTCATTAGAAAGAAGCTCTCACCAAAAGATCTAAATTACATCCTAATCCTTTAATTCCTCAGATGAAGAACACTCCTCGGGAAGTTCAGTGGCCTGGAAAATTCTCAATTCAACAATTCCTGCATCAGGCAAAACAGAGCTTGACATTTGTGCAGAGCAAACACCTCTTTGATCTGCTTTAGTTTATATTGTTTAAATATCCCATTAAAAGAAATCTATTTCATGGACAGTTTACAATTAAAGTATATTTTTTTCCTAAAAGTTGAGTTTCTAAAAACAGAACCAGATAAGGAACCAGAACCTTCTTTTTTGTAATGTTTAAAACTAGGAAAAAACCAACTGTATCACCATTAGAGTACAGAAATATCTATGTTTGCTCTGTGATCAACAACTACAATTATCAATATTTATTTAAATTAACCAACAATAATTAATAACCGATAAATATTTGAGATTCTTCTGTTTTCTGAGAGCACGCCAAGGCACCTGCCTGTCCTCACACACAGTTACCTCCCAGGGGTCACACATCACCCAATCACACAAAATATTTCATCAACTCCTCTGGAATAATTAAAAAAATTAACAGCTTCTACATGCAATGACAAATTAGAATCAGAGACGTGTTAAGTTTGAAAAAAATCATCAAATCCAACCATCAACCACAGTTCACCCCCAACCCATGTCCTCAATGCCACATCCACACATTTTTGGAACACTTCCAGGGGTGGGGGCTCCACCACTGCCCCAGGCATTTTCCCAACACTTTAAAGCCCTTTCCATGAAGAAATTTTAATTTCCAAACCTCCCCTGGCACCATTTGAGGCCATTTCCCCTCATCCTGGCAATGATAGAACAATGCCCAGGCAGGACATGCAGAAAAGTTCTTCCCAAGAACCATGAAAAAAAAAAACCAACCCTAAAATTACCTACCCTGAAGAGGCATCTCCCAAATGGGAGGTGTGGGGTGGACCAGGGGAAACAGAAAAGGGGTCAAACAGAAATCCTATTTGATTTAATGAAATCCCATTTGAGTTCATGAAATCCCATTTGATTTGACAGTAGGACGTAACCCCTGAGCATTTATTACTCCTGCTTTACACAAACCTCCCCCTCCTTGTTACATCAGTTAATATTAGCAAGATGTCCAATGCCAAACTTGTCAAAATGAGTTAAGAAATTGCTGTTAATTAGAGTGAACTTTCAATTCATGACTGGTGACACAGCTGGAAGTTGAGATCCTATTTTTATCTTGTTATGACACCACAGTTTACCACAGGAGTATTTTACTATATTTACTAAATTTTACTATATTTATTTCATCAGATCTTACTTATCCAGACTGTTTGGAAAGACCTGAATTCCAACTGCTTCCTTTATATGCACAATGTTCAGTCCCAAAATAAATCAGAATTTTACTCCCAAACAGCTGCAGATAAGCACTGAAAAATTACTTACCTAGATAATGGATTTCAGCTTTCTTAGAATGTTTAATCCAAATGAACACACAACACGGGAATGAAATTAAAAGATTTAAAGAAAATAATGCAGGTGGAGAATAAAAAGGAAGCTTTGTTCTTGCATCAGAATGTATTAGATCTTGCAATTTGCATATACAAATAATTCAGCCACATTCACCGGCATTAAAAACACAGCAAGATCAAATTAGAAATGTAAGAAAAGAAAATAATAAGAGCTGAAACTGTATAATACATACATATATTATAAAGATTTGACAAATTAAATACATTTTGGTTATACAGAAAAGTTCCAGTAACTTTACATGAAAAATGGGACGAGGGAAACGCAAACATTTCAAGAGACTGAACACGGGGTGTGGTCAGGCTCATTTTAAAAGTTTAAAAAATACATAAAAATAGCCTAAAAAACACTGCTAATTACAGTATGCATTCTTCATTAAGGCCCAAGTCAGCCAAGCGCTTTTGAGGGATTGCCTGGGGAACGGGGAATCCACGGCACTGCATGGACTGTGGGAGAGGAGCGCTGGGAAGCGAAGGCGCAAACGCTGAGCTGAGCTGGGACCTTCTGAACACATGAACAGTCCGAGTCACACAGTGACCAAAACCACAGGCAGATCAGAAGGACACTTCCAATCCAACTATTCGGCCTTTTAAAGGAATTCCATGCAATGGATGGAGATTCAAAGGGAAGTTCCAATCCACCAAGACACGGCCCAGAGCTCCCGGCACCAAGCACACACAGCCACTGCCAAGGGAGCTCCTCAAATTCCACAAAAACCTTCATGGAGCTACGGCTGTGGATTCTGAATTCTGTTTTAGGCATTTCTCCTTCCTCCTCCGTATCTCAATCTGGTCATCAGCTAAAATCCGAGGATTTGGTGTTCCAGCTGAACTCCATCCTACTCCTGGTTGTAAGGAGGATTTTAGGAAATCCCGTGGGCAGCTGGAGCTGTGCTGCAGCTCCTGGGGGCTGTGGGACCCCCACACCCCATCACTGCTGCACTGAGATCAACCTCTGGCCAGCTCAACCCCAGGTTTTACCCTCAGTGACCCCAAAATCTGCTCAACACACAAATCATTGCTCAAGTGCTGGCTAAAGAGTCAGAAAGATCCTGGCATCAGGATCACAACATGGGAATTCCTCTCTTTTCCAACCTCGTGGAGTCTCCCTGCACTGAGACTGACTTCAGGAGCCAACCCCAGTTTTTACCACAGGGACCCACAAATCTGCCCAACAGACAAATCATCATTATTATTATTATTTTTATAACACCCCTAAATGGTTGGAAAGATCTTGACATCAGGATCATACAATGGGAATTCCTTTGCATTATTTTCCAATTTTTTGGAGTCTCTCTGCACTGAGATTGACCTCATGAGACAACTCAACCCCACTTTTTACCTCAGGGACCCAAAAAATCTGCCTAAGAGACAAATTATTATTATTCAAATGCTGGCTAAATGGTTGGAAAGATCCTGACACCAGGATCAGAAAATGGGAATTTCTTTGCATTATTTTCCAACCTTTTGGAGTCTCCCTGCACTGAGATTGACTTCATGGACAACTCACCCCAAGTTTTTACCTCAGGGACCCAAAATTCTGACAAATTATTATTCCAAATGTGGGCTAAATGGCTGGGAAGATCCTGACATCAGGATCCGACTGTGGGAATTCCTTTGCATTATTCTCCAACCTCTGGGAATCTTGCTGTGCTATAAATCAGCCTGAACCCCCAGTAAATCATTTCCAGGCTGAATTTCTTCTGTTTTTTTCCATCTGGATGGAATTTCAGGAACATGCCCTTCCTCAGCTCCACTTTCACTACCCAACCCTGTGGTTTCTTCTCATAGAGACTGACAAGCCAGGTTTAGTCTTTAAATAATCTGGTTTTTTGAAGTGCATAATTTACTGTACAAATAAATACAGGAGTGCAGCCATGGGAAGACAAGGACAGCCAATGGCACTGTGGGAATGGGGTGCTCAGGAATTCCTGTCCCAAACCTTTTCCAGCCAGGCTGGAATGGAAGGAGACCCAGGGACACCTTCCTGTCCCCTTGCATTGCTCCAAGGTGCAAAGAGATGAGATTGGAATGGGATAAAATAGTGCAAGAACAGCAGGGAAAAGCTGAGTTTAAGCTGCTTGTTTGAAATAAGGCTTTGATGCTGCACGGCCAAAGCCCGGCTGGACGAGACAGAACTGTTGCATATTCGTTATCTAATTAATTACAGATTCACCCCTTTGTGCTCATTAAGTCAGAGATGCTTTTGGAAGGGTGGGAAAGATAAAAATGGTAATTATTCAACATTCGGGTGCCCTGTGATTTTGGGGATTTTCCAGCCCCTGGTCAGGGCTGTAATAAAATCTTTTCTATTTTCTGTCACCAATTCTATTCTCAGTAGTACTTTCAGTAAAAATAAATCTCTGTACACAACCCTAAACCCCTTCTGCAAAGTCCTTTTCTGATAACATTTCTGGGAGGGTAAGAACCTGGAAGAACTTTTGCTACAATACTCAATATTTCTGGCATTAAACTGTTCAAAAAATGTTTTTTCCAGTTTTTACCTCTTATTTAGCCTGCTGAGTCAAATCAAGGAATAAGAGTTCATCTCTTATTTTAGAGAAGTGGGAAATGATGCAGGTGTTTATAGAGAAGAGAAGCTTTAAACTCCATTTCTGGCCTTTCTCTTCAAGTAGACAAGTTCAGGTGCTGCAAAATATACTTTTCAAATATGCAGAATATTCTAAAAATCACATTATTGCCTTTCTAAGTTGATTTAAACAATATCTGGGAAAAAAAAAAACAAATTAACAGGGCTTTGAAAGTTCTGTTAATTCAAAAATTCAAATATGTATTTCTACTGATTTTATCCTGTGGACAGTAAGACTCAAAATCCAACAAAACCTGGAGGCTCTTTAAAACAGCCTGGAAAAAAAAATATCTATTTTCATCACGAACATATTTTCCTGGTGAACAAAACATATTTAAACATGTGCAACAAAATTCAGTTTTTTTAGGATGAACTGTAATCACCTGTCAAAAAAATCAAGAATTGGGAGATAAACACTTATGAGTGGCAAAATTCAAAGGGAAAAAAAACAAACCCAAGAATTAATTTTTTGTTATTTAGAATAAAGATTTCTATCCCATCTTACAGTGCTCTACAGTATAGGAACATTATACTTTGCTTTAGAAGATATTTATATTTAAGAAACAACTTTATACAGCAAATGCAACTTTTAGAGCCAGCACAACGTTGTATTTACAGTTCAGTCAACAATCCAAGTGACATGGAATAAATTAACATAATATACAACTATTTATACAGACAAATTAAAAAATAAGGCAGAATTCTCATTTGAAATTAGCATAATCTGAAAAGATGTCGATGAAATCTTGTACCACTCTGTAGCAGAATTCATACTGTTCCTGGAAAACAAGAAAAGAGATCAAAATGTGCTTTTGGTTACACTAAAAAATCTGAATTCTGCAAATCCCAGTGGTAAATTCAACATGTCCTAACTGGGACCAGTAGCTGAGGAGTGGTCTGTTCTGATTTCTGGTTATTATTTGAATAAATTCCTCTTTCTTTGGTCAGACACAGGCTGATCGCTGCTCTTTGGTTCAAATTTCTTGAGCTTTTTCAGAGATGGTTCTTAAACGGAATCAGTTCTTAGGCCTGGCTTTTCATTTAAACCCAGCTGCTCACAGCAGAAACTCCTGAGCACTGCCCAGGGCTAAGTGGGGAATCAGAAAATCCCAGGATGGTTTGGACTGGACCTTAAAGGACCTCAAATCCCACCCAGTGCCACCCTGCCACGGCAGGGACACCTCCCACTGTCCCAGGTGCTCCCAGCCCCAATGTCCAGCCTGGCCTTGGGCACTGCCAGGGATCCAGGGGCTGCCACAGCTGCTCTGGGAATTCCATCCCAGCCCCTCCCCACCCTCCCAGGGAGGAATTCCTGCCCAATATCCCATCCAGCCCTGTCTCAGCCTGACCATGGATAATCCAATTCCATTTTTTCATCCCCTTTCTTCCTATCTGTGGGATGGAGAAAACATCTCCCTGGAAAAAGGGTTTGAGGGAATTGTTTCTAAAGAGGTTTCACATTGCTGAATGGAAGCTGCTGTGGAAATCAAAAATATCAGTATTTTTATATATTTTCAGGTTAAGAAAAGTCTCAAAAACCGTTTTTGTGTTTACTCCAAAACACTTTTTGGTGTTTTCCCAAATAGGGAAAAGCATCTGGCCCAAGCTTCAAATAGTAGTTGTAGATGACTTGAAGGAAAGCTTCAAAGATTTTAAACAAGTCAGAGACATTTCCAAGGATTTCCACATCCCTGGCAGTGCCCAAGGCCAGGTTGGACAGGGCTTGGAGCACCTGGGACAGTGGAAGGTGTCCCTGGCATGGCAGAGGTGGCACTGGGTGGGATTTAGGGTCCCTCCCAACCCAAACCATTCCGTGATCCCAATTTATGCCCAGACATTTTAAGAAAGAACAACTGATAAATAGCTTGAAAGCCATTTACTTAATATATTTTATCACCTGCAACACTCAGAATATGTTTAGTTTCACTGCCTCAAGTTCCTAAAAGACAGAGAATCTTTAACCAAATTGTATTTTCAGACATGCTCTAAACCCCCTGTAAACCCCTGATTATGCCTTGGACACACACACCCACCACACATCATTTATGCCAACCTGCAAAACCCCTTTTATTCTCCTCTCCCAAGGATATTTACTGACAGAATTCCCTTCCAAAGGCCTGCTAAATGCCATACCAGTGTTTGCACCATGTGTGGCCTCTGCAGCCTCAAGCTCTTCACAGCCTGGAACACGTCCAGGAGCCCCTCAGCCTTCACCCGCTCCAGGATGTTGCTCAGGGCTATGAAGGTTCCCGTTCTCCCTGCTCCAGCACTGCAATGAAAACACATTTTTTTGGCATGAACTGGGATAAAAAGATGCTGGAATCTGAAATGCAAGGAACTCTCAGAACTTTGGGACTGTAAGCCAAGCTTAGAATTAAACACAGGATTTGATCTGAGACCTTGGAAAAGGCTTCAAAATTTAGGTGCTAGAAGTGAGAATGAGGATTTATAGTTTAAAGCAGAGACACATTAAGCTGAGCAGAGGAAAGTTTAGAGTTTTAGAGTTTAAGATACAGAAAAAATAAAAGTAATTACAGAGGTAACCAAGGAGTTTAGAATGCAGCACTGCAGGTTTGTGTGCCATAACACGATTGGCTAAGAAAGCTCACACTGTAGCATGGGTCCATAAGATGAAATATTTAAGGATTGGGTCAAAACCATAAATATCCTTGTTGGCAGTGTTTTATTGGTCAATAAATCCTTAAAAGGTCTTGTAACTGGGGGTCTTGTGACCTTCTGAGCCATGCAGTGAAGATGTGAGCCGAACTCGCCCTTCCTGCCTGTGCAGAAGAAAATAACCTGCATCACCTAAAAAGCTCAGAGCTCCCATCTCTAACTGGCTCAAAATTCCTCCCCAGATCCCCATGCCAGAGGAGTGCCAGGGGCACAGGACAGGCAGGCTGGGGTGCAGGGGGCTCACCTGCAGTGCACAGTGATGGGGTGGTTCCCTGTCTGCTGCTGCTGCTTCTGCACGGCTGCGATGAGGTCGATCATGCCCTTCCCCTCGGCAGGGATCCCGATCTCCGGCCACCCGTGGAAGTGGAACTGCCTGACCAGCCTGCTCTGCTTCTCCTGGTTGCTCTGCCAGCAGGAAAACATCCTTCAGCCACTTGTTATTCCCAAGTGGAAACACAATTCTGCAGCAGCAATTCTGTGCTGCTTCAGGGGAGTATTTACAACCTGGTCCGTAACACATTAAGGACCTTGGTGATTTTATTTCCAGTAATGTTCCATGATTCTGTCCTGGCAGGTCTGTTTCTAAATCCCCCACACCCACTGATAATTCCCCCCTACAATTTTCCTTTGCTTTGCACAGCTGTTTCCTCTGGAAGGACTTAGGATACACTGGAAGTCTCCAAGGCCAGGTTGGACAGGGCTTGGAAAAACCTGGGAGAGTGGGAGGTGTCCCTGCCCATGGCAGGGGAGGGGTGAGAAGAGTTTTAAGGTCCCTTCCAACCTTCTCTTCCAACTCAAACCCCAAATTTTGTGACAAATCTTGAATCAAATTTTCTTTGAAACCCACGTAGGAGATGGCAGGAAAAACTAGGAATAACAGCAACAACAAAACAGTTAAAAAAAAACCCAACAAAATCCACCCCCCATTTTGCCACCACCTGTTTCACTGATCAGAATTTTCAGGGACTTTATACAAAATTGTCTCATATAAGCTTCCTCTTAATGCCAGCTTTTGATTAACCACATTTAAGTCTAGACAGAAATACCAGAATTTAAGATGCATAACCAGATTTGTAAATGCCTTCTGATGGAAAAAAAAAAAAAACAAAAAACGGTGGAATTGTACAGAATTACCTGATTATATGTAACCAGGAAGTCCCTGACACTGATGGCATCCATCAGGCTGTCACTCTTGATTTCCACCGTGATCTCTCCGTGAGTCACAGAGCCCTCTGACGGCCAGTACTGGCAGCATTTTTCCTGCAGAATCCAGAGAATTGCAAATATTCCTTGATTTTTTTCCCCAGTTATCTACATTGTCATGAATCTCTGGTATAAGAAGTGACATCCAGCATAACAAGTGTGTTCTAAACATGAAGAATACAGTGATAAAATATTTCTTGAATAGAAACCATCATGATGAAAAGGGCTCAGGAGGCCCAGGTAGCAAATACTGCTTTAAAACAGAGTAAAATAATAAAAAGAATTCTTGAAAACAAGGCAATGTTGTGGAAAACCTCCCAAAACCACCACGAAACAGCTTTTCACGACACCTTGTTGAACTCAGAATTTTCAAGCTGCAGCTCTTTAATTAATTAATGATATTAATTCTCATATTTAAAACAAATAATGAATTAATTTTTGTATTTAAATCAAATTAGGACAGGCTCAGAATGAACCACAGGAGCTTTTACTGGGACAAATGGGGTAAAAGTTTACACAACAGTTTGTTCCCAAATCCCAAAATTCTGTCCCGTGTCAGGCATCCCTTGATGCAAACTGGAAGCTTTCAAAAATCACAATATTCCACAGTTTTTTTTGTGTTTCCTGACAATTCCAGAAAAAGCAGCAACGCTGACCCACACCGAAGAGTGGAGCAAGTGCTCATTTTAGGAAAAGCAAAAAAAAAAATCTCAGATTGTTGGAATTTTTAGGCAAAAAAATTGTTTCTTCAGTATTGAAGCTGGTGGTTTGCAGGTGGGAAGGGGAAGTGTGGGGCTGCAGGGTGGGCACGATTAAGGCTTTTCCTGAGCCAGAGATGGGGCAAGTGAGAAGTGTTTTAAAAACTTTTATTCCATTTTCAGTCTCATGAGAAGGGTGAGGCAATACAGATGTTATAATTCACACCATCACAATCAGAAGTTAACTATTTCCTAATTACAATACACTATAAGTGTTTTTGCCTTATAAGTTTTTGCCACACCATGCTGGAAATGCCTTAAAGCCAATCATCTAAAATCACCCCTCGTGGCTCCTACAGTGCATCTCCCACAGTTTTATTTCTCCAAAATATCCAGTCTTATTTGCAAGGCCATCCTTTGAAGCTTGTTTCCAGCTCCGGCATTCTTGCAGCAATGTCTGTGCCATTCCATGGCATTTCCAAGCCAGCATTTCTCATCTCAAGGTTTGCACTCTGTGTGAGCCTCCAGCCAGGCCTGGAGAATTCCCTCCAAACCCCTTTCCCACAGGCACCTTACCTGCTCCCTCTCCTGCACCTCGGTGAGCATCACGATGGTGTGGCACTTCCACTCCCACACCATCCTCCAGAAATCCTCCACCGTGTGAGGCAGGGGGCCCTGGGTGGCAATGAAATAATCCTTCTGCCTGTAGCCCTGCGGGGAGAGAGAGCAGGGTCACCAGGGGACAGGGCTGCTGGCCACGGGGACATCCCGGCGAGGATGGGGGCTGCTCTCCCTGGGAACGGCCCCACGCTGCACCAGGGAAGGGCCAAGGTGGATATTAAAGGAAATTTCCCCACAGAAGGTCTTGTCAGTGCACAGGGCAGTGAAGTCCCCACCCTGGAGGGATTTAAAAGCCACGTGGAGGTGGCACTTGGGGACACGGGGCAGTGGTGGCAGTGCTGGGGGTGGGTGGGCTGCATGGTCTGAGAGAGCTTTTCCAACCTCAGCGGGTCTGGGGCTCGGAAATCTCCCCCAGATTCACAACCCTCAGGTGAATTTCTCCAGTCGTGGCTGAGGGGATGAGATCCTGCAGGGCCAGATTTCACAGGATGATCACATCAGCAGCTCCCAGCTTTTCCTAGAATGAACTTCTGCCTCAGGTTTTGAGGTTTAATTTCACAGAATCAATGAGGCTGGAAAAGACCCCTGAGATCATCGAGTCCAACCTGTGACCCAACACCAAGGGCCCCATCCAGCCTCTCCTTATTTCCATGCAGATTTGATCTGTGAGGAATCCACAACCCTCAGCCACCAACGTGGTTTTACTGCTTAGGGACATGATTAAATCTCGTATTTAAACAAAACCAAGACACAATCCGTGTTCAGCTTCCAACAGGAAGCTGGGAAGAAAGCTTGGAATTCATCCAGCTCTGCCCAAGTAAAGCCTGGCTGCCAAACCCTGTCACAGCTTTTCCCTGTGCTCAACACTGACTTTTCTGTTTCTCAGAAAAGCAAATATTTACACCTGTTAACCTGACCCAGATAGTGAAATCACTGGCTGCCAGTTGTGCAGCTGATTTGTTTGGTCAGAATTTAATAAAAGGCTTGGTTTATAAATCTAACAACAAGGTTTAAATTGCACAACCATTTAAACTGAAATTAAAAACACCAGATAAGAAATATATTGGGAAACTCCCATAAACAAAGCTCATGCTCTTTGCAAGCCAAGCAGATTGTGCCTCTTTAAAAAGATCTATCAGCAAAATCTCTGATTTGAAAAGGAAATGCATGAAAATGTTGGATACTTACATCTATGAAGGAAGCATTGATGTAGTCTGTGTACTCCTGCCCTCTTTTCATGGACAGAATCACTCTGTTAAAATCATCTGGGGAAAAAAATAAAAAGCCTGGGCTTAGTTTTGAGTCCAGTAAAAAAAGTCTAGTCTTAATTTTGAGTCCAGTCTTACTTGGAAGAACAAACCCCAGCAGATTTTTTCTTTGAAATGTTCATTTTCAGGTGCAAACATTCCAATGCTACTGAGAGCATGCATGGAGTCACACAGAAAAGGGGTGGTTTAAAAGGTGAAACTGCTGAGTTATTTCATTCAAAATCCCTGATTGTAACAGATTTTAGGGTGACTCAGTAAAACCCAGTTCACTGATTTTTTTCCAGATGCCAGTTTGTAAGGGGAGCTGTGTTCTGAGCCGAGCTCTGCCATCAGGCAGACCCAGCGTGTGCTCCCAGCCAGGGATTTTGGGCAGTTTCTCTGGGGGTGAGAAGCTGGGCTCTTACAGGGGATGATCTGGATGACTCTGGCTTTCTTCATGTTGGCTGGAAGGTTGCCAGTCCTCATGTTCTCCTTCATGATGCGCACGTTGGTCAGCTTCTGCAGGGAGCAACAGCAGGTGAGCCCAGGGCAGGTGAGCCCAGGGCAGGTGAGCCCAGGGCAGGTGAGCTCACAGAGCAGGCTGGCCCCAGCACATCCTGCACTGCCAGGGCTCCCCAGGGCCTGCCCTGGCTGACAAAACCACTGCCACCCCCACAGGGACCTGCACAGGGAGCCACTCCCTCGTCCTGGCTGTAAAAATTAAGGAGGAATAACAGGCACAGAATCCCAGGATGGTGTGGGTTGGAAGGGGCTTTAAATCCCACCCAGTGCCACCCCTGCCATGGCAGGGACACCTCCCACTGTCCCAGGCTGCTCAACCCAGCCTTGGGCACTTCCAGGGCCTCCCCACCCTCACAGCCAAAAATTCCTTCCCAATATCCCATCTAATCTTCCTTCCCTCCAAACTGTTGATTCTGGAACTTGCTCTATCATCAAACTTATTTTTACAGCATTTTCTCTACCCAGCTCCCAATTTCTGGTTAAATTAATCCTTTAAAGCAAAGAGAGAACTCCAGGTAACACCCAGATGTCAATTAATACTTTAAAACTATATAGAAAAGAAATATTTTACCATAAGGAAAATAATAAAAAAATCTAACTATTCCCTCATGGAACTAAAGTCATTTTAACAATGATCACACACAGCCAGTGTGGTTTTCTTCAGCTGGGGTTTCTCCACTGATAAGAAATGGGTTTTTTTGGGGTTTTTTTGAGGTTTTTCTCCAGCCCTGTACATTCCCTGCTGTCAGTCACCTCGGAGTTAACAATCCCCCTGGGATGCAGATTAGGAGCACCTAATGCAGTTTCCTCTGCCAGCATTATCTGATCTGGCAAGCTGCACCAGACCCAGAGAATCACTCCACTTTTCTTTTATAAACAGACAAAAAACACATTTAGGGAAAGGCCACAGAGTGACACAGCTCTGAATGAGGGAATTAGATTAGAATCTGAATTTAGCAACAGGATGTTCAGCAAAGCCCCATTCACAACAACCACCAAATAAAACAACTTCTTCCCTTTAATGCACCTTTAAAGTGACACTTTTATCCTCTTGGCTTAAATCTTGGCAATCCTATGGGAAAGATTTCCATACTTACTTTAAATTCCTCTTCCAGCCCTATTTTGACCAGGTTTGGTGCTGCATTGTGGGAAGTCTGGAGGTGTTTTTCCAGGGATGACACATCCAGCTCCGTGTCACCGTAGAGGTAGTACTCGAGTAAGGCTTGGTAAATGAAGGAATATTGCATCTGGAAGGGACAGAGAGGGAGATGAAGGGAGGGAAATGAGGAATTCTGGGATTTATTTAAAAATCACAGGATGGTTTGGCTTGGAGGGGACCTTAAATCCCACCCAGTGCCACCCCTGCCATGGCAGGGACACCTCCCCCTGTCCCAGGTGCTCCAAGCCACAGTGTCCAGCCTGGCCTTGGGCACTGCCAGGGATCCAGGGGCTGCCACAGCTGCTCTGGGAATTCCATCCCAGCCCCTCCCCACCCTCCCAGGGAACAATTCCTAATTCCCAATATCCCATCCAGCCCTGCCCTCTGGCAGCTCAAAACCACTGCTCCTTCTCTCGTCCCTCTTTGGTGACAATATGCTAATTATTAAAATAATAATAATAATTAGGAAATATTATGCTAAACCAGAGTTTTCCCGTTTTGCTCACATTTCCACTCATATTCTCTGACATTCCACTCTTGTGTGCATGGGAAAGCCTGGGAATAACTCCTAAAAATGAAATGTTTCACCTTCTCCCCAACCCCACATCCTTCAGCGAGCTCTGTGCATTTTTGAATCAGAGAATCCCAGAATGATTTGGGTTGGAAAGGACCTTAAAACTCATCCATCCCACCCCTGCCATGGGTGGCACAAACCCCAGGTTGCTCCAAGCCACAAAGTCCAACCAGATCCTTCCCACTTCTGCACCAGCATGGGACACACTGGGCTGCCCAGCAGAGTGGGAACACAGCAGCATTTCCTTCTCTGCCCAGGAGAAGTTGGAATTTGGGGTGATTTGAACACACTCACATCAGTCTGGACCATCTGGGGCCGCTGGTTGCGGATCCTGGAGACGAACTCGAAGACGTCCACCTTGTGCTCCGCGTGCATCATGTCCATGATGGCGTCAATGACGATGAAGGTGCCCGTGCGCCCCACGCCAGCGCTGGGCAGGGAACAAACACAAAAATCCCCGTGGAATCACCCAAACCTGCAGGAATTCCTGCAGCAGCGAGCCTCCTGCTCAGACTGGACTGGAATGCTCGTTGGGAAACGCTGATCTCAGATTTTTGAGTCCTGCTGGTCCCCCCATGTCCCCAAGTGCCACATCCACAGGGCTTTTAAATCCCTCCAGGGATGGGTTCCACCCCTGTGGCCTGTCCCAATGCCTGGTCACCCTTTCAGTGAAGAAATATTTCCTAATATCCAACCTAAACCTCCCCCTTTTTCATTATAACAAGGACAGCAAAAATAGAGGGGTTGTTTTAGCATAAAACCCCAAAAAAGACATTTGAAAATAAAATCTGCTTGACCATCTCTAATAATTCAGGTTTAGAGAAAATTTTAATTGTTCTTTTAGGAATTTTTAGCTCCACCTTTCCCAACGTTGCCATCCCTAAACACTTTTTGGTTTTTATATCCCTAAAAGCCACGAGAGGGAGCACGACCGCTAGAAATGACAAAATTCCAGCGTCTCTCAGCTCTTCCTTCCAGAGGAAAAGGGCATGGCATCCTGTCCTAGTCATGAGTAGCTCTCCTTTAACCTCCGGGCAGTTTGCTTGGCTGCAATGGCCACAAACACCTCCAGGAACACGATAAAAACCTCTCCCCTCCCCTCACGGGCTCAAAAATACAAAGCAATTCTCAGCAAGGCAACGTTAGGTTTGCAATAACACCAGAAAAAACAAAACAAAACAAAACAAAACAAAAAAATGTCGTATTTGTAGCACAATTATTTCATTTCCACACACGCTTTACCAGCAGGGAAACCAAAACCCAGGAGCTCCACTACTCCAGAGGTCTGGAGGGACGATGGAGATTCCTTCCCTTTCCCTTCCATCCACCCATGCTGGCCCTCTGGCTCCTCAAGGGATCCCCCTCATGTCCTGATATCTTAATTCCCACTTGGAAGAGCTTGTTCTCCTCCTGACAGCCCTGGAAGCCAGCTCTGAGCACGGATCTCCCCTGCCCAGGTCTCCCTTGGCCCTCACTGCTCACTCCTGGCAGGGTTCAGCCCAGCTCAGCTCCCTCACTCCCCTTTCCAGCCTCGATCCCTTTTTGCACATCCCTGCTCCCAGACCAGCTCTGGATTCCATCCCTGCACGTTCCTGCTGAAGCTGGTGACTTCCCACCCTGGACATTCACCTCAGCAGCTCCCTGACACTCCATCCTTGGCCTGCTTTGTGGCATCCCTTCCTCAGTTATTCCTCAAAATCCCTCTCCACCCACTGAAAAAATTATATTTCTAAAAAAACCCTATTTCTAAAAACTTCAAGGATCAGCAGAAAATCCTGCCACTCCTCCTTTTCACTCCTTGAATCAGAGTTTTATTCACTCCCAAAGCCTCACTGGAGAGCTTTTGGCCAGGGTGGCTGGGCCAGATTTTTTACAGGCTCCCTAAAATGGATGGTTACTCACTGCTGATGGGCTTCCCTTTCCTCTTCCCAACAACCCAGTGGTGTCACATCCTGAGCTGGGACAGAATTCAGTGTCACCTCTGTCACCTCCTTCATTTCTCACCCAGGCTGTGCTCTGCTGGCCCTTTACATTTAAATCTCTGCAGGTATTTATGAAATTATTTTGTATTTTCCTTGCTTTTGTCTTTCCTTCTGCTGGTTAAACCACACACAGCATTTCCTGCTGCTGCCAAACAAAGCTCAAGCCCAGAATGAGACTCCACACACAGCAAAGGGCTATAAAAATATTCTCAACTGAGACAACTCAAATCTGCTTTTGCCACCTAAATGTTTTTTTTTTCAAGCCTTTTACTCCTGACACCTGGGAGAGAAGGTGAATCCCAGCAGGACAAACACCCTTTTTCACTAACACACATTGCTAGGGAGAAATTCTAGCAGGGGAAAAAAAGACAAATACAGGAATTTACAACTTTTTTTTCCTTAAAAACAGGACCCAGACAGACAAAGCTGCTCTTCTTTTCTTTTCATTCTGCTTTTGTGTCCTTTTTATTCTAACCTTGCGATGATAATTGCTCTTGCAAAGCCACTTCCTGCTCAGGGCTGAGCTTACAGTTCTAGAGGTTGTGATTATTCTCTTCAAACTGTTGGGGAGTTTGGTTTTAGTTTCATTTAAGATGTCAACACTTCGGCAGCAGCCTCTGCCAGCAGGATGTGATGTGTGAGAGAGTGACCAGCGAGTGGGAATTGGCTCTGGACTGGGATGAAGCACATTTTTAAAATTGCAGCATTTAAATCCCTTGAATTCAAGTCTTTCTTCCAAACTTTTCAGGCATTTCATGGCTAATTTCCATTAAAAAAATGCAATTTGACTGTGGGAGAAGTGGGGGATGAATGCCCAGAGCAGCACTGGGTGGCAAAGGCCCCAGATTTCTATCTCCAGTCTGTTTTTCTGACAAAGAACAGATTTACACCAAACAATGGAGATCCCTCATAAAAAACCCTCAACAGCAGAACAACAACTTCTGTTTGAGTATTGAACTGACAGCAAAACAGAGCTTTGGAAATTGTTTTTGCTCTGGGCTCTCAAAGACTCAGCAGATTATTACCCTTAAATAGAAATATGTGAGTCAATATACCTATAAATATAAATACAT
>WEZZ01013433.1:579853-596614 GCA_013400585.1 Chloropsis cyanopogon
TAGAAATAACTCCACAGGAATGGTCTGAGGAGCACATACATACCTACAGTGAACCACAAGTGGTCCAGCGTGGGCAGGATTCAAGGTTTTGACTTTTTTCAGGAATTTCAGCATGCCAATAGGTGTGAAGGGCACCCCAAAATCCGGCCAGCTGGTGAAGTGGAGCTGTGTGACGAGCCTGGGAGCTTTGCATCCCTCGTGGAGCTGCAGGAACACCCAGACTCTGAGTCTGCCACCTCACTTTTCATGCAAAGATTAATAANGTCTGAGGAGCACATACATACCTACAGTGAACCACAATTGGTCCAGCGTGGGCAGGATTCAAGGTTTTGACTTTTTTCAGGAATTTCAGCATGCCAATAGGTGTGAAGGGCACCCCAAAATCCGGCCAGCTGGTGAAGTGGAGCTGTGTGACGAGCCTGGGAGCTTTGCATCCCTCGTGGAGCTGCAGGAACACCCAGACTCTGAGTCTGCCATCTCATTTTTCATGCAAAGATTAATAAACAAACTGCCAGGGTTTTTATTTATGGCTTTATTCCCTGTCACACTCCAGGCCTGACTCAAGGATTTGGAGTTGACAGTGTGTGTAAAACACAAACACTAAGTAAAAATATCATTTATGATTCATTTTAGTGGAATAATCCCAGGATAGGGTTACAGAGAGTGAGACAGACTCACCCAAATAGCCAAATATATCCAAATTCACAATTTTTTTTTTTTTTAATCTGTGTATTTCCCTGCCCAGGACAGGCACCAGACCTTTCTGCACTCACAAATTAACTCCCTGTGAGAAACCAGTCTGTTTTTTTTTAAATTTTTACAGATTTAATAAAAAAATAAAAAGGACAATGAATAGTGTTGGGTGTGTACCTTTAGTTAGAGGTACATCAGTTAACTATAATAATTTTAAAATATATTTTTAATTGCATTGGTTAAATACATATTTATAAAGATTATGTATATATATTCAATTTTTAAAAACATTTGTTTATATGTTTTGGGAATTTTTTAGTTTGGTTTGATTTCTGACTTGGTGTGTAGAAATGGTGAATTGTTTTTTTCTTTTGAGGGTCATGTGTTACTTTACCACAACAGCTTTTGGTTTTGTGGTTTTAGTAGTTGGTAGTTCCTGATTATTTTATTTAAATGTTATTTAAGTGTACACACAGTATTAGTTATTTTACAGATGTGTTTGAGTTGTTTTTATTGTTAGCTACAAAACCAAAAGTGTTAGTTATTATTCGATAGTTATGTAGTTATTTTTATAAAAGTTTATTGTATAACACAGACTAATATTTTGCAAAACTATAATAAAACCATAAACATATTATATAATATATAAAACTATAATATATAAAATAATATATAAACCTATATTACAATATATATTATAGTATATAGTATATAATATATNTATACAATAAGTATATATAATATATACAATACTATATGTATTACACTGTTCATAAACTAAAATATTATTCATAAACAATGTGTTGAGAATACAAGTTACACAGGGGCCAGACCACAATTATTATATTAAAAGTAGTTAAAAGTGATTACAAACTGCCCTATATTAAAATCATTGTGATTAACAATTAGTAAAAATTAATTTATAATAGCGAAATCCAGCAACTACACGGTTATTTAGCCTAAATAACGATGTAGTTGTTGGCGAAAATTAGCCAAATTTCTAAAACTCTAATTTCTAAAGTAGCCTGAATTTGTTCCAAGGGAATATTTGATTTGTTTCTCAGCTTTCCCAAGGATTGCAGAGAATCCTCACCGAGTGCACGCAGAACTTGCGGATGGTGTAATCCACCAGCACGATGGAATCCTCCACGGACACACGGACACTGCCGTACGTCCAGCAGCCCTGGTCTGGCCAGTACTGGAAACACTTCTCCTGCAAAAACACGGGGAATGTCAGGGCCAAACACGGGGAATATCAGGGCCAAACATGGGGAATGTCAGGGCCAAACACACGGAATTCCAAGGGCCAAACACTGGGAGAATTTCAGAGCCAACACCATGGAATTTCACAACCAAAATCAGGGAATTCCAGAGCAAAACATGGAGAATTTCAGAGCCAAAACTAGGGAATGTCTGGGCCAAACACAGGGAATGTCAGGGCCAAAACCATGGATTTTCAGAGCCAAACACTGGGAGAATTCCAGAGCCAAACACTGGGAGAATTCCAGAGCCAACACCACGGAATTTCAGAGCCAAACACAGGGAATGTCAGGGCCAAATATGGGGAGTTTCAGGGCCAAACATGGGGAGTTTCACAACCAAAACCATGGAATGTCAGGGCCAAAACCATGGAGTTCCAGAGCCAAAAACTGGGAGTTTCACAATCAAAACCAGGGAATTCCAGAGCCAAACACACGGAATTCCAGAGCCAAAACCAGGGAATTCCAGAGCCAAAAACGGGGAATTCCAGAGCCAAACACGGGGAATTTCGGAGCCAAAACCACGGAATTCCGGAGGCAAACACTGGGAGTTTCAGAGCCAAAACCATGGAATGTCAGAGCCAAACACAGGGAATTTTATCCCTCTGACTTTGCTTTGTAGCTGGAAGCAGGGAAGGTGAGCACAGCTGCGAGCGTGCAGCGCTCCTCATCTGGCACAACTTTACTGCTAGAGCTTCTCAAATCGATGCAGGGCAGGTGAGAGCAGCTTTGAGCTGTTTTTAACCAGCTCAGCCCCCACAGCTCTTGGCAGCTCTGTTAGAGGGTGTCCAGCTGTGGGGACTCTGAGGTTTGCACTCTGTTTTCAAGTTTTAGCTGCAGCCAGTGAGAAATTCAAAGCAGTTCTCCTTTGGAGCCATCAGGAATATCCAGATTTAGCAGCTCTGGCTGCTCACACTGGGAATTGGCCCTCATGGCCTGGCTTTGCTGTCTGAGCTCCATCAAGGAGCAGTAAAAGTGCAGGAAAATCAAGTCCAGGAGGAAAACAAGGAATGCCCATCCTCAGGGGAGGAGTGGGGGACAGGAAGGAACAGCAGCACCCTCACAATGCAGCAGCTTTAATTTCTCTTTGTTTAGTTGACAAACTGTGAATTTTGAAACCTAATCCTCAGGAAAATGAGCAGAGTTTTTATTTTCATTCCTAATCAATCCCATCCACAAGAGAAGCCTTACACTGGGATAAAATCACAGGAGTTTTCCTTTGGCTCTGGGCTATGCGGGACATAATTGGAGAAAATCAGAATTTTCTCCTGGAGATCACCTGATATAAATGGGTATTTTAGAATTGAAAATGACATTTTGGAGCAGCAACTCAGCTGTGCTGACAGGGGCCAGGGCAGGAAGTGGTCAGACCCTGAGCAGCCCCGGCTGCTTTTGGAGCACAGGGGACACCCCAGAGCAGGGTGAGAGCTCTTTACCTCTTTTCTTTCTTTCAGGTTGGTTAACATGACAATAATGGCTGATTTCTGCTCCCAGATCATCCTCCAGAAGTCATTGACTGTTTCCTGCTTGGGTCCTGCAGACAGAACAGGGAAATGCTCAGGAGAGGGGATGGGGCAGATCCCAGAGCAGTCCCACACCCCTGCCCCGGGGTGAGCTGGGTTTGCTACACCTGCACAGCCTTGCAGTCTACCAAATCTGTGTATTTATGTATTAAATACCCCCCATCATGTTTTCTTCTACATAATCATGCACCCAAATCTACATTTTTTGAAGGAATCTCCTCTTTTCAAGTATCACTTATAGAATCACAGAATGGTCTGGGTTGGAAAGGACTTTAAAGATCATTTAAATCCTTTAATCATTTACTTTCCACTCCTGCCATGGCAGGGACACCTCCCACTGTCCCAGGCTGCTCCAAGCCCCAGTGTCCAGCCTGGCCTTGGGCACTGCCAGGGATCCAGGGGCAGCCCCAGCTGCTCTGGGCACCTGTGCCAGGGCCTGCCCACCCTCACAGCCAAGAATTCCCTCCCAATATCCCATTTAAACCCCCCCACTGTCAGCTTACAGCCATTCCCTGTGTCCTGTCCCTCCATCCCTTGTCCCCAGTCCCTCTCCAGCTCTCCTGGAGCCCCTTTAGGCCCTGGTAGATTCTCTAACACATCAATTCTTAAATATTATTTAATCTTTTAACTATGGCAGGAGCAACATTTAGAATTCCCACTCTGCAGCTCTTCCCCATGCCAAGGTTCCCCTGGAGGCACCAATTCCAAAGCCAGGAGGGTCTGGAGGGGGAAATGAGCTCAGAGCAGAATCCACTGGCCTAGAGGCATTTGGCGACCTCACAATATCTCAAGTTCATTCCACCTGTAACCCCTAAATCCAGCCTCACCCTTGACCACCACCTGCAGCTAAAAACAACCTTTCAAACACATTTACAATTACATGTGCTCAGCCTCGAACTATGGAGGAGAAATGAGAAGGAGTTACCTTGTGCTGCTATAAATTTATTCTTTTCTTTATAACCCTGTGGAAATAAATGCCACAGCAGTTAAAAGGTGAAAGGCCAAGGTGTGCTAGCAGAGAATTCATTCTTTAATTCCCAAAGTTGGGCCAGCTGTGGGCAGCTCTCAACTCACATCTATATATGATGCATTAATGTAGTCTGAAGCTGGGACTCCATCAATTTGGGTCAAAATCACTCTGGAATGATCATCTGAAAGCAAACAAGGACATTGGGAAGTTATTAAAGCTGAAATATTTCCTTGCAAGCAGGAGGCCTGGAAAAGCACAGAGGTCCCAAACCACAGACAACACATGGACAGCATTTCTGACCAGTGAAATTGTTATTATTTGAGTATTTTCAGCACATGAGCACTACCAGCAGCCAAAATTAATTGTCTGGTTTAAAAGAAAAGCAAATGGCTTACATGGCAGGATGTTGGGATATCTGTTCTTCTCCCTGTTTTCTTCCTTATTTGCCATTTCAAACGTTCCCTGCACATATCCAGACGTTAATGACTGAAAAAAAAAATATATATACGGAGTCAATGTGTTAGAAAAGAAATCATTTTAACTGCACATGGCTTAGGGAAAATCTGCATCCAACAGAACTAAATATATATTTCAACTTTTCCCCCCCAGTAACTTTAATTCCTCTCTAACAGGCAACTACATCCTGGCAGATTTCACTCCAGACATGGAGTTCAGCAGCTGGGCAGAGGGAAGGGATCTCTTTTCCCCTCAGAGCTCACAGTTATTTAGCAAATTGTTCAACTCGGAGCTGCTGCCTGGAGCTGCCATCTGCCGCGGTGACTCAGAGCGCGACCACAGCCGCGGCTGGCGGCCCCGGAACGGGGCTGGGCCTGACCCCTCACCACTGCCGAGGACATCAAATATCCAACATCCTGCCCAGCTCTGCAGGTGAGGGCCCAGCCCTGGCTGAAAAGGAGGAAGGGAAAATCATTTGTGGGGTTTTTACGCGGCGCGAGTCGAGTTCCGCGAGTCTTCAGCGGGAGCTGAGTGCAGACAAATTTAGTCTGGCTTAAAAAGAAAAACAACCCCAACAGTCATGGAGGGCAATAAACCAAAGGAAAAAAAACAGGAGGGTGAAGATGAAAGCAAGGAGGTGCCCAAGGTGGAGCTTCTCCACAGCTGAGAAGCTGCCACTGCAAATGGACCAAACCAGAACCAGATTTCGAGAAGTTCCTTTTAGTGGATTTCATGGAGTTCCCTTAAGTGAACTCCAAAACCCCCAGTGCCAGCAGGGTGGATCCCACTGAGGTGAAATCCCAGCAGGCTGGGAAGGCACCACCACCTTCTGCCACTCTTGTACCTCCCCCTGCCCAGTCTGAGTCAGCCAGGGCAAGGAAGAACGTGGGCAGGGAGGGCAGAGCTGAGGCAAGCAGCCCTGCCTGGGTGGCAAGCAGGGCTGGAATTCCCCAAAACCAGCAAAGATTGCCAGGGTGACACAGGAGGAGAGGGGGGCATGGGCAGCACTGATCCTGCAGCACACAGGAAACAGCACCAGGCACTCCTGGGTTTGGTTTTTGGGGCTTTCATGGCACGTGAGGCTGTGAATGGAAAGGAGAGGAGGTTAAAAGAGGAGTGAGGGAGAAAGCTGCTGTCAGCAGACTGCTGAATTCCAGATGTGAATGGAGCTCGTGGCTTTTTATCAGGCCATTTTGCTGATTAAAGTACATTTATGAAACACAAAACAAATTTTTGTGCAAAAGAAACAGAGGAAGGTGTCCCTGCCCATGGCAAGGGGTTGGAACTGGATCATCTTTAAGCTCCTTCCAACAAAACCGTGACCCCATGAAATAATTATCTTTTTAAACACAACCCCTTCAAAAATCTCCTAAAGTCAGGCAACCAATTTTCAATTAACAGCCAGAGAAGTTCTGTATTTCCTGTGAAAAATGCATGAGAAGGAATTAACTTTGGCCAAATCACCTCTCCATGCCCTGCTCCTGACCCTGCAGGGTCTTGGCACCTTCCCAGGAAGCTCCTTGTGGCCCAGGGTGGGTGGTGAGCCCAGGGCAGAGCCCAGCTCCTGTCCCACCCTCTGGGGAGGATGTGATTCACCCAGGCTGCTCCCAGCTCATCCTCCCACCAGCCCCAAGCACGAGGAGCTGACCAGTCCTGCTGGCCCTGGCTCATCTGCTGCCACCACACTCTGACCTGTCCCCCCAGGGCAGCGAGCCTCAAATCCCACTGAAGCTTTGAGAGGCTCAGCCCAGCCAGGATCAGCACATTTCCTCCTTTCTTAGCACTGAATGAGCCACAGGGATGTCTTAATCAAGCCAGAATTCAAATCTCAAAAGAAAACTCTTAGGGGAAGCTTTTCAGTAATTAATCTGAAAATCAAGGCAATAATGCCAAACTTCCAGGGGTGATCAACAGAGGTAGGGGCTTCACAGAAAGGAATAAATTTTAATTTTTTTTTTTTTCCTGTGAAGAAAGAACACACTCTTCCAGTGCCCTATGTTCACAAAGGAATCACATTTAAAAAAGGAGCCTCTGCTATTCTGGTGAGTGTCCAAGGGGTGCAGTGGACCTCTTAAGGGTCATTCAGGCTTCAAGGACAAAATCAAAGGTGCTGGAGAACACCATCAGGCACATAAATCCAAGAGAACTGTCCTCAAAACACTTTCCTCCCTGCTGGATGTCTTCATCTTTTAGTGTCTGGTTTCTTTTTTAGCAAAAAAATCACTTGGCACCAAACTTCTCAGGATGGTGCCCTGGGCACTGCTGGCTCCCAGGACTCTCCGTTTTCAGCCCAAATTTGTCCCTAATTCCCCCTGGAGCTCCTGTGTGCACTCCCAGGGATGCCTGGCCCTGACATGTGGGATCAGGGTGTGTGGAGAGGGCAGAGATCCCTGGGGCACCCCAGGGCAGGGCTGAGGCACAGAACCAGGGAATGGTTTGGGCTGGAAGGATCTTTTAAATCCCATCCAGTGCCACCCTGCCATGGCAGGGACGCCTTCCACTGTCCCAGGCTGCTCCAAGCCCTGTCCAACCTGGCTTTGGACACTTCCAGCCCCCTCAGGCTGGAGCAGACAGCTCATCCAGACACACAGGAAAAAAAACCACACTGAGCATCAACCCCAGCCAACCCCATCCCTGCTCATTTTTGGGGATCAGACCCCAGGTTTTTGGGTGTGCACAGAATCCCACACGCTCACAGCATGGAGGAGAAAGTTGCCAAAGCAGAGAGGGGTTTACAAATGAAAATGTTTCACTCTGAACCTCAGAGCAAATTAATCAGGACAGTCAAAATTCAGCAGCGCACACACCTTGTCAGGCTGGTTCTCACTTTCATTTGCAGCTTTGATAAGGATTTCCATAATGCTCCCTGCCTGATAAGGCAAAATTCTGTGGTTTAAATTTATCATCAACCAAACTGCAGCTCTAAATATGCTCCCAATTAAGAGGGGAACTCAACAGCCTGCCTAATCAACACGTGCACTGGCTCTCACAAATCCACGCCTGGCATTTCAGCTTTGCTTCTGCTGTGGAGGGAAGTGAAAAGAAGTCACAAAAAAATCTGGAAAATGCCCCAAACTCAGGCTCCTGGTTTGTGTTTCTGCACAGGAATCCTGCAGAAGCCTAGGACAGAGTCCAGCTCATCCCCACAGCCACAAAATCCTGCCCAAGGCCAAGCTCAGCAGGAAAACCCTGAGAGCTGAGACAGCTCAGAAACTCTGCAAAGAGGGGAGTGCTGGGATGGGAACCAAGAGCAAAAAGTCAAATTATCAGGGAAAAAGAAGTCAAACCCCACCAGGGCAATATTAAGGCCACACTCTAAGTACTTCCCACAGAGGTGAAACACCCAGATCCCCCAAAACCCCTCCACCACCATCATAAAAATCAATGATAAAGATAATTTATATTGATATGATCATTTATATTCAATGTTCCTCTCCTCCAGCTTCAGGCAAACACTAAAGAACCTTCTTTAAATGCTAGCAAGAGGCAAACAGTTCAAATAATACCAATTGAGCATCACAAATCAGTAAAAATTCCAGATGAAGGGTCCCCACACATGACAGAACCCATAGGAATCACAAATATATAAATACACGATAAACACGTAAATCAGTAAAAATTCCAGGTTTTACTGAGATGAAGGGTCCCCACACATGACAGAACCCATAAGAATCACAAATATATAAATATATAAATATATAAATACATGATAAACACATAAATCAGTAAAAATTCCAGGTTTTACTGAGATGAAGGGTCCCCACACATGACAGAACCCATAAGAACAGCCCCAATCCTGCACCAAACACAGAATTATAAATACTCACAGATATTTTGATTTCCCCCCGTTTTCAGCCATCCATGAGTAAAAACTTACATTGAACTCCTCCCTGAAGAGCTTGCCCTCGTCTGCCGAGCGTATCCGGATTTCCTCCTCCAGGTTTTCCACGGGGATGGGGAAATACTTCTTGGGGCCCGAGGGGGACCTGCTGAGCAGCATCACCCGCTGCTGTTCTGTCAGCACAAGGGCAGGATGTGTCAAAGGCACGGCCAGAGCCAGAGATTCCCAACTGCAAATTAATCCTGATCCTGACAGATGCCAAAACAAACGGCTACCGCGGCACTCTGAGGTGCTAAAGGTGATTTAGAGGAAATTAAAGCACCAAATCATAGGCCAAGTGGGTGCTTTGAGAACATAATGGTATCAAGAAGAACCGCTACTGGTGAAATTAATGATTTCTCTATTTTAATCTGGATTAAAAAGTGACCAAGTTTTATTCAGAAAAGGAATAAGTCCTTTCTGTTGACAGGGCGAGGACAGTTTTTGGTACCAATCACCAAGGAGATGCTGGCAGATTATTTCATTTTGAGGGAAATAATGATAATAATAATAACAATAAATAATTTATCTTTAACTTGGCAGCCAACAGCAGCTGTGCCCCAAGAGGAGCTCTGCCCTGTGCACAGGAACACCCCAGCAGAAAGCTGAGGGGTATTTTTAGGGTTTTGACTTTTCCTCTGACTGCCACCCTCTTCAGCCCACTCATCACTTCACACATGGCCAAGTGGGACTGACACAAACCACAGATTGAGTATTTTATCTCGAACTTTATCATTTTTCTCTGGGTTGTGGTTTAAACGACTCGCCCAGCCCTGCCAGGGTTGAGCTGGGCCCCACAGAGGAGCCAGCCTGGGGCTCCCCACGGGCAGAAACAAACCCAGCACAGCTCACACCAGGGGGAAACACTCTGAACTCCTCAGAGTGTTTTATTTCAGCGCCTCTGGCTTCAAACTGCCTCATCTCAACGCCCTGCTCACTATCAGAAACCACCCAGCGTGTTCACAAAGCGTTAAGGACTTTTTCCCCCATTTCAAGAAGAAATACTGCAGTTCTTCTCTAAATATAAAGATCACAGTGTCACCAACGTGGATCTCAGCTGGCATCTGGGTAAAACATCCCCAAAGAGCCCAGGAAAGTTTTACACAGAAACATTTGCTGCATCACAACTCAAAGTGAAACCTATTTCAAACCAGCAACTGAAAGTTACGATTTTCTATCGACTGCTGGAGTGTGGATTTCTAAATATGGATCTCTAGTCCAAGGCCAGCTTGGATGGGACAGCCAAGGGCTGGAAGATGTCCCTGCAGATGGTTTGAGTCGGAAGGGACCTTAAACTCATCCATCTCTAATTGTATTTTTTCAAACTATTTTCTCTTTAATAACAACTCTGTCCCTTATATTAGAAATAAAAGCAAGCATTGAGTAATAGTGAATGAAAGACACAAATAAAAAAGAGAGTTTAGAAGCAAATCTCCCCATACCTTGCTCTTCCAAGATCCCGTTTGGCATCTTTTTGTCGCCGGAGTTGACCACAGCTTTCCTGTGTCTCCTGAACCTGGAACAGAGGCACCACATCAACCTGGCAATTCTGGCAAGAGGAAAGCAGCATTTCCCCCCTGCCCAGCCCCTTTTTTACAGACCAGGTCATTCTGGAGAAGCTCTTTCTGCTCATGCTGGCAGGGAGAGCAGGGCGGGCACGGCCGCGTCCGCGCTTCTGCTTCCGTGGGAGGGCTCAGGGGACGGGGCTGGGCACCAACACCCACCTGAAAAAATACCCCACCAGCACCACGAAAATGATCACCACCAGCACCAGGATCAGCAGGGAAGTCAGCAGCTCCTTGTGCAACGTGTTCTCCTCGGTGGAGTCTGGGGATGGCACGAGAAATGTGGAATTTCAGACGTGGGTTGCCTCATCTGGCACAAAAACCGTGCTTAAGGCACCAAAAATTCTGTCCAGTTATCTGTCTGTACTCACTAAAAGCATCACAATTACTTGACACAGGCAAAGCTTAAAATGAAAGTTCATTTTTTTTTCACTTTTTAGTTTTTTTCTCCCTCATCAAAAGCACAACCAAACCACTGCTGCTGAGAAAAATCAAAGATATTTTTGAATTTCCCTGTAATCAGAAAAAGTTGAACAACTATAAGGTACCAAGCTGAATTTGAAGCTAATTAAAAGGTTTGCCCCATGGGTGCTCCTCAACCACCCAAAAATTCCACCTTTCCTATAGATTTTATTCACTGAAATTCTCCATAAATATAAGAACAAGCAGGAATAATGACATTTTTCTCAGAATGGAGATTAAAGAACATCTTTGTTATATCTGGTACAAACTCTGAGTCTCGCCCTTCTGTTCACAGTGTTTTATGGATGTGTCTCTTTACCTTTCACTTTCATTATGCTGCTGTACCCTTTCAGTTCCACTGAATAATTCAATACAGAACAGATTAAAATCATTAAAAACCCAACATATTTTATTTAAGGCAGCCAAACTCCCAGTCTCAATTTCAGCAAGCAAAACACAACCCTACAACCACTCTTCCAAAATTAAAGCAATTTCTGTTGCTGCTGGTATTTAGGATTTTTTTTTCTCTCTTTTAAGCTACATTTACACACTTTTTTTTTTAATTTTTTTTGTTTTTTTACTGTTCCTACAGTGGTCTTTGAGAGCTGACAGACAGAAGGGTTGGAGGGGATATTGGGAAGGAATTAGGAAGGTGGGGAGGAATTCCCAGAGCAGCTGTGGCTGCCCCTGGATCCCTGGAAGTGTCCAAGGCCAGGACTTGGAGCAGCCTGGGACAGCCTGGCACTGGATGATTTTTAAGTTCCCTTCCATCCCAAACAATTCTGGGATTCAATAAAATATTTAGGAGTGGACAACACCTGCAACAATCCAGAAGGGATTTGTGTGGATCAAACAAACACCCAGCACTGACAGCTACAAAACCATCTGAGACTTGGGAGCAGCTGGGAACTCCCTGGGTGCTCCACCAGGGATGGGAAAAAATCCCTGGAGAGGCACAGGTGAGCTGGGGACACACAGGGACAGAAGTCAACATCCCAATCCAGAGGCAGGAAGGCAATAAAACACGGGAGGGATGGCATTCAAGTGTGTGTAAAGATAAAAGTGACAGGCACGACAGAACTGCCATCAGGAGCCCTGGCTTGGCAGGCTTGCAGGAAATCACTCTTGGAAGGAGTGTCTGGATGAGGAGGAATAACCACCCAACACTTTCTGTCAGGTGTTTTGCAATTCTGTCTGGAAGCCAAGGGCTGGCAAGGAAACAAACACAAAAAAAAAATCCCTGGTTTTGTCCCTCTCAGACAAAAGGCAGCCACACTTGCATGGAGTTTAGAAATCAGGATCTCAGAATGCTCCAGGATTTTGGGGCTTGTGTTGGTTCTCTTTGGCTTTGTGACAAGACCCATGACATGAGAAGGGACAAACAACAAGTTTGCATCACGAGGGAATTAAAATTTCCCTCAGACAATTACACAATAAAAAAAAAATCACCCTTCTCTTCCTTTCACAGAACTGCTGCACCATTTTTGGGGTGGCTTTGGAGAACTGATTCCCAGACAAACTGAAATCTCAATCCAGGGCAGGAAAAGAGAAGCTGAACCTTCTGCCAAACAACTCCCCCATTTTTCAGTCAAGGACAGAGCACCCCTGCCATGACTGATTTAATTCTCTGCCCCAAGATCTCACCTCTCCTCCTACCATTGCACAAGGAAATTGCGTCAAAATCCACAAAAAGTCCCTTTTTCTTTATACTTGGGCACATCTGTTCCCAAATCCTTGCAGCTGCTTCCCAATGGCTTCATCCCTGCAGAGCCTGTAAGGCACAGTGTGATTTCATTTTTTACTTCTATTTTCTCTGATACCAGTAAATTTAGAAACGTAGCCCAAAAATTGCAGCAGAAAGGTAAAATTGAGGCTGTTGCAAGCTCAGAGGCTGAAACATCTCTGGCCAACACAACTGTCTCCAGACCAAGGAGGATTTCAAGTGGAACAAAAGGCCTGAAATAACTTTTTATTCACTACTGCTCCAGAAATTGATGACAAACACTGGAGTAAATGGATGCAGGAGAGACAAATCCTCCAAAGCCCGGAAACTTTCCCACTGCTCCCACTCCAGGAGTTGTGGCCCCAAACCACCAGGATTTCTGTTCAGAGCCAGCCAAAGATCATCCCAAGGAAAAATGACTTTAACAGTGCCCAGAGAGGGGGATTATCAGCAGGAGGATGCTGACAGCCCCCTGTGCACCCACCAAGGCTGACTCGGGGCTCTCCCTGCCTCAGTTCCTGGAGCTGCTGGCCCGTGGCTCTTTCTGGAAGTGCAGCACCAGTTCCTCCAGGGTTGGGATGTTCCCACTTCCCACGAGTGCCAAACACAAAGCCAGCCCCAAGGAAACAGGGAATTACCAGCACATCAGTGATGCTCCCTCCCCACACCCTCCCGAACTTTGATTTTCTCCATCCTTGGATCAGCTCCTTGGCATTTTTAGGTAAATTATGTGATTAAAAGTGTGTGATTAGAATTGTGTGATTAAAACACTTTTTCCCACTTTTTTCCCCACTTTTTTTTACAAAAGCAAGCTGGCAGGGCATAGTTTGTCCTAAACCTGAAATTATTCTGGTGAGCGACACAAAACAAAATCTTTAGCTGAGCACAGGAGAAATCCCACAAGAAACAACTCTTTTTCTGCACAGGTCTGATCTTTGCAAAACCCAGTGATATCACAAACAAATAAATGTACAACAAGGAATGTTGGAAAACCCACACTAAAGCCTCTCAGGCTATTTTTGGAAGAGAAAACCCCAAGCTTGCCATGGCTGCAGAGGGGAAGCAGCTGATGGGCAGCTGATAACCAGGAGATTTGTTTGGGACATGTGAAGCACGAACCCAAATCAGAGAAAAAATATGAAATGAAGGAAGGGCACAGGAGAAAAGCCAGGTGGGGGAGGGAGAGCAGCACCCACAGCCAGCAGGAAATGATGCCTCAGGTTTTGGCTTTTATATTTTTCTGTGCTGCTTTAGTGTGTGGGTCTGAGCTTCACATGAGGGGATGGTGAGCTCTCTGCACAGAGCAGGGAGACAAAACAATTCCTTCTCCAGCTGGGGACCAAGGACAATGATCCAAATCTCAGCCCAAGAGCACAAACACCGTGGGCTGAGGAGAGAAAAACAAGCAGGGTGGGACTGCATGAGCTAAAGCTGGAATTAACAATTAACTCAATCTGCAAATGGAGCAGAACTGATCACAGTGACAGAGCCCGTGCCCATTTTGGTGCATTTTGTGCCCATTTTGGTTCATCTTGGGTGCAGCCCTGGCTGGGCTCTGGTGCTGCCCCAGGTGGATCCATGGAGGAAATCCTTTCAATAAATCCCTGCTTTATTCTTTAGCTCTGTTCTAGGGCAGCCTGCACAGGAGGCAAGCACAGGAAATGTGAGTTCAACATCTCAGAGCTGAATCCCCCTCGGGCAGAGCCAGCCCACCCACCTGGCACTGCAGTGACACAGTCTGAGCCTGCCCTGGAGGGACCTTTAAATGTCACCCAGTCCAACCCCCGGTCTGAAACCACCCATTTCTGAAGTTCTGCTTTGCAAACTAATTCTTGGAATTGAGTGTCTGCAGAGCATCCCTCTGCCATTTAAATACCAAACAGAATGAGCCAGATTCCTTCCTCATATCTCAGTTTTCTGATGCTGCCTCATTTTCTCCATGAAAAAAACCCCATGAGTCTCACAGGGAAGTCCCACCTCTGGGTCCCTCCTGGGTATTTAAAAATCACAGAATGGTTTGGGGTGGAAGGGACCTTAAAAATCATCCAGTGCCACCCCTGCCATGGCAGGGACCCCTCCCACTGTCCCAGGTGCTCCAACCTGGCCTTGGGCACTGCCAGGGATCCAGGGGCAGCCTCAGCTGCTCTGGGAATTCCATCCCAGCCCCTCCCCACCCTCCCAGGGAGGAATTCCTAATTCCCACTATCCCATCCATCCCTGCCCTCTGGCAGTGGGAGCCATTCCCTGTGTCCTGTCCCTCCATGCCTTGTCCCCAGTCCCTCCCCAGCTCTCCTGGAGCCCCTTTAGGCTCTGGAAAGCCACAAGGAGGTCACCCCAAAGCTTCTCTTGCCCAGCCTGAACAATCCCAGCTCTCCCAGCCTTTCCTCCACCCCCCTGAGCATTTTGGTGCCTGCTCTGGATTCATTCCAGCAGCTCCAGGTCCTTCCCATGCTGGGGACCCCAGGGCTGGACACTGTCCTGGGTGGGGTCTCTCCAGAGGGGAGCAGAGAGGGGAATAATCTTATTTTCACATTCCCACTGACTTGGTGGAGGTTGAAACCAGCACTAAACAGGAACCCCAAAGCTGCCCCATTTCCTGCCTTCTTTACCCTGCAACTCCTCTGATAAATTCGTTGCCTCTGAAGGTTGATGAAAGGAATGGTGAGGATTCCAAGCACCACGAACCCTCATGGAGTAAATACCAGTGCAATGCCAACATTTGGAAAGGTATTTAAAGGTTTGCAACTGCAGCTCCCAGGCTGCTTCCACATTTCAACAGCTCCACAAGTTAAAATGGAAGAGGAAGTAAAACAATCCAGACTGTGATTAATCCTGGGGAATCTACAAATATTTGAATTACCAGGAGTTATGGGATGGTCATGGACAATATCATGAATAAACAGTCTGTAACAAAGACCTGAGAGCATTAAGGTGTCTCTACTGGAAATATGCATTTATTTATGCAAATCCTAATAAATGTTAGCTTGGAAGTCAGAACTGATGCTCCCTTCCAACCCAAACCATTCTGTGCTTTGACAGTTTACTTTTATTTAATGCAGCTGAATACCTAGAGTAAATATCAGGGCAAATTTCCAGTAAATGGCAGTGCAATAAACCCCAGAATATTCTCATTTTCTGAAAGGGAGATTTCCAGGTAGCAATTTTGTGGCTGCAGTTTCAGGGTGTTCTTGTAGGAGGTAAAATGGCAGCAGTGCTAAAAATCGACCCATCCAGACAAGGTAACCATGTTTTAAATAAGAATAAAGCTGACACTGTAATTCAGCAAATCCTTGACAAAATCAAGGCAGCTCAAATAATGGCATGAAGTCATTTATACCTGTTCCTTTCAGAATCAAAAGTATCTTTTGGGATCACTCATCAAATTAGCATGCAAAAGGAAAGCTGAATTTTTTTAGGCTCTTTTAGTTCTTTCCATAGTCTGTTAAATAGAGTTTTCTTTATGTTTCAATCAAAAATCTTTATTTTTGTAATTTAAAATGCTGTATTAGTTCAATGGCTATCGAATTTATTGGATAATCCAATTATCTTGGTGCTCTTTCTGCAGCAATGTGATTTCAGGGTGCACCTACTTGTCTGTCAGACAAAACTCCTCCTCACTGCAAAGTCAGGAAGGTTTTGATATTTAGGAAAAACAGTTTAGTCACACCAATCATTTCTGAATTATATCACTGAAATTAAGATTTAATTAAAATAGGGATGATCAGATTACTCTTATCCATATTATCAGACTTAAATTCAACACAATTTGGAATTCAGCTCTGAAGATGAACAACGCTGATGACAAAACTCCCTTTGTACTCATGTTATTAAAATTCTGGGAAGTGATAAAAACCACAAGTGACTTCCCCTTCTCAATTCCCATATTCTGTCATATTCAGCCCAATATTAGTAACTTGTTTTTCTACAGCTGCAGGTGCCAGACAAGAAGCAGGGGCCAAAAACTACTTGACAATACTTCAAACTGATTAATTAGCAAATTCACACTCGGCTAAAGCTTCATTTCTATGACTAATTTGGTTTTTTTTGGAAGCTCTAAGCACAGCCACACTCAGATTGCCATTGCTGATGGTGGAGCCCTCATTCCCCAACTCCATTTCCCCTTCCCAGCTCTGGAGTGCCCAGCAGGAGCTGCCCCACCCTGCAGCCAGATTCTGGAGAAGGCAAATGCTCACACCTGAATTAGCAGCGAATCCCAGACTGGTTTGGGAT
>WEZZ01013435.1:7707-21667 GCA_013400585.1 Chloropsis cyanopogon
TTTTTTTTTTTGCTGCTGCATTTTTTTCTGTTTTGTTATATGAAAGCATATGATTTGATTTAAAATCTCATTTCTGCGAAGGGACAGTTTTTGCAGTAAATAATATGCAGATTCAGGGACTCTTCAAGCAAGATATTGCAGCACGTTATTTTAAAAGTGTTTATATCACATTCAAATAAATAAGATGTTTATTATTAACATTACTGGGAACAGCGCTCACCCAATGTTGCACTTCCAACCTTAATTATTCTATGATTCTATGCTTCTTCAATACTGAAACAAAAAGAATACTTTTTCAATGTAGTGTAATTTTATGCAGTAGCAAATAACTCCCTCTAACTCACTTTTTATAAATTAGAGCTTCACAAACCCAAATATTTTATTCACAGGTTGTAACTTGGTCTTTTCTTGCCCTAGGAAAGGACTCTTTTCTTCTCCAGGAAAGAAGAAAAAAACCCACCCAAAGCTATCCTTCTTCTTGCCCCTCTCAAACAGAAAAAACCCCAATCATTCTCTTTTCCTAAAATCTTCTGTATTTTTTCTGATGCCCAAAATGCCTGGGCATGATGGTACCTCACTGAAATTACAATCTGACTATATCCTACTTACGTGAGCTGGGATTTCTATAAGCTGGAGTGCTTCCCTCTGGGATGCATTGATATCTTTTCCTAAAAAGACATAGTTTATTTTACAAGAATAAAAAAATAAGTTACACTGTACACTTATGTTACACTGTAATAGGAATAGTTCTGCCAGAAACATGAAGCTGTAAAAAACCCTCGCAGTATAACTGGCAGAATCCTAGCACCCACTTCACACAAACAAAAAAAAAACCAACAACAACAACAACAACAACAATTATTACAGAGCATTTGAAAATGTACATATGCTATTTACAATGCAAGTTATGTTGAGATGTTTTTTACTGAAAATACTTTAATGGTAGATTTTGTGGGTTTTTTTTTTTTTNAAGTTTCAGGTGTTTGATACCAGGCCTCAGAATATAATCTTCTCAATTTTCCTCACTAGTGATGGTTCTTACTTTTACACAGCAATTCATTACTAGAAAAAAACCTTCCCATTTTCACTAGCAAAATTTTTTTCACAGTCAGTTTATGTGGAAATTCTGAAGAAATTCAGTGTGACATTTACAAGATTCAATGACTGACTTCTTCTAAAACATATGAGCCCTTTAAATCTCCAAGGTAGTACAACTTAATTCTGTGGCTATAAAAGCAAAAAACACATTAGATTTTTACTCACTACTGTTGGTTGCCCTCTTGGCCTTCTGTAATGTATGTACAAGAGTTAAAAACAATGGAGGAAAGTGCTTAATGAATGCTATCAAGCTTTCAATATTGACTTTATGCAACAGATGGTTCTTAGGCAAAATAGGAGTACTGAAATATTTAAGAAATCACTATTATTTATGAAAAACTTCAACCATTACCTACTTAGGTTGGTGGTGATTACTTTAGAGCTAAGGCCAGTTGTATTGTTCTGCTCCTAATGGATATTTGTAAGACTCTAAGACACTACACACAATATATTTATGTTAGGCTGGTGCAGCCTGCCCTACCATTGGCCGGGGCTGCCCTCGCAGTTCATTGCTAACATTCATGCACTGCTAATCCTGGGCCTTTAAAAAGAATATTTTAACTGCAATATTATCAAATGCAAGCAAAGTTCAGGTCAGAATGCTTAGTAAGAATAATATAAACCAATAAAGAATAGGATGAAATCTCAGCAGATGGGTGAGCACAAGAGCTAGCAAGGTCTCACATGTCATCAGTATAGCATGCATCAACAAAATAAAAAGGAGTCCTTCAGGGAATCAACTTCAACATTGCAGAGAAAACTCTTAGCCTTGACACAAAGGAATTGTTTTGTAAACATCAGGCTCAGAAGCCTTTTGTTTTTTTACTTTTCCTCTTCCTTCCTTTTGTTTTGCTGTTCCAGTCAACCACAGTAAGACATGATTGACAACTTCTCAGTGATGCTGTGTTTCAAAGATCACTCAGATTTCTAGGGTCTTGACTGGACCAGCTCTGTGGGAAGACACCAAGATATAGAGAAGGGCAGGCCAGTGCCTGCAGGAGGCAATCCTTCTGCAGAATAAAACTGTATAATAAGAAGCAACAGGATGCAACAGGAGAATAAAATAACAAAAAGTAAAGATGAAGGGGGGAATAAAATAGAAGCAAAAACAGAGGAACACAGGACAGGTTATGACCCAACAATAGAGGAGCTGGGGGAAAAAGAGAGCTAGAGAAAAGGATGCTTGTTCTCCTAAAATGCAAAAAAATAAGAAGAGAAAGAAAGGTATTAAAGATGAAAGAGTCTGCATTTTTGCAGGTTCAAGACTTCGTTTATTACTCTGTTAGACAAGCCATTGCTGTTCTATATAACTTTATAATAATCCATGAATAAAGTAGGACTTATGACCTTAGCTAAATCAAACAAAAAAAGGAAAAAAAAGCTCTTAAAAGCAGATTGTTTGTGATTGAGACAAAAAGATGGGGTCTCATGGCAAGGCAACTGGGGTGTGCAGAAAAGTTTAAAGGCTCAGACTGGGATTCAGGAAGTACAGGTACGTACCTGACCTCTGCTACTGATTCTGAACTCGGGTCGTTCTCAGTTCCTGGTCCTGTGTTATTCTCAGTTCTTCAACACAGCCTTCCTCTCACCACTTTCCTCGTTTGTGTAATTGATCTGTAAGCCATTTGGGAACTGACAGCCTCTTGCCATAAGAGCGTGAACTGCTGACAGCCTTTTAGCTCTCAGTCAAGTGTTAACTGCTGCCTCTTCATGAACCCTTAGCTCACATAAAAATCCCTTTTGATTTTCTCTCTGCTCAGCATGTTGCACCCTGCACCTGGCAATGGACTGTAGACTGGTACCATGGTCCTGGTTGTATGTGTGTTTGTGTGTGTGCAATACCATCTGCACTGCTGCCACCAGCTCCCTGCGTGCAAATGGCATCATGTTCCCCTGCGTGCAGACAGCTCTTCATATGCTTCCAGCATCTCCTCCCTGATTGGTTCTGGGGGTCCTGGATCTCCCCTCCTCCATGTGGTGTGGTCAGAACAGACTGACTGCAGCCAGCTGGCGGTTAGGGAAGGGATGCCTGACTGCACTGGGGTGTGGCACAAGGAGGAGACATGGTTTCCTCTTGTGCTGCAAGTTTTCCCATGACAGAGCTCCTGTGTGAGGGGTCACGGCCACTGGCTAACTAAGAAATGTGAAAGATCCCTTTCTTATCACTAGATACTTTACCTTCCAAGAAACATTCCACTTCCTTTACTTACACAACAACTTCTTTGGTATTAGTACCATGACAAGCAAGTGGTGTTAGCATTTGCAAAACACAACCTAAATCATAGAATCATAAAACATCCTGAGTTAGAAGGGACCCATCAGGATTATTGAGTCCAACTCCTGGCCCTGCGCAGGACACCCCATAGAGTCACTCCGTGTGCCTGAGAGCATTGTCCAAGTGCTTTTTGAGCCCTGTCAGGCTTGGGATCATTTCCTTAGGAAGCCTTTTCCAGTGCCTGACCACCCACTGGTTGAAAAATCTTTATCTAATATCCAACCTAAACCTCCCCTGATGCAGCTTCAGGCCATTCCCCACATTTTGTCACCAGTTGCCACAGGGAAGAGATCAGTGCCTGCCCCACCGCTTCCCCTCACAAGGAAGTTGTAACTGCAGTGAGGTCTCCCCTCGGTCTCCTTCAGGCTAAACAGAACAACTGACCTCAGCCACTCCTCATACATCTTCCCCTCAAGGCCCCTCAACATCTTCACAGCTGTCCCTTGCATGCACTCTAAGAGCTTAATGTCTTTCTTATATTGTGGTACCCAAGAGTACACCCCTGCACTCCAGGTGAGGTTCCACCAGTGCAGAGCAGAAAGGGACAATCAGATTTTTTCCGAAGTTTTTCTGAGTTTGTTGTTTAGCTCCACCAAAGCTAGTGTTGCTCTTGCTTTTATGGCACGCAGTTCTATGAGACAATTTTTATTAACATGAACCTCATGTACTCTGATGTTTCTTTTTTTTGTGTCTTTGATCTTGTGAGGGGATGAAAGCTGTGGTGCACTTAAAAGCATTCTTAATGGGAAAACGAGGAATCCAGCATATATTTTTTGTTTGGATTAAAAGTATTTTGCATTGTTTCTACCCATGTTGGCTTCAGCATAACAGAAATAAGCCCATGGAAGAGGCTTATCAGCTTCAGGGACCATGGTCAGCCATGTACAATGCGTCATCATCATTCACTTTCTATTCACTTCACCACAACTAGTACACTGGACTCAGCTCATATTATGTCTTTGCTGCGAATCATGAACTTGGTGGCCTCAGAGTCACACCAAGAAGCCCGCTTCTATTGATAAGCAAGTATCACGGAGATGAAGGAAGACAAGGTACAGCATTGGTCTATAAGACAGAAGGTCAGAGCCATTCACCCCAAGTGCTATCAATTATGTAAGGGCAGTTACTTCTGAGGAGAAACACGTAGGCAGTTAGATTGCTTGAACATATTTATCTGACATAATAAGGAGTCTGAATGCAAATTAAATACATAAACAAAGAAATTAAGTCATTAGCACATTTTCATGAGCTTTAATAATAAAGTTCCTCTGGATTTCTGAAAACAGTGTCAAGTGATAGATTTTAAAATGGGGCTGAAGTAGCAGCAGTCTGACCACATGGAACAGAAGGCTAATAAAAGGGACAGATAGGGAAAAAAGGATTTGAAGAGAAATCCATGTGCATGAGGAAAAGAACTCACATAAATTAAAATATTTTATGCAATAATAACCTGAAAAGAACAGCAAGCTAGAAAGTTTATAGAATTGTGTTTGGAGACTTGGATTTTATGAAAGCCATGTCAAACAGTACAGTTCAGGAAGATTTTCAAGACGGAATTAAAAAGTATAGTTAATGAAGGAGAAGTTGTTGCACAGGTAATGGTCTATGTATGCTTTCTTCCTGTTTAAAATACTTTGGTTTACTGTGAGCATCTCAGTAAGGCCTGCAGTGAGAAGTCACTGTATTTCTATATGTGACAACTGAGCACATTCTATCTCAAACCTCTGGTCTCTTCAGAATGAAAACACCTATGCTGAATTATAAACACCAGCCTCTGACAGCAAATAAATGAGGCAAAAAAAAGAGAAAACAAACAAAAAAGCCCCACAAACAGTTTTCTAATAGTTAACTTCAAAGCTAAGGAAATTCTAGAAAATTGTTCTGCGACAATATCGCACTTCTGATGAGTGTAAACACTAAACATCATCACAGTTGAGGCACCAACAATTACTTCTAGCTATCTGGGCTGATAGGTGAATCCAATCTCCTGGTAGTAAGAGTGGTCAAGATGTGAAAAATCCACATCTGCCTATTTTCATTTACAAGAGTGGTGCAGACATGCAGAACTTCTCTCCAGCCACCTACTTCCTCAAGAGAGCCCTTTCAGTAAGAATATTATGCTAAGTTCAGAAAACTGATTATACCTTTGATTGCAGGTAATGATTTGGTGTCATTAGCTAAACGCTTCTTCTCAAAATGAACTGCCAGAAAATCTGCAGTTCAGGCAGCAGTTTCTCATAAGCAAGGTTAGCAGAGCTGAACAACCACCGGCATGTGTGAGGACATAGGAGCAAGGTGAGCTATCATCCCAGTATCACTGTGGGTGTCACATATGATGGTCTTAGCTTTAGTAGTATGTCTTTTGTTTCAAATCTGTTTCCCTGTCAATTTCATTACTTTAATTTATTTAGCTTCATAAGCCAAGAATAATAGAAATAAGTTCAGAAAAGGCATTATAGATTTAGATATAGATAGATATAGATTATATAGATATAAATATAAAGAAGATATATATGTACAGGAATACCTAGTGTATCAGCCTGAGCATCTCCTCTGTTCAATAATTGTCCAAATGTCTGTCTTGAGGTTTTCAAAATCCATGATTTTCAGTTTGGTTAAGTATTTTTAGTCTAATTTTATGAGACCACAAGGCCCACCTCTTGTACTAGCACAATTTCTCCCATATCATCTTCAGACTAGAGAAGATCATGGAGCTGTAATTACTGTGAAAAGAACTCTGATAGTATGAGGATGCCTTTCTCTACGAATCTCTGCAATGAACTTTAGCCCCTAAAATGAAAAATGAGGAAAGTGCTTTGCTGCAATTTTTTGAAATCCCAGGTGTAGAGACCCAGCCAATCTGGAAGCCAAGGTCACCTTACTAGACTCGATAGCATCAACATACAGAGTCAAGACAATAGTGCCAAAATGAAACAAAACATCTTCCCAGAAGATGGGATAAGGAGGTATCAGTCGTAGTTCCTACTATGCAGAGGCTTCTTAGCAGATTAAATGCACAATGCTGCTTACTCAGATTCTCTGTTATAATCTCACTGACCTACCAATTTTAGATCTGACAAGAGCTTACCGTGTTAATACTTCAGCGCTTTCTTCCCATTCCTTCTTGCACACTCTACATGCCCTTTGTGCTACTCTGAAAATAAGAGATGCTGCTGGTGTTGTGCTCAGAGCTCAGACTGCAGATGCCAGGCTGCAAAAATTTGCATACATGATTCCTGATTGTGGTTACAAAGGAACATATCCCCAGATCATGTGGAAAGAAGGAAAACCATTGCATCCTATAGATCTTTGCTGTGCTTCCTAGCTAGGAAGTCTGCTTTTCTATCACTTACAATCACAACAAAACACATTAAATCAATATGTTCTATTTTATACAGGAAATTATTTTACCTTTCAGGGATTCAAAAGTCTAAAGAAAATACCCTTCTATTATCATGTTTTAACTTCACAAAATAAAGTCTCATTCCATTTACAACTGGTATCTTAGTGCCTTTGTAACCAGTATATTAATGTCAGCAATCAGATCCATGAATATTTTTGTATTTAATAGGTATAATTTCCGTGAATCACTAATGGAATCAGTAGGAGGACATAATATGCATGCAAAAAAATGAGGTGGTGCCCTTCAGAATCCTGGAGGGATTTCATCAGCACAAACCAGTCTGCTTCTTTACAAAGCCAGGGGTTTTCTCTCAAGTAGGAATTTCACAGCAATCTGTAATGCAGTTCTGGGAGGACACACTGGCATTTTATTCATCTTTTGAGAACAATATTTAATTTTAAAGAAATCAACTGTTTTAGCTTTGCTAAAACTTAGATATATGGAAATAAAGCTGTTTCTTAGCCTGGAAAAACATCAAGCAGTTCGGCTAATACAGCCATTTTTTTCCTCCAGATTTAATGCATGGTAATTGGGTGTAAATGCTCAGGTCCTGTGTTGGCTCTAGAGGACTGAATAATTGGAAAGAGAATTAGTTCATTAATGCTCTAAGAACTTACCAGTACTTCATCACGAAGAGAAAGGGGTAAGAATAATTCAGCCACAGCAGAGCTTCATTTCAGTCATAAACTGTAAGCAAGATTCAGCACTTTGATTTTCCTAGAGCTCCACATTGACTTTAATTGGCTTTGGATCAAGGACTACACTAAGCCTCTTCATGTTCAGTGTTTATAGACCACATTCTGTCTGTGAGGCATAATCATATACATTTAAAATGGCTTATCACTGCCTAGTGATAACTGCAGGTTATCACCTTTTCTCTTCCCCTAATACAAGGCAAGAACCAGCAGTAGACTCTTGCTATTAATTATCCGTATCTTTCTGTCCTGTTTCCTGCCACCCATAAAAACTCCTCCCTAATAACTGGCACTGCTAAAGGACTGCAATGTATGTTACTTACATATCTTCATTATATCACTTACTTCAATTTCCATTTGAGGAAGAAGAGTCTCTACAGATACTTATTTTCCCAGCTGGCAGCACCTCCATTATGGGAGGAATGCTTATCAGTCCATAAGAATTCTCTGCAGGACTTGGCACACAGAGAAAAAGATAAAAATTTGCTCCCTTTTGAGTGCACAATAGCTTAGCAGTTACTCCTTTTCAGTTAGGGAAGTGGGTAGGTTGAGGGCAGCTTCTGGGGCTCAGTGTACACTTAATTTGAATACACCAAGAGCCAGTGAAACATGGGCATTTCCATTATAATGCAGTAGACCAGGAAAGTGTGAAACCATCTTTTGGTTCATCAGGAAAGGAAAAACACAGGCTGTGTGAAACTTAAAATGTAGACTGGTGAGCATGCAGTGACTACATATCACACGCAGTGGCTACACATCGCACAAACATATGAATAATTTGGAGGAGGGGGAAACTGAAAAGTGGAATTAACCAAGGGAATTGAGTTATTAAAAAACTTGAGTATTTAGTCTTTGTAAGATAAGCACGCCCCTAAGGTTCTTGGAAAACAAAGAAGGACTCCTCACACTCTTCCCCTGTCCCAACGTAGGGCCCCTCTCAGAGGACAGAGCTCTTCAAAGCGAGTCCTTCCATGGGCTGTAGCTCTTCATGAACTGGTTGAGCATGTGTCTGTCCCATGGTCTTCACGAACAGACTGTTCTAGTGTGGCTCCCCTGAAGGATCCCAGATTCTGCCAAAAAACTGGCTCCAGTGTGGACTCCTCTCTCCATGGGGCCAATGGTCCTGCTGGGACCCTGCTCCAGTTCAGGCTTCCCATAGGGTCGCAGTCTTGTTTGGGCATCCAGCTGGTCCAGCCTAGCAATCCTCTATGGGCTGCATGTGGATGTCTGCTCTTTCTGGGGTTTGCATGTGCTGCAGGGGCACAGCCTGACTCACCATGGGGCTGGCAAGTTCCTGGTACCAGGGGCTGGAGGGAAATCTCAGCTCTGGTGCCCGTGAAACCTTCTCCCCCTCCTCCTTCACTGCCCTTGGTATCTGCAAAGCTGTTCCTCTCACATGTTCTCACTCTTCTTCTGGATGAAGTTGATGGGTATTTTTCTCCCCTCTTCTATAATAGATTATCCCAGAGGTGATACCACCATCACTGACGAGCTCAGTTACAGCCAACAGCAGGTTTGTCTTGGAGCCATCTAGCAATGGCTCCATTAGACACAAGAGAAGCTTCTAGCAGCTTCTCAAAGAAGCTATAGTCCTATAGGACTCCTCCAGTAGTCCACTCCTGTAGTCCCCCCACCACCCAAACCTTGCCGTGCAAATCCAGTGTCAGCAAAAAGCTGGTGAGTGCAGTAATTGGTTTTTTCCAAGGCAGAAGATCTGATGAATTAGCAGGTGGAATTCCACAGCAGGCTCAGCTCAGTAGCTATTTAAAGGCATGTCTGCATCATAACAAAGGAACAGCAATTAGAGACCTTTTCTACTGATATCCATTGCTCTTACGCAGTTGTCGTCTTTGTGATAGCAGCACAGAAGAAAAGATGTCTGAAGTAATTGCAATTGCATTATCATCTTTAAGCTCATTTTACCACAGCTTTCTGAACATCGTCTTCCATTTTACTAAGGAAGTAAAGCTGAACAGGATTATTACAAGCTCTCTATGCCAATCCATCACTGATACCTGTGAACTTATGCCAAAAATTAATCTTGTGCCTGAAATTAGTCATAAATGAAAGATTTATTCAAGTAATTAAATGATGAGTTGTAAACACTACTTTCAAAATCAAATCACTTACAAGAAATCTGCAACGAAGACATTCAGATTGCAAGGTTACCCGACAACTTTGTACAAATATGTGTTCCTGATGTGCAGGTATTTTAAAGGAGACTCATTAAATTAGTAATTCAGTTCAAGCACAGGTATTGCACTGCATTTAATGAATGAGGTGGGAATAAAAGTGAAGAAATTGGGGCACCCATAAGACAACTATTCTGCACAAACAGAATTTTAAAACATGACAGGTGGGTAGAAGAGATGACACACCATAAAATTTGCATTAGAGGGCTTGTTTGTGCTTGTTATAAAGAAAATAAAATACATATAGCATGAATGCAAATTATTACTTTATGAAAATGAAAGAGAAGCATGTGTATGAGTCTCTGTTAGCTGCTGTACACAGTTAAAAAGCTTATGTGTGTCTGGTGTGTCTGGAGTGTCTGGTCCCAGTGTGTTAAGGCTGGTGTGGTGGGTTGATCCTGGCTGGACACCAGTGCCCAGCAAAGGTCCTCTATCACTGTTTTCCTCAGCTGAACAGGGGAGAGAAAATAAATCAAGGGCTCATGGGTTGGGATAAGGACAGGCAGAGACTGCTCACCAGTTACAGTCATGGGCACAACAGATGTGACTCAAGGAAATTAGTATAATTTATTCCCAGTCAAGTCAGAGTGGGACAATGAGAAATAAAACCAAATCTTAAACATACCATAATCCTCCCACCACCTCCCCCACTCTCTGCCCCTCTTCCTGGGCTCAACTTTACTCCCGAATGTCTCCACATGTTCCCAACCAGTGGCACAGGATGACAAGGACTGGGGTCTGTGGTCAGTTCATCATATGTTGTTGCTCCTATCCCCTCCATGGAAGGACTCACTACACTCCTCTCCTGTTCCTATGTAGGGTCCTTCCCACAGTAGCCCTTCCCAAACTGCTCCAGTGCTGGTCATTTCCATGGGCTGAAGCTCTTTAACTGCTCCAACATGGGTCCCTCCCATGGTGCAGTCACTCAGGAACAGGCTGCGCAAGTTCCTTGCAGGGTCACAAGTCCAGACAGCAAGCCTGCTCCAGCGTAGGCTCTTCTCTCCATGGAGCCACAGGTCCTGCCAGAAGCCTGCTCCAGTGTTGGCTTCCCATGGGGTTCCAGTCTCCTTCAGGCATCCAGCTGCTCCAGCATGGAAGTCCTCCAGTGGACCTCCGTGGGCTGCAGGGGCCAGCTGCCTCACCATGGTCTGCACAGGGGCTGCAGGGGAATCTCTGCTTCAGCCACTGAGCACCTTCTGCCACTCCTTCTTCACTGGCCTTGGTGTCTGCAGGGTTGTTCTTCTCTCTTATTCTCACTCCTCTCTTCTCTGACAGCAATTGTTGCACACTGACTTTTTACCCCTTCTTAACTAATATACTAATATGTTATCTCATTTAGTGACAGGGACTTGGCCTGTTGGTAAACAGGCCTGTCCTGGGGCTTCCAGCAATTTCTCTCATAAGGCACCTCTGTAACCCTCCAGCTACCAAGACCTTTCCATGCCTACCCAATAAAGGCAGCTCTCTAAGAAGAGCTGTAATGCAGTAATAAAATAGATAAAACTGAAGAAGTGGTGGGAAATTCCTAGATTTTTAGTCAAATGTGGAAAATAGCTGACACAAAGGGATAAATGGTCAGGCTTTTAGTATTGATTTTAGCTTGCAGACATTGCAAAAAATATTGGTGATTTCTAACAGGTTGTTTTAATACAATCTATTTTCCAATCATGGAAAAAACTGGAACAGTGCATTGGATGCAGACAGAACTGGATACAACAGGTAAAAAAAAGAGTGAGTGGCACACTGAAAAGTACTAGATTGGTTAGCGTTAATTTGGACAAAATTAGAATAATCTACAATTTCTTTTAAAAGACATGAAGAACTGAACCTTCCAAAGTGAAAGAATCTTAGCATTAATGTAAATTTACTTGGTTTTTTATATTGTGAGAGCTTACAAAAATATCTTGAAACTTACTTTGCAAATTTCTCTACAGAACATGTTTCTTGTGAAATGGATGGCTAAGGTAACTGATTCTCAGCAAACTGACCCAATAGGCAGGGATTCTGAGCTAGGTCACAGAAAGAAAACCTTTTTTTTCCTGAGTGGAAATAAATATCTTGTGAAGTGTTACTGGGCCTGTCTGCCACACATCCTGAAACACTATACTCCTCGTGTGTAAAAAGGACTAAGGCTAAAAGAGCTTTTTTTTCCCATCTAACAAACAGAACTAGAGATGAGTTAGGAAATCTTGCAAATAGTTACAAATGGAAGCAGATAATAGTAGCAGAGAAAACTGAAACTAACCTCGTGAAGGCCTTGTAATATTTTTTCCTATTTTCTATCCTTAGTCCTTGGATATATGCTTTAGTAAGTGAAGTGCTCATGGGTGCATATGCAAGTACAAAATCCATTCCCCCCCCACCCCCCTCCCCCCAAGAATGTATCCAGTAAATGTAGCTTTTCCAGAGAGGATATATTACTAGAGGGGTATCTACGTGACCATCCTGAATCAAATTATTTAATATTTCATTTTCCTTTCTGCTATCGTGATCTTTTGTGGTGCTTAGAGCAGGAGGAGGTGAAAAGTAAAAAAAAATCAAGTGAGAGCATGTTTTTTGAATCCTCTATGCTCCTTTTATGGTACTGTTCCATCAAGACTTATTGTCCCAGCTGTAGTTAAAATAATTACAGAGCAATTACAGTCTAATGAGGAAGAATGGTGCAATCTACTCAAAATGAGTAAGAGAGAGAAAGTAGTACTCCTTGGGACTGATAAAGCCACCTTACATGCATGTTACCAACCTGGAGAGACAACAAGAAATCTAATGCATTTGGCAGCCAGAAGTATCAGACAGTGCTGAACATTTTCCATACACAGTAAGACAGATAGTTCCGGTTTCAAAGAGCTGTCCTTAAAAACTAAAACACTGGTGCAGCTAATCTATGATATGTCTAAAAAAAGTAATTTACTTTTACATTGTCCTCTTTTATATTTAAATCCACAGAGTAGGCAGAGTAATAAGATTTTCAAAGTTTTTAAAAAACCTTGTGATTTCATGACTTATGTTTGCAAGGATGGAATCCAAACTTAGGAGGTGATCTCACTTTGACCAGAAGGGAAAAAATGAAGCAAGGAGGGTTGTCTGACTTCCAGGAAGTCTTCAGTTCATAAGTCCTGAACATCCTGTTGGTGACAGGATTATTGTTTGTAAGCCATTTGGTGTGTGTGGACACTGCCAGCTACAATGCAGTATTGAGATATTTGGTCCGACTGTCATCTGGTTGAAGCTCAATAAAAAGCAAGGGCTATATTGCAGCTCCTAAGTACAAATTTTTTTTAGTCAGATAATGATTTTTGTTCAATTTCAGGGCTCATTATTCAACGCTGACAGCTGACAATCTGTATCACTGCAGATACAAACTTGCTATTCAACTTGAAAATCATGCTTGCCCACCCACGCTTGCCTTTGCGTAAAGAAAGATTCTCGTGGAATACAGGGGAAGTCTCTTTTCTGCATGGACTCATCAATTTACAGCAGTTTTACTCTCCAATCAGCATTTAGTTCAAATGCTAAATATAGTAATAACACGGTCAGATTGATGAGTTTCTTGATGAAGCCCAGGTTTGTAGGAATGGTAAAGCTATAAACCTTGTGAAGTTACAGTGATGCTACTGTTGTGAACTGTAGGTATAAATCTCCCAGCCTTCCCTCCTACCTCTTCCCTTCTGCTCTCATGAAGTTTTTTTAAATTCTGCTCATTATTTCTTATCTCCTGAATATAAATTGGCTTTGCATTCCTTTGTGGTTGCATTTTAACACACCCCCTGGACATCCAGCAGAGCAGAAGCAAAGCCCAACAATGAGAAACACTAAGAGCTGTAGATGTTTAAGTCACTAGCAGTCAAAAGTGACTGTGGTGCATTCTCACCATTATAATTTGTTCCTTTTAGAAACAGATCATGCAGACACCCCAATAATTAAATCATTTACTTACTGGGAGTTACAGCAATTGGTAATGATCAAGACATTGCACAATCAGCAGGCTGTACTCATTTGTTCTGCTGCTTAACATCACCACTGTGAGAACAACATTGTTTATTATGGCTCACAGGCAGTAATCATTTTATGTAACATGAGGATTTTTTTCACTCAATTGCTTTAATGCTTTAGGCTGATGAAAATAATCATCGTGCAACAATTGCTTGCACATCTACAGATGATGCTTAAGAGTTCAGGTCACAGAATATGAAATATATACATTTTTACTGGGGTACATGTTGTCTTTTGCACCTTTTAAAAGAAAAAAGTATACAAATATGGATCATTGCTTTCTTTTCCCCTGTCATGAGAACCC